>CAIGQZ010004625.1:2950131-2981352 GCA_903798205.1 Danio tinwini
TATATATATAAATAATAAATAGAAAATTTATTTAATATAAAAATACAGCTTAGTTGTTCAGCTATATCACATTACAATATATTAAAACACATACATTGAGAAATGAACTGTTGTTGTTTGTTAAAAAAGCCAAACAATGTAATTGGGATGAGCTCAGAGATTTTTAGTTCAGACTGAAAGAGTGTACAATTATTAATTTTAATGAAAGACTACAAATAATAATAAATAAAAATCTGTTTCTTTTTTTCTTGCAAAAACTGCTCCAAAGTTAGCAAATCTTTGATTCAACTTTCAGCTGTTCATTTCATGGCTTTTTATAAGTTTTTAAAAAGTGTGCAGACTCAGTTGCACTCAGCTAAAGTGAGACAAAAGAAACATTTTACAAATTCCTAGTCATGATTCGATTAAGAAGTCATCTAATTAGCTGTCTGTGCTTCTTTGCATGTATTAAAAATAATTTATTTTGGTCTTCATTTTGTATGCAAGCCAGTCACTAAACTGTCTTGGAATCATTGGAAACACTGTGTGCTTTTCTGCCAATTTGAACACACTTAAGCTGCTATCACTAACAATCAAGACAAGAGGCACACAGGTATTTTTTTTATCAATTCTCATGTTGTCAGACATGGAGCAATAAGCTTGAATTTTATTACATTTTTCATCAGAGTCTTTATTCCATAATAATCTTTCATGGGGGCTGTGATGATACAAACTCTTTTGTGAAAAATTGGGATGAGCCGATGACAATTGTTTTAAATTGGGGTAAAGAAATCGAGACGCTGACACTGAAAACGGAAAGGCTCTCTCACATGGCTGATGGACTGAGACGTTCAGCCCCGCTGGAGAACAGGCCAGTCAAACACTTTAGGGAAAGGTGGCTTGAAAAAAGACATTTAAAGCAACAGCCGCAAAAGGGCTGACATTTATTGTCCTTAGGGAGGATGTAGAGATTATAAAAAGCCAGACAGAGGAGAGGGTTATGAGTGAGTCTCAGCAGAGAGGTCAAATACACCTTTGTGTCTCTGATGCTTTTATTTTTGGGTATGTAAAATGGATTTTGTTCATCTATCATTTCTAAAATGTCTTCTGCAGACAGAATGGTGGCATCATGATTATACTGCTTTAAAAAAACACTTGCTTTAGTCCAATTTCTTAAGGTTTTCATCTATCCACTGAGAAAGCAATCATATACAGGTGCTGGTCATATAATTTCTTCAGTACTGTATATCTTCAAAATATTTTCAAAACGTTTATTTATTTCACTCATTCCATTCAAGAAGTGAAACTAGTATAATGTTTACATTCATTCCACACAGACTGATATATTTCAAGTGTTTATTTCTTTTAATTTTGATTATTTTGATGACAACTAATAAAAACCCCAAATTCAGTATCTTAGAAAATTGGAATATTGTGAAAGGTTTCAGTAATGAAGATGCATGGTGCCACACTCTAATCAGCCAATTAACTCAAAACACCAGCAAAGGCCTTTATATAGTCTTTCAGTCTAGTTCTGCTGGCTACACAATCATGAAGAAGATGACAGATTTGACAGATGACCATTGACACCTTGCACAAGGAGGGTAGGACACAAAGGTCATTGCTAAAGAGCTCTGTGTCAAAACATATTAATAAAGAGATGAAGGGAAGGAAAACATGTGATAGAAAAAAAGAGTACAGGCAATAGCGGTAACTGCAGCCTGGAGAGAATTGTGAAAACCCATTCAAAGATTTGGGGGAGATTCAGAAAGAGTGGACTGAAGCTGGAGTCAGTGCTTCAAGAACCACTACACGCGGACGTATGCAGCACATGGCTTTCAGTTGTCGCATTTCTTGTGTCAAGCCACTTTTGAACAACAGAAAGCATCAGATGCGTCCCGTCTGGGCTAAAAACTGGACTGCTGGTGAGTGGTCTAAAGTTATGTTCTCTGATAAAAGATGTTAAAAGTATTGTACTGCTTAATACTAATACAGAATCTGACACATTTCTTTGGAATTACCAAAAGTACACAACTTCAGATGTGCAACAAGCATGAATGGTCTGTGTTACACACCTCAAGGGGTTTATTTTTTTCAGTCAAGTTTGGTGTCATTCAGCCAATTATTAAACATTTTTGCTTTTGATTGACTTTTGCTGCTAGTGTAGCCTTGTGTTGCCTTTTTCTGGGTTGCGAGTTTTGTCTTATAGTTGTCAGTTTAATAATTGATGTGATTTACAAATGCAGTTTGCAATTGTAGCAGTAGGTAGTAGGTAGTGCAGTAGGTAGTGCTGTCGCCTCACAGCAAGAACGTCGCTGGATTGCAGGTTCAAACCTCGGCTGGGCTGGGTTTTCCCCAAAGACATGCAGTACAGGTGAATTGGGTAAGCTAAATTGTCCGTAGTGTATGAGTGTGTGGATGTTTCCCAGAGATGGGTTGCTGGAAGGGCATCCACTGCGTAAAAATTGGGTTTATTCCCCAGAAGACCCCAGATTAATAAAGGGACTAAGCTGACAAGAAAATGAATGAAAAAATATTGTACATTAATACATTGCAATAATGTACTGAATAATGTAATGTAATGAATAAATACACTGTAACCCTGCTTCATGACAACACGCTATGTGACAAGATACCCAATGATAAGGAATTAATGGGTTTACACCAGACAAAAAACAACAAAACAATTTAATTACAGCCATCTAGAAGCACAGAATAGTGCACTTACTGCACTCTAATGAAATTGTAAGGTTTGTAATCAAATTAATTCATATTAAACCTCTTTAACATTATTAAATGTTTATGTTTAAAAACTGATATGTGTTGGCTTACACTGTGAACTATTGTCACAGTTCTAAAGTTCAATTTTTAAATGGTTTATTTTATTTTCAAGATCTGAGGTGAACTATTTGCTGCTGCTTTCAGTAGTTTGACAATAAATGTCATGTATAATGGCATTCAAACTCACACTATTAGCATTTAACACTGAAAAAGCATAGGAGCTGTACTTGAGGTAAACATTTTCAGTTTTCTGTTGTTCATAATAGAAATAAAAATAGAAGCCGTGTCTAAAATATAAATTTCAAGTGTTGGTTAGAACAAAAACTCCTTTTAAACTCTTTCTATCGCGTGCTGCTGCTTTTATTTAGAACCTGTTTAAATCAGCCTTTTGGCTCGATAGTTAGGCACACTTCTATTGATGTTGTGAATCTGGCTACCTGCACTTGCATATGTTTTGAACCAGGCGTGCAATACCTAGTTCAACCACTGGGTGTCAAGCGTACATACTGAAACTTTAAATTGAGATTTAATTGTCTATAAATTTTCACATTTTATGGTTTGGATATCAATTCTGGCTCTTTTTCTCAACAATATTGAGTTTATTACTCTTAAGTTGATTTTTTTTTTTTTTTTTTAGAAAACACAAAATTCCCTTTACTTTATTTATTATAATATACAGATGTTTTTAAAGGGCTCTTAAAGCTTGAAATACACCTATATTCCTATCACAAACACAAGCACTGAGAGGACAGGCAAGAGTTATGACATGCACTTTCCACCTTCATCTGCAATCAGTCTGTAAAGCAATGCATTTTTTTCTTATGAAAGTAAACAAATAAAAAAGCAAAAGAGAGCAAGCCATGTTCTTTACTCTTCGCGGTTAAACACCCAGCTCTCCAAACACTGGCAGAGGCACAAGATGAAACAGAATGTTAACCTTTCAGAGTGTTCGGAATTCGTTTTGGCAAGGAGAGCTGGTGAGAAAAATTCACTGCGTTCAAAGCATAAAATGTTTAGAGATGGGAAAGACACCATAATAAGCCTGAAGGAGAAAATAATAAGGTGAAGAGAAGACGCTGCATTAGCAATCAGGAACTGCAAATGTACTGTGCAAATGCAACATAACACAATACAGAAAAGAGAATGGGCAGCAATCAAAGTCGGCTTCAGACCAGGCAATCGAACTGAGTGTTAAAGCACCCATGGCCTTTAATCCAAAGTATAATTTTTTGTCGGGTAAGTTAGTGGATAAATAAATTAGATTATTTCTGGTGGTTGATCCACTTAAGATGTGCACTGCTGGCCATGAGGGTAAAGACATGAAGTGATGTTGCTCACTGCAGGCGTGCGCTTAAAGAGAGTTTTTATTATGGAAATTTGTAAATTAGCATTCATATTGTTTATACGCTTCCAAATATAAATAATTATTGATATCAGTGTATTCCTGTGCATTAGGATAAATGCATGTAATAAAAAGCCAAGTATCATATACATATCTTAATCATGCTATTAGGGCTGGGAAATTAATTGATTGTGATTTTCATGCAGATTTTTTTCAGTAAATCTTTTTCTAAACCTTCAGCATGTGCTTTCAGAAGGAGCAGCATTTATTACTTGAGCTATAGTACACTGACAAACCATGCAAAATCCAACCCAGTCTTATTGGAAATATATGCCCAGGACAACATTTTTGAGATCTGACAAATTGTGAGATCTGTCTTGTTGCAGTTTTTGTTCAACCCAGGTTCATTATGAAAACGTACCACTATATACATTTCTGGAGAACGTCAAATACAAAATTTATAATACAAAATACAAAACACAAAATACAAGTACAAAAAACTTAATTTTTTGCAGTTTTTGTTTTTACGATCCACCAGAGGCCACTGTGTACGCTTTTTGAGATCTCAAATTTCTCTGACGAGTGCCATTCGTGCCTATTGTTCTCACATAAATCCACCAGAGGCCGCTGTCGACTGACTGAATGACTGACCCACTCTCTTCCTTCCCTAAACCCAACCAAGAGTTTTCAAAAGCCCCCTAATTTTTACCATGTTTTCAGATTTTACCACATTCTTAGCCTGTTATATACTTGTTTATTTTATTTTTTGCCTTTTGTTTTTTGTCATACCTGCTTTCTGGAACTTTTTTTGCTAGACTCGAACGCCATTGTCACGATCAACCCCTCTCTGCATCTCAAGTCTGCCAATGTATGCTGCAAGCCACTGGATAAACTGGTAAAAAGTCCATACGGAGGTAAGCGGTCAGCTTCTAGTGCGAAAAGGAAGGGCTTCATACCGTCTTTTGTTTTTGCTTTCACAAATCCACTAGAGTGTGCAGTGTATATTTCTGACTATCTCAAATATGTTACTTGGGCATGATTTCTCATACGTGCCAATTTAGGCCACTGTATGCATTATTGCAAATATTAACGTCTTTCTCCTGTGCGGTTTCTAGAACCGTCTTCGTGGTAAGTACGTGGTAAGCAGTCAGCGGTACCTCCTGTAGCATTTGTTTTACAAATGCAGCCATATGTACCCGCAAGCACGTATTTCTTGGTTGATTTTATAGTATATTTTATAGTATTTACTATAGTATTTTTCATGTAACGTAATTATACAGTATGGATGACAGGTAAATATTTGTTAGTTCAGTAGAAAACTCTGCTCTCTTCATGATATAAGGATCATGCCCAACATATGTGCTTATTTTCTTTTTATAGCTCCTTTCAAATATGGTATAAATTGCAAAAATATGGACTTTCCTCTGTGTCTCCATTCAGTTATTTATTTTCTGCCCTCCAACTCAATTTTGCGCATCACCAAAACCACATAGTTGAAAATGACCTATTTTAATGCTTGACAATATATGTTACCGTAACTATATTATTCTATAAAATGCCTTGCAAATGTATAGAATATCTAAAATCGAGCAAAGTATGAAATGAACGCTACTTTATACATTGCCTAGGCATTCTATAGAATGCAATGTTGCCGTGCAGCAAAGTATATAACTGTCCTACCCCCGCCATTTAGATAGTTGTTTGATGATGGCGATCGAAGCACATGAGTGTTATGTGTTATTGTAAGACAGCTTATTGCTGGTATGAGGTTCCACTACCACATCACAGACAATATTGCCATAATTCTTCTCACGACGTCTGTGCAATTGAAAATGTCATTCTAGTGTTCCCTTGCTGCAACAAGTTTCTCATTCCAGTTGTGTTCTGCTTGCTTTTAAAAGGCTTTTATTGTGCTTTTCTGACCCTTTGCCTGAATGACACTTGTTATTCTATATAATGCCTGGGAATTGTATAGAATGCCTTGGAAAAGTGTGCAAAATTTGTACAAAAAACTGATATTTTATATTTGCCTAAAACCATCAGACATTTTATACATTTTCTAGGCATTCTATACAATAAAGGGGATTTTGCACATTGCCGGTAACATATACATATACAAGTCAGAATTATTAGCCGTCCTGTAAACCGGCCTCTGGTGGATTTACGAGACACCAGCAGGCATGAATGGCACTCATGAGAGAAATTTAAGCATGTAACCTGTAGTGAATTGGCGAAAACAAAAACTAGGGACGCACTGATACCATTTTTATGTAACCAATCTGATCCCGATACCAAAATTCTGAGTATCGACCGATCCCAATACTGTGCCATTTTTTTATGAAATTTTTTTTAAACCTAATAAAGTTTCTATAGTTCTGGTGCTCGAATAATATATCTTCTTTAGTAAAAATAACAGACCTAGCCTATGGCCTACATTATATGACAGACGACACAACTAAAACCGAGATGCTTGCTAATAAACTATAGGCTACATTATTTGAGCATTCATTATGACATTGATCTGATCTGTTGGGGTTCAGTGCAGTCACTTCTGTTGCTTCTGTGCAGACGGTGCGCTTAAGCGCTTGATGCATGCACGCAGCCCTCCGGTATCTGCGGACACTCTCAAAACAGCAGCACAAAGGGAAGAAATCAGTGTGTTGAGGATCTGCCCAATGTATAATTGAGCCTTTTCTCATTTAAAGTTTCAGGTAGGCCTACTTTGTGTGTAAAGAGCAGGTAATAACCCTCTCTTCTGAATGCAATCTGCTGATCTAACAGACACAGCATAACATGATTCAAAAACAGCAATAAACTTTATGTTACGGGTCAAAATGAACCCATTTAATGCAAAACTAAATGCATTTCTCCACTGATTATTTAAACTAACAGGAACAAATAGGCTTGGAGAGTTTTTCGCGTTGTCATGAACTTTCTAGTGCCTCATAATAGGCAACCTTCGTGGCTTCTGTTGGCTTGTAAATTACACAGAATATAAAAATATGCAGTATCGAACCGATATCCAATCCAAGTATCAGGATCGGTGCATCCCTAACAAAAACTGCAAAAAAGCTGGGATGTATTTGCCCTCTCCAGAATTGTATATAGGGGCACATTTTCAGAATGAGCCTAGGTTGAAAAAATGCTTGAGGGGTCTAATAATATTGACCTTTAAATTATAAAAAATAATTGTAAACTGCTTTTATTTCAGCCATAATAAAACTAACAGGACTTTCTCCAGAAGAAAAAAATATTATTGGAAATACTATGAAAATGTCCTTGCTCTATTAAATACTGTATTAGTTGAGACATATTTGAAAAAGAATAAATGTTTCACAAGAGGGCTAATGATTTTGCCCTCAACTGTATATATTTTTATTCAAAATTGCAATCCCTCATTTACAGTAGTATTACATTCAAATTAATCAATAAAATCAGAACAATCACTCAGCCCTTGTTGTAGGTCAGACCTGGTTGGAACATTTCCAGTTGTGTTTTTGACCTTTCCTACTAATGTGTTTTCTAAGAGTTTTTCTGCATTGTGTCCAGGCCACAGAGACCTCCGGCAAGAAAAAGAAAGTTCCTTTGAATCCCCCCTCAGAGCTTTTAAAGTTCCTTTGGTCCGCCTGTGCCAGTCTTGAACCAAGCGGGATGCCGGAGTGCTGAGGGTGGTGGGCTTTTGATGGCTTTACCAAGTAAATAACAAACCGAAAGCTTAGACACAAATGCACAAAAACACACACATGGCAACCCAGAGTCAAAGCATCTCATCCGCTGACAGCTGAAGTATTTTTGTTGTGGTTCGCCACAACAACACACGCAGCCCATTTCAGAACTGCCAAGAGGACAGCTCCACTATTATGGGTTTGCACAGATCATCAACCATTGCATGTCTGGCCGCTCTGTGAAATACAGAGAAGTGTTGTAGGGTTTCATTAGTTTTTTAACAAACACTCTGATAAAATGAATAACAAATGACACCTTATCCCTTCTTTTTTTTCCATTACCAGAATTATTTTAGTCTCTACTGAAGCAAGATGATGTGTCCTGCTAATGTTATTCTATTGGGGTCTAATGAAGCTGTTTATTTAATAAGACTTTATAAAACTGATTCTGATTTAATAAATAGATAGTCAATATGGCATTTCTGCTGCTGTGGGCTGATTTCTTTGTCAGTTAGTATTAAAATATGGGGTCTATGGTTCTTATTAATTCCGTTTGGCATATTTAAGTAATACAAATGAGGAATGGTGGGGCACAGTGGCTCAGAGGTTAGCACTGTCACCTCAAAGCAAGAAGGTCGCTGGTTCGAGTCCCGGCTGAGTCAGTTGGGATTTCTGTGTGGAGTTTGCATGTTCTTCCCTTGTTGGCGTGGGTTTGCTCCGGGTGCTCCGGTTTCCCCCACAGTTCAAAGACATGTGGTATAGGTGAATAGAATAAGCTAAATTGGCCATAGTGTAAGAGTGTGAATGGATTTCCCAGTACTGGGTTGCAGCTGAAAGGGCATCCCTTGTGTAAAACATATGCTGGATAAAAGGATTAAAGATCTGCTCACACTGTGAGATTTCAGTCGTGATTTTGTCATCTGAGACAAATTTGGGAAATCCTAAAATATTTCTGAAATCCTGGGCTAAAATCTGTGATCATTGATCGTTGGTTTGACATGTTCACAGACAGCCTCTTTGTGCGGTTGCGATCAGATTTTTCCTCCAATGAAGTTCTGGCAGTGTCAGAAGATTTCAGACACTTTTCTGCAGTGTGACAACAGCTGCGTTGAGCGTCAATCCAAGAACCAATAGGAGCTCTGAATTTGATGGCGCGATTCATGCGTCAATTCACATCACCGTGGGGAAATGTCAAAACAGTTTTTTTTCTTCCTGGTTTTATTATTGAGTCACGCTGTGTGGAAAATTGCCGCTACAGTTTGTTTACATTTGCTGTGAGAAATTATTTCAGAACGCGTGAAAGTGCAAGTGCTTTTTCTTCCGTGTTTGGTGCATCTTTATTGTCACATGTTTATTGTCTTACTTTATGATGGCTGAGGCCATACAGTGTGACATGAGAGCCATGTTCGTGCAGTCTGACATGCTACAACCGTTCAGGACTATAAAAAAATCTCACAGTGTGAGCCGGCCTTAAGCCGAAGGAAAATTAATGAATGATCAAACTTATTCAAAATATCATGCTGTAATCACATTCCTGGTTAAATTTAACTAATATCTTATAACATATATCTATAAACAAATCCATCAAAAATAAAGTAATAATATAAATACACCTCACTCACACACACTTTGCTGAGTCTTGTTTGTCTGTAACGTTACAACTCGCACTCTAGTCTAGCCTTGCCATGTTTCCTGACCCTTGTTTTGTTTTATGTTTATGTTGTTTTGCCACCTGTATCGACTTCTTTGCTTGTGACCTCGACTATGCTTTTGGATTATTCTCATGCTATCGTTTGCTCCTGTTTTGACCATTGCCTACCTGACTAAAGGCTGATTTATACTTCTGCGTCAAGGGCACACGTATGGTCTGGCACAGCCTTCACACAGTTGCATAGCCCTCGCCGTGGCCGAAGCTGATGCGCAACTTTCAAAAAATGTAACTACACTTTGCAGCGACATGTAGCGCAAGCTCTGTGATTGGTCGGCTTGGTAGCTGTGCCGAGTGTGGGCTGTGCTAAGAGCTGCAAGCCCGATAGAGCGAATGTTTACAAGTGTCGAGTCCCGTGAGGGAGTTCCAGATGTTTTCTGTTTACCTTATGATTAAAGTTGTTGCACGTCTGCCGGTTTCTGCCTCAAAATGAGCGAGTTTTAGCTACTTGTACATTAAGGTAGCGTTCAGAAAAACAAAACACCCATGAAGAAACTCGATACATAGGAACACAACATAACCTACTGCCAGCTAATGTATCAAAAGTGTTATTTGCAAAGCAATACAAACAGCAAGCAGAAGTATAAATGCACAGCTATGCACAAGGCATGGCATGTGTCGTGGGTCACGGCGATCACTTGACTCAGAAGTATGAACCAGCCTTAAGTTGTAAATAAACTACATTTAGACCCCACCTCTGTTGTACTATTCATTACAAATAATCTGTAAATTTGCCAAACAACGTTTATCATCTCTTATATTTAAATTTATTTAGCTTAAAAATATATATTTCAGGTTCTAATATGCAGAAAAAAAATTAAACCTGTACATTAATTTTATTGTTTTACATGAATTCAGTTTTTTTCTTTTTACCCACAGGCATATTTAAAATTCTTTACTAATATGCGTATATGTCTGTTCCTCAGAGCATTGTAATTATTATGATGTCTACCCCGACCAACATCCTTTCATTGTTTTTTCTTTATTTTTTTCCAAATCAGTGTGTAAAATCTGCACCGTCCCAATTTGGAAACAAATTCTGGGAACAAATCAATATTGAAAATGAACAGGAAAATGATTTTACAGATTTTGATGTATGAGCGCAGGAACGAAGTCTGTGGCAAAACTGGCTGGCAGAAGCTCCTGATTATTTTTGTTTTGATGCGGCAGCGTTCGCAGCAAATTGATTCAGTATTTCTGGCAGCCTGTGGAAGAACAGAGTTATGAATTGGCTTTACAGGAGCGAGCATCCATCTCAAACAGATACAATGTAATTCAATCTATTTCCAAGAATAAACAAAGGATGCCATTTATTAAATGGGAGACTGACAAATGCTCGGCGACTGCTTCCAACACTGCTGCACCGATCTCTCATTTTCAACTTGCTTTGATGAATTCAGGTGCTGTAACAAGGCCTGATGGATTATAGGGCTTGTCAGAGATGCCGCACTTGCCAATCTGTCTGATCCTGGATCAGGTGGAAGCGTCTCCATATCTTTGAACGCCTGCTAAGGCTGATTTGGAGATGGATTACAGAAGTTGGTTCTTGAAAGGTCCATTTTTCACCTCTGGGTTACATCTTCATTTAATGGCAAAGGATGGCGGTAGATTTGTGTATTGCGAAGCTTGATGTATGATGTCACTGTTAGGAAGTGCAGGGTTCAATTGTGCTGTGTTATGTACAAGGGACACTGAAAAGTGCACTGAAAAACGTATCCCTTAAGACTTACTTGATAAAATCCTGTGGTGACACAGTGGCTCAGTGATTAGCATTGGCACCTCATAGTAACAAGGTCATTGCTTCAGTCCCGGCTGTGTCAAATGGCATTTCTTTGTTGAGTTTGCATGTTCGCATGGGCTTCCTGTACTAATCTTATATTAACTTGTCAATATTATGTAAAATTAACTGTGTACCTAATGTTTAACCTAACAGTCCTAAATAGTTAATTTATAAAAAATATATAAAATATTTTAATTAGATTTAACTAGATTTATTTAAATTAATCAAGTATAGTTAAACTTTTTTGTAGCAAAAAAGGAACATTTTATTAAATTATTTTTTTTTTTTTAAAATGTAATAAAAATTATGGCTTTTATAAAATTCAACCCTGGCTCATTGCAGATATGTACCCCAGGTCTATATTTCTGGGGACAGCGAAATACATAACTGGAAGTATGTCTGCTTGCAGTTTTTGTTTTTGCAAATCTACCAGAGGCCGCTGTGTACGATTTTTGATGATCTCAAATTTCTCTCAGCAGTCCTCTTCTCGCATAAATCCACCAGAGGCGCAATATACCCTTCAGCCAACCAGTCTAGCTTGCTGTTGACTAACCGATTGACCCATACACCCCCTTCCCTAAGCCCAACCGATAGTGTTTCCAAAAACCATCTAGAATAAGAAAAGCTGTTACGGCCATGTGATTTCACCACATTTTCAGCCTGTTGCTTATTTGTTTATTCATTTAATTAGTTTTGCTTTACCTCGTTTCTGGAGCCATTCTTTGCCGGACTTGAACCTCATTGTCACGTATCCCAAGTCCGCCAACATACGCGGCGAGCCACTGGGCAAACCAGGAAAAACCAGTAAAACACCATAAAAGCCGTCCACATGGAGGTAAGAGGTCAGTGTAAGTGCGAAATAAACAGAAGCCGTCAGCGGCGTCATACCACACCTGGAGCATTCATTTTACTGATGAAATGGAGCCAGACATACCACTGGTCACTTTTCGTGGTCTCCAGAAATGTAGACAGGAGTATGTATCCACAATGAGCCTGTGCTGATCAAATTAAGTACATTTAAAGTAAAATTCTTATTAGCTTCAAATTAGTATTTAAAAAATATTTTCACTTTTTGTTTAATCAATTTAAAATAAACAGATGTTACATTTTTGTGTCCATTTCCGGCTATGCTGACCAAGCCAATATTTATAATATTTATTTATATGTATAAATACAGTCAATTTCCTCTTATAATTTACTTAATATTACTAGGTTTATTTGCAATGAATAGAAAACATTTAAATATTAAATGAATTAAATTTTTTTACTTTTTCCATTTTTTCACTTTTTTATTTATTACATGAAGTAAATGTGTAAAAATTTAACATTTTAATTTGTAGTTATCCTTGACATTGATTATTGTGATTTATAACTGATGTGATCCAAGACCTGTGAATAGATGAATCCAAGGTCTCCATAATCCTGGACCAGGACGTATATGTATTCAGCAGTGAAAATTAAACCACACTGAACTGAACTTCAACTCTGAAAACTGGACTGAAGCAGTTTAATTTACTAGAACTTTTATGTTAAGCTGCTTTGACATAATCTACAATGTAAAAGCGCTATATAAATAAACATGAATTGACTTGAATAACTAATGACAGTAAATTTATTAGATTTTATCTCAACAAAAAATACTTTTTTTCTTTAGTTTGGGGTTCATTATGGCCCTGTCCCATTCATATCAAACTGACTGTTTGACTGAGACTTTATGGAGCAATTTTCCCTCTATCTCTCTCTCTTATGCACTATTTTCCCCTCCCTATTGCTTTTTCAACTCTCTCCTTTTTTCTCTCTCTCTCTCTCCACCATCAGACCAAGCAGAGGCACAAATTTAGCAATCGCCTTCAAAGTGCACTGGTTGCCTTGGGCAACTGTATATTGCTATGTGCCTCATTTTTATTTCTGCGCTCCCAGAAGCTGACTCTTTGTCCCACGATCAAAGGGAGGCACAGGGGGGCTGGAGGACATTTAAGATTACAAGCACTCTGGGAGATGATCTGAGCCTCATCCTGCAGTCAATGTGAAGGATTAATAGTCTGCCATAGCAGCCCAGCCATGTGGCGCTGTCTTACATTAGCTCATTCTCCACAGTTGTATTTAAAGTTTGCAACCCACAACATGGCAGTGTTTGCTGATTTTGCTCACTTAATCTTGTGTTGAAGTGGAGGAGTGCGCATTGGGATTTTGGGTGCAACAAAATATCTGAAATCATGTGTGCTGCACACAGATTTACATGTAATTTGGTCCTCTGTTCGAGTAAATACATCCAAATATATATTGTCTTTATTTTACAATTTTACAATAATACACTGATGCAATAAATATTAATTTAAAAGTAATTATACATTTTTCCATAAATGCAAATAATAAAATAATTATAAAATGTTAGCTCCATTTTTAAAACAAACTGAAGAAACGTTTATTCAAAAGTTTGATTTCTTATCAAGTTTACCTTTTTTTATTTTCTTTAATTTAAAAATAATTTTGATTTAATTTCACTAAACTTCTATGGCATCCAGAATATTTGGTTGTAATAACAAAACATGCAATACACAAATGAAAGGGGAGGCATCTGATTTGAAACCATTATTTTTTTTTCATTAATACTTAAATGTAGGAAACTTTCCTAAAATAGCAGTACATTGAAAAACAAAACAAAATTAAAAAAGATAAAGCAAAACAAGACAAGACTTTTAAAATCTGATTTAGAATGATTATCATCACAGTAATATTGTAGGATGGACAGTATAATTGGCAACAATTATTGAACAGAACTAAAACTTCTGATGCACGTGTGCAAAGTGTAAACAAAGCAGCGTTTACTACGGTTATCACAGTCATTTTTTATTCACCACGGAGAGATACACTCCTGCAAAAATGTCTGATAATCGAATAATCCAAATGGTTTGCAAATGTTTGAGAGATGTAGTGAAGTTACACCTGGCCTCTTTGTGTTCCTTCTTGGCTTGGGTTACCTGCTACGTCACTTTACTATGTCACATTTGCGCTCTGATTCATTGCTGAATCAGAGCTCTCACTTCAGATAACGCTCTAACACAAATTCTACATGCTGAATCCGAGCAATGTGCTCCAATTTTGACCCAACGAGAGGTGATGTGTGAAACACACCAAACCAACTAGCCAGATCGATGAAGCCCAATGGTCAACTATCTGCTTGGTATATCTCGGCCCTTACAGACAAGTTGACTGGTGTAATCAGTATGCTCATTCATTCATTGATTCATTTTTTCTTTGGCTTAGTCCCTTCATTCATCAGGGGTGGCCAGGGGTCGGAATGAACCGCCAACTTATCCAGCATATGTTTTACACAGCGGATGCCCATCCAGCTGCAACCTATTACTGATAAACACCCATATACACTAATTCACACTCATACACTACGGCCAGTTTAGTTTATTCAATTCACCTAAAGCGCATGTCTTTGGATTGTGAGGGAAACCGGAGCACATAGAAAAAACCCACATGAACACAAGGAGAACATGCAAACTTCACACAGAAATGCCAACTGGCCCAGCTGGGACTGGAACCAGCAACCTTCTTGCTGTGAGGTGACAGTGCTAACCACTGAGCCACTGTGTTGCCCTAATCAATATGTTTTTGGCAACAGTTGTTTTAGTGTGTAGATTTTTATTTCTTAAATGACTATTTTAGCACCAGTATTACAATGCCAAACTTTGTCAGGCTAAAAGAAGGCTTCGTTTGCACCCATGAATTTGGCCAACACTGAATGACATTGAGATGTGCTGAAGCAGACGCCATGGGTCAGATAGTGCTCCATTATCAACAGAAGACCTCAGCCAAAATAAATACATCCCTTGATATAAATCTGCTTTGCGACGAAGATGTTTAGAGTGGGGTTAATGTCAACTGATAGTCAGTTCATTTGTGAAAACCTTTCACAATTTGGGTTTGGTTTATATCTACATTATCATCCTAGAATATGGTAACTGGCTGCATCATTCAACATAGTTGTTTTAGATATTAAAAAGTTACACTGCATCAGTTAGGATTTAAAGGAACACTTCACTTTTTTAACCTTTTAAAGTCTAGTGCTATTTTGGGATTTCCGCCTGGATTTTGCCTACCCAAATTTAAAAGCTTCCCAAATCCACATGCAGAGGTGTAAATGCGAAAATTTGATATCATTTTAAAGAAAACCCTTTGAATCTTCATAAAACACTATTGAAAGTACTTAAAATAACTGTATATGTTGTCTGTGTTATAATAAACACCTAAAAAAAGAGGCGCTTTTTGTATTGTTTTTTTATAAACTCAAATTTGAAAGTGTACCTTTTAGGTTCTGTGTGGTCTATGTTGCTGTAAATAATTTCAGTGGTTCCTGCACATGTGTGTAATCAGAGGACAAAAGAAAAATGTCTCTACCATAATCTATGCAAAAGTTATTGTATTCCAGCTGATGAGAGATGCTATACCTTTTTTTATGTATTTTCCGCCTACCAAATTTTGAAAGCCTTCCATATCCAAATGCATTGCTATAAATGAAAAATTCCAGTGTAATTGAATAGAAAACCCTTTGAATTAACATAAGAAACTGCTGAAAGTAATAAATACTATTTGATATGTTTTCTGTTTTATTATGAACCACTTCAATATTGGGCACTTTTTAATTTTTTTTTCTAAAATGCTTTTTTGAAAGGTTTATCTTTAGATTATCTGTTTAGAGAATTAGACTCCAGAAAGTTCTGCTTGAAACCAGCAGAGAGAAGCAAACACTAGGAAAAATAATTTTATCTCTATCATGTATTCTGACAAAACTGTTGCAATTCAAGTAAATACTGGGAAAATAACTTTTTGATCATTCATATTAAATAGTACATATTTGCTCTTGCTTAGTTTTAGATGGTAATAACTATAGGAACATGAGTTTACATTACTTATTTTATCTCCTTTCCATTTTAGGCATTATAACATTATATTAAAATTAGTCAATGACTATAAGATATGAAAATAAACCAATGTTCAATACCCAGCTCGGGTATCCAGTATACTGTGTATTTAAGTGTAAATAACTTTTGTACAGTAAAATAAAAACCGAAGTGATGCATATGTGCATAAAATAGCTTCTACACTCTCAAACTGAGCCACTTCCGGGGTGTTGCGCAACCCGCGACCTTTAAAAATTAAAGGGGAAGTCGATGACATCACCGGACCCGCCACCAGGTCCGTGGAGTTTGACAACTTCTCTAGATTTAAACAGCTTTATCATTTTGAATCCAATCCCCAGGTGGCGGAGTTCTCGATTAACCGGTCAATCTACGTTCCTACTCTCACCTATGGTCATGATCTTTGGATCATGACCGAAAGGACAAGATCTCTGATACAAGCTGCCGACATGTGTTTCCTTTGCAGGGTGGCAGGGCGCACCCTTATAGATAGCCTGAGGAGCTCTGTCACCCAGGAGGAGCTCAGAGTAGAGGCGCTGCTCCTCCACATCGAGAGAAGTCAGCTGAGATGGCTCGGGCATCTGTTTTGAATGCCTCCTGGACACCTACCTAGGGAAGTGTTCCAGGCATGTCCCACCGGGAGGAGGCCTCGGCCAAGATCCAGGCCAGCTGGAGGAACTACGTCTCTCGACTGGCCTGGGAACGCCTCGGGATCCCTCTGAGTTCGCTAGAAGAAGTGTCTGGGGAGAGGGAAGTCTGGGGTTCTCTCCTGATACTGTTGGCCCTCCGACCCGAACCCGGATAAGAGGAAAACAATGAAATTAATCCAATCTCTGTCTGGCTGGAGCACATTTAGCTTAGCTTAGCATAGATAACTGAATCAGATTAGACTATTAGCATCTTCCTCAAAAATGATCAAAGCGTTTAGATAATTTTTCTATTAAAAGTTTGACTCTTTTGTGATTACACTGTTTACTAAGACCAACAAAAATGAAAAGTTGCTATTTTCTTGGCTGGTATGGCTAGGAACTATACTCTCATTCTGGCATAATAATCAGGAAACATTGCGGCAGGATTGTTGCTGTAATGATGCTAACGGTTTAATTCTGTGTGAGTTGTAAAACAAGCCTATTTTCTAAAAAAGGTGGCGTGTTCCTTTAAAGAGTCTTTGCCAAACACATTACAAGCCTTTAAAAAAGACCAATTAAAAGTATTTTTAATGGCCATGCAGTATATGATAAAGTTGGCTTCACCAAGGCATCACATAATACTATAATGTGTCAGATTGTGTCCTAAGGGGAGATATTTTAGCTTTGTCAAGTTTGTGAAAGTGAAGAGAATAACAAAATATGACAGCTGAGTAAAGAGTATTGGAGTGATAACGGATAATTTAGTCCATGGTGACTTTCCCCGTGCTCTCATAAGCATTTCAGATGAAAGCACTCCATATCTTCAAGTGCTTTGTTTGTTGGTGTGGCATTTTATTGATTTTTGCTAACAGCTTTGCCATTTACTAAGCTTGTACGGCTGCAGTAATACAGACTTAATTGTTTCTCTTACTTCCTCCTTGTCCCAAATGTAGAGACAGATGGAGGAGAAAAGCACTTAGTTTATGTGCTTACTTTCCACCTGTTTTTGGGTTTAAAAATCATATCTGATTGAGAAGTTTCACACTTAGTGGAACAGAATGTTCTTAATCAGTGGGATTGTCTTGTTTAGTTAAATTCTAACACTGATTCTTCTTACCATTGGTGTTTTTGTCTTGCTATAAACAAAAACCTGGCTTCATTTTAAATGTTTGCTGAAAATGAGGGAACAAATGATTACCAGTGTGGCTAAATAATAAGAATAATAAAGCAAGATTTATTCTCTGTAAAACAAGGTTTTGATGTATTATGCAATTAAGATTCTTGGCCATGGAAGGTCGTTGTCCTGTAGCTTCAACCTGAATCAAACACACCTGAAGAAGCTAATCAAGGTCTTACTACGAATGGGGTATTGTGAGACATCGGGTATTCATGTTGTTTTAAAGAAGTTTGTGAAGTATTCTTTTTTCCTGCGGTGCATGCGGCAATGCTTTCTATGTAGATTTATTTGTTTATAATAAGAGAATAAGGTATAAAAAATTGGTTTTGTTTACATTAAGGGTGCATTGGTCAATGTTAGTTAATGCATTTACTAACATGAACAAACAATGAACAATACATTTATTACGGTATGTGTACATGTTACTTAACCTTAGTTAATGAAAATACAGTTCATTAGTTCATGGTAACTCATGGTGCATTAACTAATGTTAACAAGCATGACTTTGGATGTTATTACTGCATTGGTAACGTTGAGCTATGATTATTCAAATCAAATCCCTTTTATTGTCACATCAGCAGCAGCACATGTGCTATGATGAGTGAAAAGCTTGGGTGCTGGCTCCAGACAGTGCAAAGTACAACAACATACTCCAAAAAAACAAAACAATATACTATTAGATTATTAATGCTGTACAAGTTGTGTTCATAATTAGTTCATGCACCTTATTGTAAAGTGTGACCAAAAATGTATATACTTTGCTACACACATACACACAAATAATATTTTATATTCTAGTAAATTTGCTTCTCGTCACTTGAATAACTTTCCCAATAGTGGGTTGCAGCTGGAAGGGCATCCACTGTGTAAAACATATGCTGGATAAGTTGGTGGTTCATTTCGCGGTGGCGACCACTGATAATTAAAGGGACTAAGCAGAAGGAAAATGAATGAATGAACATCCCTTAAATTCCAGGGAACGATAGTAAGTGTTATTTTAGTATTGTTTATATACAATTGTAGAGGTTATTAATATTTTAAATTGACATTTTGTTTTAAATTTTGGTCATTTTATTTGTACTTTGTTTTATTCTTAATTTTGTATTGAAACATTCATTTCAGTTAGTTGGCGACACAAGATCTTACTTTTTACAAATAAGTTTTTCCATCCAATATTTTTGTTGTATTTTATTTCAGATAAAAAAAACACAATTATTAATGTTTTAGATTTAAAGTCAGTTAATACTCATGATGATATATTTGACATTTTACTTTGCAAAGCAAGACAAGACAAGTTTATTTATACAGCACTGAAAATGTACAACTATATTTCTACATGTCTTTAGAGCGCCAAATACGTCCCAGAAGGTATGTTGTTTTGCAGTTTTTGTTTTGCAAATATTCCTGAGGCCGCTATGTACGCTTTTTGAGATCTCAAATTTCTCTCACGAGTGCCATTCACGCCTGCTGTTCCTGCGTAAATCCTCAGAGGCAGCAGTCGACTGACTGACTGAAAGAATGACTTAACAATCGACTGACCCACCCTCCTCCTCCCCTAAACCCAACCAATAGTGTTTTCGAAAGCACTGATTGACCCGCCCACCCACTTCCCTAAACCCCCAAAAAATTGGCCTGATTTTTACCACATTTTTAGATTTTACCACATTCTCACCCTGTTAACTTATATATATATTTTTTGGCTTCTATTTTTGTCTTCGAACCCTGTTATTGTGGTCAACTCTTCTCTGCTTCTCAAGTCCACTGACGTACATGGCGAGCTACTGGACAAACTGGTAACAGCAGGAAAGCAGACTGTATGGAGGTAAGCGGTCAGCTGGTAAGCTCGAAAAGGAACGGCGTCATACTGCGTAACATTGTGGCATGCATGGCTACATAATCCGTGATCTCCAGAAATGTATATAGGGCTACGTTTTCAGAATGAGCCCATTTCATACACAATTGTATTTCAAAGTGCTTTACATAAACAATAAAAAAAAAACATAAAATTCAAGTAATAAAAACAGCAAAGTATAAAAAAAACGTAATAAAAACTGATTAAAATGTGTTAAAAAAAGGTTTTAAAGAAATGAAAATAAAAAGACATAATAATTGCATCATAAATTCTGAAAAAACTTTTTTTTTTTGCAAAACACATCTGCTTTTCACAGAAAATCTTAGCTTATGCTTCCTCTCAATCCCTCCCTCTGTTTTAGTCCAAATCACTTTCCCCCACTAAAAACAATTTCACACCATCAACATTTCCATCACACCCACACATCTGCATTTCAAACCTCAAAGCAGGTGTAATTTTTTCAAAGTCGCAATAAAGAGAGAGCCAGTCAGCCTGTGAACATAAAAGCCAGAGACAGAAAAAAGCGGGAGACCGATTGAAAAAAAAAAGAAGGCAAAAGAGACACTAAAAAGGATGGGAATGCTGAATGTGCCCCGGCGCTGATAGAAGTGACACACATGCTTTAATTAAACCTTTCACCTCCACTCAAAGCACTGGAGATGTGTGTGGAGTGCTTCTCATAATGGCTGCTGAGCTGACTGATTAGAGTAAACAGAGCGATAAACCTCGAGAGCGGCTTTAGCGGCGACATGCAGATGATCCCCGGAGGTCTAACGCTGAGTGTCCAAAGAGGCTCGGCTTGAAGGCCCTCGTCTTCTCTCCTTATCAGGACTGTCAGTTCATGTGCTCAAACACAAACAGCATCTGAAAATGAGCTTGGCTCCATGTGCTGCTGAATTTATCAGACAAAAAAAGAGAAGGGGAGGGGGGAGAGAGAGAGAGAGAGAGAGAAAGAGAGATAGAAAATGGGTAGGGAGAAAGAAGAGCCCTGAGGAAAAGAAATATATGGAATAGGATGCAAGGGCACAAATGGAAAACGGGCACCTAAAAAAACAGCTAGATTTATGTTGATTGGGGAAACAAGAACAGCTTTTGTGTTGTTTTTAGTGATGCACTAATAGTTTCTTATAGAGATTGCTGATTATTTATTGATATATTTGTTTGTTTAATTTTTTTTTTTCAAGATGACAAGTTATCAGGACTGTCAACTCATGTGCTTAAACACAAACACCATCTGAAAATGAGCTTGGCTCCATGTGCCGCTGAATATGTCAGAGAAAACGAGAGAGAGTGAAAAAATCAGTAGGGAGGACGAAGAGCCCTGAGGAAAAGAAATATGGAATAGGATGCAAGGGGACCAATGGAGAACGGGCACGAAAAACCTGCTGAATTTGTTTGTAGATTGGAGACACAGTTTTTGTGTTGTTTTAGTGATGCAATAATCTTTTCTTATATAAATTGCAGATTATTTGTTTATATATTTATTTATTTTGTTTTTTTTTTGCAAGATGACAGGCAAATTTATTCATTTCTTTAATTTGATTCATTTATTAATGATTTGGTTATCACATGCTGAACTATCTGCAGTGATTTAAAGTCCTCATGAAATTATAATATATTTACTTTAATATGTTAAAATCAGATTGTTAGTCTCAAGAATATCTATATGCTAGAGTGATCCAAAACAGTGGCAAACTTGCTTTAAAGGGGGCCTATTATGCCCCTTTTTACAAGATGTAAAATAAGACTGATGTCCCTAGAGTGTGTTTGTAAAATTTCTGCTTAAAATACCACACAAATATTGTGTTATAACTCTTTGAAACTGCCCCTTTTAGGCTTTGATCCAAATTATGCTTTAAATTTAAATGCTATTGTGCTCCATGCCCTCTTTTTAAAGGAGCGTGGAGTTACAAATGCCTGTGTGTCAGCATAGCGGCAGATTCAAAACTAATGGTGGATGGCTGCTTCTTACTCAGGACTGTCTATGCTAATGAGGGAGAGATCGTCACTAATGGATGAGACTTTTTCTCTCTGACGACTCATACAAAGGGAGTATGTCAATCAAAGTGTTTCTGCAAACTGTTTTTATTAAGCGTGATTATAAAAGAAAATTCATGTTTTAGAATTAAGTTAATGTTAACTTCCAATGTATCAATGATTTTCTCGACATCACCTCATACTTTAGTTTGTCATCAAATCTTTCTGACCAATCAAATAGCAATCTAACATCTGACATTCCCCACCCTCTTCAAGATGCCATTACTATAAATGCCAGTGCTAAAACATTCTCACTAGCAGAGCTGTGATAATAACAAAACACTATTGGCTTTTTTTAAATGGTAGGGAGCTACTTTATGTCCCACCTTCTCTTCATGTTTCAGTTCTAGTTACATCGAACAAAAATGCACATTTCAAAATAAACACTTTACAAGATCTTTAAAATTAGAGCAACCGAAGTGCTTTCTACACTTCATTTTAATAGTTAAATTAACCCTCAGTATTCAAAACGCATGTCCAAATAACTGAGTTCATAAAACTTATTCAGTTCAAGAACAGTTTATAAGAGTTAAGCAAAATTAAAGAACCCTGTGAAATATTTTACCCTTTTCCTCAAAGTAAACCAAAAGTTAAAATGAAGCAAGCAGTCCTAGTTATTTATACTTTTTTAGTCTTTTTGCAGTTTAATTTTGAAAGATTGATTTATCTGTACATGACTTCTTTTGATTAATTAGTCCATAAATTTTACATTACATAGTTAAAATCCATTTCTAAATGTTTGGAAGCTTCCGTTTTCATCCATTTCATTTCATTCTAAAAAAAATACCGCTATATAAATTTCTGGAGAGCACCAGCTATGTCCCAGGAGCTCGTTTTTTGTCGTTTTTGTTTTCGCGAATCCACCAGAGGCCACTGTGTGCGCTTTTTGAGAACTCTGCCATTCACACCTGTTGTTCTTGCGTAAATCCACCAGAGGCCGCTGTCAACTGACTGAATGACCGACTGACTGATCGATCGACTGACAAAATAGTGTTTTCAAAAGCGCCGATTGACCCGCCCACCCACTTCCCTAAACCCAACTAAGAGTTTTAAAAAGCAATCCAGAAAAAGAAAGGCCCTCGTCTGATTTTTACCACGTTTTCAGATTTATCACATTCTCACCCTGTTATTTACTTGTTTATTTAATTTTTAATTTCTGTTTTTATCTTACCTGGTTTCACACCGCCCCATAGCATTCGTTTGCTCCAGAAATGTATATAGGGCTACTTTTTTCAGAATGAGCCTATGTTGCATTTTCCACATTGCAAAAATCAAATAGGGCCATGCCATTTAAATGGATTTTAAAACACTCATTCAATGTTGAGTATCTTCACATTGAACTAATCACAGAATTGTACAACATCGTTTTATTAAATAATGCTGAATTTACTGAGATCATTATCCTTTTCAGTAAATTAAATTTGTACCATCCATGCTGTAAATATATTTGCTCACATTTTCCGTAACCGCAGCCCGCCCACTATTGAATTTTAATAAGTTGACATGGGATTTACATCGTAATGATTTAATAATAAAGGCAGTTATTAGGATTTATATGACTCTTGTGTGGGAATACATGTCTGCTGTAGTTAAATGTTACACCTCTCCTTTGTTTTTTCCTTAATGAATCTCTATGGTCGCTGGTTCGAATCCTGGCTGGGCCAGTTGGCATTTCTGTGTGGAGTTTGCATGTTCTCCCCATGTTCATGTGGGTTTCCTCCTGGTGCTCCGGTTTCCCCCACAGTCTAAAGACATGTGCTATAGGTGAATTAGATGAACTAAATTGGCTGTAGTGTATGAATGTGAGTGTGTATGGGTGTTTCCCAGTACTGGGTTGCAGCTGGAAGGGCCTCCACTGTGTAAAACAGATGCTGGAATAGTTGGTGGTTCATTCCACCGTGGAGACCCCTGATAAATAAGGGACTAAGCCGAAGGAAAATGAATCTCTTTGTATTGGTATGGATATATGCGTCCCATAGCTTTACTCTTCAGATTTGTATGGAAATTAATTTTGTATGAATCTTTTCAGCATGAAACATGCTCTGGCAGGATTTGATACTGTTTTTACACTTTTATATAACATTATTCAGAACGGTGGTCTGACCTTCACATCCAGCATCAACTTTTCATTGCACATCTCTGAATACTGCAACACATCATGTTAAATAAATATCTCACTCTCTTTTTTTAACATGCTCCCTTATTCTGCTAATATTTGTCAACAACAACAACAGAAAATGTTTCAGTTACCGTAGGCTGATAGGTTTTGAATCCTCTATATTGCTGGATGTACAGGTTTAATATTTCATGAGGCGACATGATTCATTCAATCTCGCAGCAGGAAGCGCCGGGCCTTCATGCCTCTGAGCAGAAGACATGATATGTGTTACTCTATGAAAGCTTCACTCTTTCAGACAGATTCACTGTGTGTTGCGTCTGACATATGCTGTCACTCAAATCTGTGGTTTTTTTTGGCAGAGCATCGTTGAATGATTTTATTATATCCATACCATAAGCCCCTGCAGATACTCCGGTAAAGCTGGACTTGAGTGTGTGCAGTGCTGGAATCTACCATTTCTTCTGACTTGTGATAGGATTACATGATGGATCTGCCAATTATAGGGCCTGGAGAGACAAAGACTGACCCGCAAGAGCTGAGAGGATGTCTGCAGGGGGCTATTAAGATTTCAACAAAAACAATGGGATATTGACAGTTATTGTGACTGCAAAGACTTGCTTCTGGTTATTATTATTATTATTATTATTATTATTATTATTATTATTATTACTAGTAGTAATAGTAGTAGTAGCAGTATTGGTATGAATGCATTCTGTTTATTTTACACTGGAAAAAATGAAACCACATATGTTAAATAATGTGTAAAAAGCCAAACATGATTGTATACATACACTTTTTATTCATCATAACTTTTCTTTAAATACAACTAACAATAAAAAATTACAATTGTTATGTAACAAATTTGCGACGTAGTGGCACAGTAGGTAGTGCTGTTGCCTCACAGCAAGAAGGTCGCTGGTTCGAGCCTCGGCTGAGTCAGTTGGCGTTTCTGTGTGGAGTTTGCATGTTCTCCCTGCATTCGTGTGGGTTTCCTCAGGGTGCTCCGGTTTCCCCCATAGTCCAAAGACATGCGGTACAGGTGAATTGGGTAAGCTAAATTGTCTGTAGTGTATGAGTGTAAATGAGTGTGTGTGTGGATGTTTCCCAGAGATGGGTTGCAGCTGGAAGGGCATCTGCTGCATAAAAAACATGCTGGATAAGTTGGCGGTTCATTCCGCTGTGGCGACCCTGGATTAATAAAGGGACTAAGAATGAATGTAACAAATTTTGAAAAAAATATATATTATAAAGCAGATCAATGTTGAGCTTTCTTTCGAGGTGTCAGTGCAGAAATAAACAAAACAACAGGCTTAATTAATTCATTCATTTTCTTATCGAATTAAAGGAAACCCATGCGAATGCAGGAAGAACATGCAAACTCCACACAGAAACGCCAACTGACCCAGCCGAGGCTCGAACCAGCGACCTTCTTGCTGTGAGGCGACAGCACTACCTCACCACTGCGTCACCCTACAATAGGCTTAATATTAAATATTCTAAGATTAAAATATGAAAAATTTAATCAATGATCATTTTTCCTAATGGATAAGCAGCACTTAGTAATCTTTCAACATGCGTTCACTTTCATATTCAACATGAAACACACATTTACCAGTAGGAATGACATCCCGCCATACTCATAATTCTCTCTTCATATAGCCGTGTATGGCTATTACACAACCATAATACACTGATGTTGCCTGGTTTGTTAGTTCTGGCACGGATCCAAGCTCATCTGTAGGATTCACATACGCCAAATGAACCGTGCTAACTAGGCAAACGAGTCTGGTTCCGAAACAAACGCCTAGGTGTGAAAGCACCCCAAGACTGTATTTGCATGCAACTGACAAACAGTCGAAGCCAGATTAAACTTTAGTAACCAGGCAGCACTGGCCTGTTCGGTAACCATCCATGTCCAGAGCGTCTCGCATGCTGGCCCTGGGCCATTGTGCAGTCCTTATTGTCAAGCCCTGCATGAGATAACATGAAAAAAATTTACATTTTATGTGCCTTTCAGTATTTGTGTATTTATAATGTGGGTTTTGATAACCATATTTTGTGACATTTATAGCTATACTGATAACACCAGTAGATGGTTTACATCATTATTGAAAATAAAACTAACTATACTATAACTATAACTATAACTAACTAACAATAGCATAGACTACGGTAATATGTATGGAGATGGACATGGTCAGCAACAATACTCAGGTAGGCTGTGGCGTTGACACGATGCTCAGTTGGTACTAATGGGCTCAAAGTGTACCAAAAAATATTCCCCACACCATTACACCACCACCACCAGCCTAAACCATTGATACAAGGCAGGGTGGATCCATGCTTTTATGGTGTTTATTCTGACCCTACCATCCAAATGTCGAGCAGAAATCGAGACTCGTGAGACCAAGCAACATTTTTCCAATCTTCTATTGTCCATTTTTGGTGAGCTGTGCAAATTGTAGCCTCATATTCATGTTTTTAGCTGACAGGAGTGGCACCCAGCGTGGTCCCAGTAGATCAGCAGTGTCTGAAATACTCAGACCAGCCCAACAACCATGCCACATCCAAAGTCACTTAAATCACCTTTCTTCCCCATTCTGATGCTCGGTTTGAACTGAACGTCTTGACCATGTCTGCATGCCTAAATGCATTAAGTTGCTGCCATGTTATTGACATTAGAAATTTGCATTAACGAGCAGTTAATGAACAGGCGTACCTAATAAAGTGGCTGGTAAATACTTTAATACAAAGTACAATTTTAAGTTAAACCAATTCAGTTAATTCATGTTCTATAAAAGTAATATTTTACTTTTGAGTAATTTGTTTTACTAGTTCAGAATAAATATTTACATTCATATTATATTACATTTTTCAGTTTCAAAATTCAAATAAAAAAAAAAGTCAAAACTATGAGGACAATTTATAAATTTAGCTGTAATAAATTATAGTAATTCCTTTTATGTTGGTCAAAAATAATTAAACTTTGATCAAAGTGTAAAAATGTTTCCATAATAAAAATCCACGTTGTAGTAAAGTAAAATAAAACAGCGTGAGTAAACAATATTTGTAGTTTTTGTGAATGTAATTCTTCTCTTGATCACAATATATACATTTTTAAAGTTTGAACCAGTTAAAATAAACTTTGAGAAAAACTCGATTTAGTTGTAACAAATTACAGCATTTTGAAAAAAGTTGGTTCAAAATATAATTTTTTTTCAGTGTAATGTACTATGTATTACTACTACTATATTTTCCTTTTTCCTTTTTTTTCCCTTCATTACACTTTCCTTTCCTTATTTTTTTTCCTTTCAGCCATCAACACAGCATTTAATTCTTCATTTTCATGTTTTCTTTTTCCTTTTTCTCTTTAATGTCATGTTTATTTTCCTTTCCTTCATTTTTTTCCTTCCAGCCGTTAATGCAACATGTTATTGTTCATTATCAAATGTTTTCCCCTTATCTCTTTAATTTTGTTTTATTTTTTACATCTCCTTTCCTTTGCTCTTTATTTCTTTTCCTCTTTGCACCAGCCTGCAACCACCGACACATAATTTGCAGTGGCAAGTCTTGCCACATTCTCTCAAATCGTGCCCTCCATTCCCGCCTGATCGGCCCAATTCTTTTCCCAGCCGGGAGTTGCAAAGGACTGGAACATGTGCTCCCTCTATAGCTTCCACCCTGGGGTCTTAATAAGCAAGAGACGGTCCAGTTCTGTATGCATAAATAACCTTCATCAAGCCAGCCAAGTCCGAATCGAGAGATCACATGACTAGCAGATCAGGATAAGGCTCCTAAATCACTGCTCCCTCAGAACCGACGCTGTTTGATCTTGTTAATCCAAGCATTCAGGCCCGATCAATGGCCCTCCTCAAGGCATTAGTGTCTGATTGCATAGAGCAGGTGTGTTCTGGAGGGCTCCGGTCCAGTAAAGTTTTTTTTTCTTCCCCTTTCCCTTCTGAAAGCTCTCTGGTGTTAAAATTGATTCCGCAAAGCTAGACTGGTTGCTTAATCACCCAGGTGGAGAGCGTAACCAGGCTGTCAGCGCATGCTTATGCAGTGTATTGGGCTCTGCTCCACAGTGGAGGACAACGCGGATGGCCATGTGTTTTTTGGGCCTCCAACAGAGAGGCCCTGAATGATTAATTCCTGGGAAAAATCAACACTTCACAGTCATTGATCTAAAAACTGTTTGCTTTTGCTGGTCTGTGGAGCTTAACTTGTCCATAGCAGAGCGTTTATCCAAGACTCAAAGTCGTTCAAATAATCATTAAAATTATTCACCATGTTGCAAATGTGCAGGTTTCATAATATGATACAATTATTCTTGCTGCCTTCAATTTTTTTGTTGAATCCAATGATTTTAAAATCATCTCAACTTACAACTAGTTGAAACCTGATCAACTTGAAATTATCAACTGATTAATAAGTTGAAATTATTAACTGATTATCAACATGAAATGACTTGTTGACTTGACGTTTTGCTAAATCTTCTACAGTGTAGGGTTTAGTCTTTTGATTTTCAATGGCAGAGCTTATTGGGTTTTGTTTTTCTTTGTGTCTGGTCATGAAATATTTTGGTTTTAATATGTTTTGATAGGGCAGCATCTTCTTAGCATTTTCTTTATTTGATATTTACTCATTTATTATTATTACAAAAATTACATGTATCATGTCAGGCGTGAGGGTGACATGATAGCACAGTGGGTAGCGCTGTCGCTTTAAATCAAGAAGGTTGCTGAGTCAAGCCCTGGCTTGGTTAGTTGGTATTTCTGTGTGGAGTTTCATGTTCTCCTCATGTTGGCATGGGTTTCCTCCACAGTCCGAAGACATGCACTATAGGTGAATTGGGTAAGCTAAATTGTCCGTAGTGTATGTGTATGAATGAGAGTGTATGGGTGTTTCCCAGTGATGGGTTGCAGCTGGAAGATATGTTGGATAAGTTGGTGGTTCACTCCGCTGTGGTGACCCCTGATTAATAAAGGGACTAACCTGAAAAGAAAATGAATGAATGAACAGTTAAGCATTAAATTGTACTGTACTGTAAAGAGTAAATCTTTTCCAAATTAATCAGTGCATGAAAGCACTATATTGTTTAATTACACATATAAATACTACAACATTAAAACAGAAGTGCATGTAGTTGATGAAACACCCATCAACACCATTACATTTCATTGTCTAGAATAAACAACATCAGAAGTCTGATATTTTGAAAGGTTATTTTATGCTAATTAATCAGAGTATGTTTATTCAATTGCATATGTTTTGTAGAAGGGTGAGGCAGACAGGACTAATTACAGTTATGGAATGTGTAAATTGTATTTTTTATTTGCTTAGCAGTTACACAATCACATAAATAATCTGTAACTTTTTAAAGTGTCCTTGTTACACTCTCAGAAATAAAGGTACAAGATCTGTCCCTGGAGTGGTACCTTTTTAAAAGATACACATTTGTACTTGAAGGGACCATATTGGTACCTCAAAAGTATGTATTAGTACCTACAAATTTTAAGAGGAACACTTCTGTACTTTTTAGGTACCAATATGTACCCTTGAATTAGTAATATGGACCTTTTAGGTACAAATTTTTAACTTTTGAAAAGGTACTACCCCAGTGACATTTCATGTACCTTTATTTCTGAGAGTGTATACAGTACATTCCATTTACTACATATAGTAATTACAATTGTGTAATTACATGCTACTAAACCTAGGGCATTCTAAACCTAATCATACAGTATGTTGCAACATTTCTGGAGATCGCTAGTTATGTAGCCAGAAGTATGTACGGCTGCATTTTATCTTTAAAACTAACACTACGTGGCAGAATGACGTCGTTCCTTTTCGCGTTACCAGCTGACAGATTACCTCCTGATAGACGGCTTTCCCGCTGTTACCAGTTTGTCTGGTTGTTTGCCACCTATGACGGAGATTGAGACACAGAACAGTGTTGACCGTGACAACAGATTCGAGTCCAGCGAAAAATGTAGCTCCTGGGACGTATTTGGCTCTCTCTAGAAATGTATATGGGGTACATAATCAGAATGAACCTGGTACATGTAATTTAAATTAAATACAAAAAATATAGTTCTTTCCATATCATATATTAATTTATTGCACTTACAGAAAAATACTATAGTCTTGTATACATATCATTTATAGGATATGAGATGATATATATTGTGATTGTGCTTTTTTATCATGTCACCCAGTCTTATTCACAACTAAAATTCCTTTAACAATAAAGTGTTTATAAGTTAGCTTTGGATTTTCACTGTATATAGGAGGGAAGGGCCAGTAAAGGGATTTCTCCCCTATTTAGTACCTGCATGTGTTGTTTCACGGCTCCAGCTGTTTGTCTCCCTCCTCTTGGACAAAAATGGAAAGAGGGATTTACCAGACAGTCTCATCCTCCAAACAAAAGCACAGGCCTAATCAGCTTCGGCTCTCATCCGAGCTGAATCAGGACTCCATGGGAAACCCACGCTAGCTCTCCAAAAGCAGCCCTCATCCCTCCATCTCTGTGCCACTCCACTCGGCTTGTTGTCCTTCTGTAAAGCAGCTTCAGACACTAACAGCCTCTGTAGATTTTCTTCTTCTTGTGTTTAAACATGGTGAAGGTTGCAGTTTTGTTTCTTTCAAGCTGATTAGTGAGAAACTTGGTGGTTTTCTGCATGGCTTAGGCTGGTTATGAAGTATGCATGGGCATTTCAGGATTATGATATTTAGGGATGGTGTTTTGGGATTACCTTCTGAAGGAGAATAGTATGAAACAATAGATTTGCATACAGTACAAATGAAAGGATTTTTGATTTACGTTTTGGATTACACAATCTGACAAAAAAGTCTTGTTGCCTATCCAAGTTTTAGAAACAACAACAAAAAAACTTCTATCTATCTATCTATCTATCTATCTATCTATCTATCTATCTATCTATCTATCTATCTATCTATCTATCTATCTATCTATCTATCTATCTATCTATCTATAAACAACATTCTGACCTTCACTTATAACAATATAAAAAAACACAAATTATCATTCATTCATTTTCCTTTGGCTTAGTCCCTGGTGGGGGGTCACAAACATTCATTTTGGAAGGGCACTTTATATCCCAGACTCAAAGGGGCATGTACACTGCACAGGTTAAGTCCCATGTGTGCACGTGCCTGCACACACACACACACACACACACACACACACACACACACACACAC
>CAIGQZ010004625.1:2981452-2999916 GCA_903798205.1 Danio tinwini
GGCACGTGCACACACACACACACACACACACACACACACACACACACACACACACATTGGCCAACTTACGTTATGTAGTTCACCTATAGTGCATGTCTTTGAATTGTGGGGGAAACGAGAGCACCTGGAGGAAAACCACACAGACGCGGAGAGAACATGCCAACTCCACACAGAAATACCAACTGACCCAGCTGGGACTCAAACCAGCGACTTTCTTGCTGTGACGCAACAGTGCTAACCACTGAGCCACCGTGTCACCCGCACAAATGAGCATACTGATTTGATACAGTAAATAGTCAAATTATACTTATTCTAAATATCTCACATGATTTTTTTAATATATAAACGTAACATTTTGTTGGATTTCTTCTCTAAATCATTTAGAAAAAGTATGATTAATTTGATTAATTCATTGTTTGGAAAATTGAATGGGACACATTCTGTTCTAAAAAATAAAAACAAACAAACAAAATATATGATTATTGCATTGATGCTTGTTTTAATTAATTGTTTGTTTAGAACATTAAATGGGGCACAGTCTGTTCTAAAAAATCATAAACAAACAAACAAACAAACAAAAACAAATGCATAAAAAATATATACATTTTTTATTATTGCATTGATGCTTGTTTTAATTAATTGTTTGTTTAGAGAATTAAATGGGGCACAGTCTGTTCTAAAAAATAAAAAAACAAACAAAAAAACAAACAAAAAACAAACAAACAAACAAACAAACAAACAAACAAACAAAAAATAAAACATTTGATTTTTTAAATTGCATTGATGCTTATTTTCAAAGCCCCCGTTTGACTTGCATATGCCCTATAAGTGATGAGATTAATATTTCTAAAGTAATTCAATCACACCTCATGTCTGATGTCAATAAAACATTATGAAAATAGTTCTACGCTGGACTATGCCTGCGAACGCATTAGCCTTGTATTTAAATCAATACATCTCTCTCAAAAGAGACCCTCTAAGCCCAGTCTAAAGTTTTCCACATCCTATCAAAATTTATTTATTGAATGACTTGACATTAAGTGGTAAATATTAAGCCCTAAATGCAGATAGACAGTAAAATGTGCCAGCTCCTAATTAATTTACTACGAGACCATATTGGAGGTAGACAGAAAATGTTTACAGCGATAAAAGTTTGAAGCAATAATGCCAATATAGATAAATTGTTTGCTGTTGACCGTCCATTTTGCATTTAGAAATGTGTATTTTTCAGCTTATCTTTGTGAATGTCTTCATGAATCTGGATGCATTTTTCTAATAGATGTTTTTTTTTTTAACAACATGGCTCATGCGATCAGCCAAATCCTAGATGTCATTGTTTGGATAGATGTAAAAATGAAACATGAATCATCTGTGTGATATTATCAAAACATCAAGCCAGTTTGAACTCATGCCTCCAGCCAAGACGCTGCAGAGCTTATATTGCATTCTGTTGTATTACAATCACTTTCACAATCACAGCCATTATTCAAATCTCACTGCAAGAATATGTGGCTTGATGTGCACCACAGGCACTCAATCAAGATTTGTGTTGGTTCAACATTCAGCATGCTCGCTATTGAATAGACTAATCCCGTTACGCAGAATTCTGCGGCATGTCAGATCCTTATCGAAACTGTTTTCATGTCATTCTTCTCACTATGATTCGCTTACATTAGAGTAATACGTGAAGGGCAGAGAGATTCGGAAGTGTTTCCGGGTGCATTCAATGAAACAAATGCATCAATAAATACTTGTGTGGTGACTTGAAGTCATACCGGTCAACACTGACATGTGACTATATGGAATTTTTTTTCACTGTATAGACCAATTACCATGTTTGTAGACATTCAGGATGTGCACAGGGAGGTGGCAGAAAAAAAACAGGAGTGCTAGCATTTACCGTTAGGGTATGACTCCCGATGCGGTACAGTTTGTTGTTGTCTTAGAAATAAGATATATTGATTACATAATGCTTTCAGTGTACTATAACAACTTGTCACCCAGTGATAAGCACAGTGATTCAGCAAAATTAATGTTAAAGTGAGCAGCGTTCATCTGACAGGTCCATTTGCGATAGCACCCAGCCAATAGGTATTGGATAAGACGAAATGACCAAGCATCCAGCCCGAAATATACAATCTTATTGAAGCTCCAATGGATTTTACAAGAGAGAAGTTAAAGGCCTACAAGTATTTGGATGCCAACGATTGTGTTCTGTGGTCATGTGCAAGAATAATGTTCCCTGATTACCAGATTCAAAACTAACGTTATACAAGGCCTGGGTAATCATCAACAAGCAAAACTACTGCATTCTGACAGAGAACTACACCTAGGCAGGCCCAGGGTATGTGAACTTACACATAAAGGTAAAGTTGGTTTTATATTCGCACATTCAGACTTTCTCTTTTATAATATAATTTCATAAAAGTATTATTTGCAAACTCTAAATAGCGAAATCATATTAGCAGTCAATGACTATCAAAGTATAACATAGTTTACAGTCAAATAAATAGTGTTAATGTTGTTTTCAAGTCACACTTGCAGGTTATTTCAGACCAAATACTCAAAGTGTCGTGGTAAACAATATAGGGAGTGTGTCACAAGTTGTCACTGAATGAATGTGTGAATGTAAAACCAACTTTAATAACTTACACTTTCACGTTTCATTCTTAGCATTCAGTGTCCGCAGTTTAATTAATCATATGTAACTGTTTTGCCAAAATCATTGCTGCATTTAAAAACGAATAATGTATATGATTCAGCATAGTGTGAACTTACCTGATATAACATGAGATCTGCAGAGTCTAGCATTTTTAATTAGGTTGTCACTTCATTCAGCTCCCTTTTAGCCAAAGACGTCTGCAATCTGCATTGAAAGGAGTGTGTTGTATGGTAAAAGTCCAATTTGGCATCCTACCGCAAAACACGACATGTTTGCTATTGCAGCCGGTCTTTTTTTGCAACCGGGGACCCGTGTGACGTCATGAGTGATGTAGGTTGGTAATCCGTCTATACATTGGTTCTGAATAAATTTACTATAGTTGTTTAGTGAAGAGCAGCGAATTAATCTCTCATTTAAAGTTTTGGTTTGATTAACATTAAATAACAGAGGTGTCACTTTTAGACACAGATTTCTTTCCTAACTGTTTATGCTAATTTAATACACAATTATCAACGTTTAACGTAAAACAAGCCAAATGTTTGCATTGTATGTGCATTTGACTATTTAAGTCCCAAAGTGTCCACTTTCACCCTTTTTCAAATGTACACAAGCTGCTTGGGAAACTAGAGTTGTGTCCAGGGATGGACTGGCCTGGCGGTCAATCTGCCCTGCCACTGTGAGTCTGGCCTGCCGCGCATCACCCCTCCCCAACCCCCGCTCTTCACTATCTAGATCGCATCAGATGTGGCCTGACTGACAGTTACTTTGTCCCGGTTGAAAATGCTTTCCCAGTCCGCCCATGGCTGTGTCCATATAGTCTTCCATATTAGTACGCTAGCAACAGTATGCAAGCCGAGTAGCATGTCTGAATTCATAGAATTCAAAAAGCAGTTTGTAAGAAGTTACTACTACTAGAGCTACTACTTCCAGGGAGATTCTGAAGTGCTATGCTATCCCATGATGCCACGCGAGAAAAATCATAAATGGGAGAAGATATGCAACTGATGCGGGTAGGTCACGTTATGACAAATGGCCAATGTAGTACGTCCAAGTTACATTCATATTACTCACATTCATATCTAGAAATTTTCCAATGACTGTATAGTAAATTCAAAATCATATGTAGTACCTGCTTGAGTAGTAGGTGATTTAGATGATTTGCGCCTTTTTATCACTATGTAGCTATTATGTAGTTATGATATGTAGTTAAGTTACAGTTCACTGATAAGATGCTGATTTTCTCCTTTGTCTGAAGTTGAAGATTAAATGTACAGTATGTAAGTTTGACACTCAGTGGTTAAACAAGGTATTGCACCCCTGGTTCAAAACACACGTAAGAGCAGCTGTCCTTTCTTCGTACGTGGATTATTCAATTAGCTGCATTTGGTTATTGACGATTTGACATGATCCAGGATTGTTTCGTACTTTGAAACTAATTTAAGAGTTGTTGTCATAGCAACAGTTCTGGTAGCTCAAACCTGCTCAAGAGCAGGCTTATTTCATATATACAGGATTAGATCGGGTCATTTCAAGCAAAGGTAATACTGAAAGTATGGACTGAATGCTGACATTTTCTTACAGTAGCAACCTATAGATTACATACACATAGAAAAATAGTCAAATCATATAATTTTTTACATATAAATTTAAGTTTTAAAATAAAACAAAAACTGTCACAGGGGTGGTTCTCCCCAAGGGGAAAATTAATTAACTAATATGGACTTTTTAGATACAAATGCGTATATTGTAAGATACCGACCCAGCTTTAGTACAATTTGTGTATGATAATGGACATTGTCAATATTATTGTCATTTTTTTAAGAAATAATAACTATTCCCGCTGTGGCGACCCCGGATTAATAAAGGGACTAAGCCGACAGTAATAATAATAATAATAATAATAATAATAATAATAATAATAATAATAATAATAATACATATACTGAAAGCAGCAGCAGATAGTTCACCTCAGATCTTGAATATGAAGAATATAAAAAATAAACCATTTGAAATTGAACTGACTCAGTGTAAGCCAACACATATCAATGATTCAGCATGTACATTTAATAATGTTAAAGATGTTTAATATGTTTTAATTAGAATGCAAACCTTACCATTTCATTGGAGTGCAGTGAATGCACTATTTTGTGCTTCTGAATGGCTGTATTTAAATTTCTGTCATGTTTCGTCTGGTGCAAACAGTTATCACTGCAAATCTAGTCATGTAGCGTGTTGTTAGGACACGGGGTTACAATGTAACCTGCTCACCTAATATGTTTACATTTGTAATATTTAAATTATTTGCTAATCAATAACCTCCTCGTGGAACTCTGAATCTGCGTCTCATTTCAGAGTCTGCTCCTGTCTACAAGAGATCGCATTTCGGTCGCGGATGCATACTTTGAGAGCCTTCATGACTGAACAAATGAAATACACTCTTTTCCACCAAGGCAACCCGGGGTGCTGAAATATAATTGGCTAAACTGTCGTTTAATTGGCATTTAATTGGCGTTGGGGGAGTTAAAGGAACCAAAACAAATACAGACTTTGACACGTAACACACATTTTCAAAGTAGAATCTCACTTCAGCATTGTTTTTTAGATAAACAAGAACATTCACTTAGCATGTTTCTTAAATATCTGCAAACCTAATATGGTAAATTTATGCTTTAGAACAGTCAAAACTTTATATACAGCACCTTTAATGAAAATAATGCTGGAGTAATGTATATTTTTTGCATAGATCGATTAATTCACTTCACAAGACCTCAATGTGTCATCAGGAGCCACAGGTATTGTTTTTTTGTTTTTCCTGCTTGTTTCTTTTTACTCTAAAGAGACAAACTGTTGAACTATTGCCTATTTGAATAACCAATGACCACAGTTTCAGCTAAAAATCTTTTTTATTCTTCTATTAAAGAGAAAAAAAGCATTCACATACACCTTGCATGGCACGAGGGAATAAAATAATAGCATATTTTCATATTTGACAACTATACTTTTAAAACTAGCTCACACAGCAGCATTCTGTAATACTGTAAAGCTATAGAGATAATACCGAAATTAAATGCGCTGTGATGCAAGGCTGTGAACATAAGGCATATAAAACATAATACCATATGGGGAAAAGAAGTGAGAGAAAACCAAAGAAGCTTTACAAACTAGTGCAAGTGTGATATTCCCACGGCATGACTCCACAGACAAGCCAAATCAACAGCGACTCCTAAGCAAGAAATGACAGAATGAAATGATGCAAGCAATCTTCGCTATCTGATCCTCCCTACAGGTCGGGCAGACGTGTCTGCAGTTGCCTTGTTGCTTGGAGAATTGAATTCTCAACAATACTGTGCAATACTCACTCTTAGATTGCAGTATTATCAAAGTCAAGGTGTATTATGCATGCAAACTGACAGAGAAGGCATGTAGGTTGTTTTTACACTTGAGTCGAGTGCACCGTCTTTACCAGAGTTCACTTACACCCCCTTCCAGCTTCCCACATTTCACATTACACTTCTGATAATTGATAACGTAACATTAACTGGGCTCCATGCTACAAGTAAAATATTATGCCAGCAATAGTCAAATGTTAAAGGGATAGTTCACCCACAAATTACATCTACTGAAATTACTCTGAAGTGGTTGCTTTGAGATTCTTTTAATCTTCTTCTGGTGAACACAAAGAATTCTTAGGCCTTGTTTTCTCTAACATGTTTTAGTTTTAAAACGCATTTTAAAATAAGTTTTGCTACAGTTACGCCATCTGTCCACACTACCCTGGAATTTTCAAGCCCCAAAAACGTAGCATTTTGAAAACGCTGAAGACGTCGTTTTGGTTTTAAAATGCTACTGCTCCGGGTCAGTGTCAATGGGGGGAAAAAGGAGACATCTAAAAACATCTAATTGGGGCTTTTTCTCAATGTTAAGTGCACGTTCAGACTTCGCAAGTTTGGTATGGAAAACAAACTCCCGAGGACACGTTTGCATCATCCTGGCTTCGTTGTTTTACTATCTTAACAATAAAATGAAAACGATAAAAGAAACTGCCTACTTCTAGTGTGACTGCAAACTCTAGTGTTAAACTAGAAACTGCAGTTTTAATCATTAGGCTGGAGTTGAGATTGCAATTTCACTATGGCATTATGCAAGTTTTTCATTTCGATTGTGACTTAATTACAGGAAGCTTCTTAAAAAGTTTTTTTTTTGTATTTTATTAACATCTACATTGTCAGCTAGTTTAGTACTACAAAAGAAGAAGGATACATTTAATTAGAGTAGTAAACTTAAATATGTCCCTGTACAATTGAGTTCTGTACTTTTTTTAAAATCTTTTTTTTCCCCTTTTAAACCTCAACCCAAGCTTAGTGTTTTACTGTCAAATGTTTATCTACAAGAAGTAATATTATTTGTGAAACGATCACAGCAATCTAGCCTATGCAGATTACTGGAGACCTATACATCTGTCATCGCATACAACAGCAGACAACCACTGACTGAAACTCGAGGGCTATTTATACAGGTGGCAGCAATCAGGCTAATCAAACAGATGAGAAAACAAGGGGAGGAGACAATGGCTGTTTCTCAATATGCGTTCTTCAGCGGTCTTGCGTTCTCGTGTACTCATGTAACATCATCATCAGCTGCCAAAGTTCAGTTCCAATACTCAAGACCGCAAGAACAGAGGACGCGTAAAACTTCCCGGATGTGTTCCTGATATCAAGGACGCACCAAAGCAGACTTGAGTGCTGATCTTGCTCTAGAAGTCCCAGAAGTCATTGCGACTGGAGGTGGGAAGCGCAACATTTTATTTAGATTTATTAGTAAAGTTCAGAGATATGACTTATTTACCTCAAGAGTTTCCCTAAATGAAATGGTGAATATAAACATTACCATGGACATCTTAATAAAGCAATAAACACATTAAGGGTGTTTGCTGAAATTCATATTAAATCTGTTTTATTTCTATTGTGCAGTGTATATTTATAATGTTTTTATGCAGAATATATTTTGAAAAGGGCAAAAACTATAAATTGTTGTATTAATGCTGTAATGTTTAAATAATTTTCCAATTAAAACGCGTGAAGATCACGTGACCATCAGGAAGAACGCAGCATCTCATTCCTCACAGGACGCGTTCTCTGTTCTCGTGGTCTCCCGAGCTCGTTCTTCCGAGGTGACCTAGCAAGACCAGTCTCCACAAGAACGCAAGTCTATTCTCTGCGTTCTTGGAATTGAGAAACAGCCAATGACTCAGCAAGGCAACTAACAGCGGTAACCCTTACAATTAACATAAGAGTGACACAAGAGAGAACAACAGCAAGGAGTATAGCCACGGTCACGCTGCACTTTTTGTTCCATAAACTTCCATTCATGCTCAAGTGAATGCAATAAACCGGAAACGCAAGCTCATGCATCAAATTTAGAAATTTTCTGCATTGGGAAGTTCAAGCTTGGTGAACTTTGACTTGTGAAAATTGCATCATGTGACTGTATAAGACCAATCGAAAATCAAAACATGACCATCGCCATTTTAAAAAACGAAAGTGAGTGGGACGAAACCCGGAAGCAGAGGACCAGCACTGTACACATTGCAACAACATGCTGTGGACTACAAACCTCCAGCTGTTGTCGTGATTTCAAAGTGCAGATGTGGTGTAAACAAAACTTTAGTATCATTCAGTTAAGTTTAATGTATTTTTTGTAATGTAATGTGTATTTATATAGCACATTTATTGTGTATGGCCATACACCCAAAGCGCTTCACTATCATGAGGGTGATCTCTCCACAGCACCACCAGTGTGCAGCATTGCCGAGAGAGAATTTAGCCAGGACACAGGGGTTACACACCTACTCCTTACGAGAAGTGCCATGGGATTTTTAATGACCACAGAGAGTGAGGACCTCGGTTTAACGTCTCATCCGAAAGACATCGCCCACTGACGGTGTAGTGTCCCCTTCACTTTCACTGGGGCATTAGGACTCACACATACCGTAGGTTGAGCGCCCCCTGCTGGCCTCTCTAACACGACTTCCAACAGCAACCTAGTATTTCCCATGTGGTCTCCCATCCAGGTACTGACCAGGCTCAGCCCTGATTAGCTTCAGTGAGTAACCGGTCCTGGACTGCAGGGTGATATGGCTGTGGCAAGCAAGATATGGCTGTGATTCTTTTATCAATTAAAATAATATTAGGCATTAAACAAATTCATAATCTCAAGTGTCCTCCTCGACTTCAGTTCATGGCACCAGGTAAACACTGTGGTGCCTCCCCGCTTCAGCCTGTGTAACCCAGTGAGCGATAAAACATTTCAGTCCTGTGTAAAATGTTTGAAACACACCCTCATGTTGTCTTTAATAGTGTTGTCATGATGCTGAAATTTTAAAAACGGTCAGTCTGTGCAGGAAATGGATTTTTTTTTTCAGCACTGATATTCTGTATCGTGACAAGTTTAATATAGTGAAAGAATCAGTTTGTTAACTTAAGTTTGATAAATGTCATCTAAAGTGTGTGTTTGGGAAAGATAATGTTAGCTATCTAGTGGCATTTAGCTGAAAATGAGGTCTGATATCCCTTTTTAGTTTCCCTATTTATTCAGAATGGACCTTTGGGTCACTCGGAAAGCTGTGAAATTCTAAATTCTAATTCTTTTCGCTGATAATATATACAGCCAGGTACACAACAATACGCTATAGCAGATGCCGTGTGACTCCAGGTGATACTTCCGTGTTTATTCCCACCACAGCCTTGCTTTCGCTTTCAAAATGTCGGCCGTGTGATTCATATGCAAGCTCATGCAACGTGTTTTGCATGTCGCTGCATTGGAAGATTCAAGTTTAGTAAACTCTGACCTGCAAAATCGCATCATGTGATTGCATGAGACCAATCGAAAATCAAAACATGACCTTTCGGTACAGAAATGTAAAATATGGAGCAATCGCTCGCTTTTTTAAATGTCCAATCATCATGATAATCCTGCTCTATTTCGCAGTGTCGAATTTCACATACTCAAACTCTAGTGTGACAGCAACATAACAGGGTCAAACACATACAAAGACATTAGGCCCTATCATACACCTGGCGCAATAAGGCGTAAGACTTGTTTGGCGCGTTTTGTTGCTTTTTTTTAGACCAGTGCAACCCTAATTTTCACATTTTGCACCACAGTGATTAAATAGTAAATCCATTTGCGCCACTTTGTGGACTCATGGATGTGCTGGTGGAAAAAGGAGATGTATTAAGGCACATTGTTGGTGTGTTGCTATTTTGAGGAACTGAAATAGACCACGCCATTGACCAACTGAAACCTGACCTAAAGTCCAGTGCAAAGCTCATTAGTTATGTGCCTCTATAGGTCCAAACACTAACACATTGCTTAAGATAGCAAAAGTGGGCCATTACGTTTACTAATGTAAAACAGATGTCATTTTGTGATTAAAATACCTTTATTATTAACCCCTGTAGTATATTTGGTTACAGTTCTTTTAATTTTTACTACAATTAATTACTTCCTGCATATTTATATCCAGAGTTCATTAAAAATTTATATCTTCATCCGTAGACTGAAGGAATTCTGGGAGACAGATGTTCTTGCATGTTTCCGACGTGCCACCATTGTTTGTAAGGTTAAATAGTACAAATCTAATTTTAACATAAGCCCACCATGATGCTTATCGTTGTAATTGTAATCTTAGCTATAGGGAAAGAAATGTAATACAGTGATTAAGCTGGTTTACATTAAATGTCCGTGGTGATAAGGCGAGGAGAAAAGAAGCATCCGCCTTTGTCAACGATTCAGCCTCTAAAAACACCTAGTTATTTTGACATTTCCTTTGTTCTTAGACAGGTGGAAAAGAGTACTTCATAGTTACTTCTGACATTCTTGGGACACTTATACACTGCAGAAAGCTCTGATGGAGCATGTGACGGATAGAAAATGTGTAAGATGTTTTTTTTCTTTTTGAGGGTGTGAAAAAAGCCAGGTCAGTTAGAAATCTAGTGCGATTACAGCAAGCCAAATGCAAGCGTCTTTCTTTCTTTGTTAAAGCACAAAAGGGGAGATTCTAAAGAAATCATCTTTTCAATACAATAAATGGATGCGCTTTCAGGGCTCAAAAAGATGTGCAAACACAAGCATCATATCAGTGACTCATGCACTCAATTTCAAGTCTTGTAAGCTGTTATTCTAAAAAAAGAAAAAAAAAACTCTTGACATTGAGGCCAGGCTTTCCTGGGAGCGGTCAAAGAATATAGAATACACAAGACGTGTCACTCCTATAGTTTTGAATGGGGAAAATAATAACAGTCAATATGGCGGCTGAAGCCCCGCCTACTACTACAGGAGCCAATCATCGGTCACTGTTGACTAATGTTTCTCCGGGGAAAAAGCTCAGACCAGACGTGTGCTTTTACCACAGCTTGGTGGTCAACAAACACACTGAAATCTCAGCGAAACTTGCTTCACAGACATAAATCCAAATAAAGTTTGAAAAAATCTACTTTTAAATGAACAAACCACACTTAAAAACAAAAGTTTTTTGGTTTTATAATCTGTATGAGGCTGCACGGCGGTGCAGTGGGTAGCATGATTGCCTCACAGCAAGAAGGTCGCTGGTTCGAGCCTCGGCTGGGTCAGTTGGCATTTTGTTGGCATTTTGTGTGGAGTTAAAGTTCAAAACTTGACAAGTCCAAAGAAATGTGCTATAGGTGAATTGACCCCAGATTAACAAAGGGAGTAAGGCGAAAAGAAAATGAATGAACAAATAATTTGTATGAAACGAATGCGAGGTGCAGTCCATTCTGTCAAACGCACATCACATGACAGGATTTACACCCACAAACTTGTAAATAAAAGGTTTTTGTCATTTCTGGAGGAGATTTGCCATCAAGAAGTAGTGAATTACTTCAGAAGAGCAGTGATCTGACAAAGAATTATCCACAATATGATAATGTGTAAAACGGATTAAGGTTGGTGTCATGATCTTGTTCCTTTCGAGCGTGCATGCACATTAGCTTGGGCAACCTGAAAAAAATTTTTTTGTTTGATTCTGACATTTAGAAACTAAACTTATGAGACAGATGTTGTTTAATTTTATTGGTGATTCCAAATATGTAATGTAATCGTAAGCTTGGCAAACAGTTTTGGAGAATTTTATGTTTCTCCATTTAGACAGAATGCCCGAGTATTCACCTTATTCTCCACTCACGAGCGGGCGCAGCCATTTGAATCATTTTGGCTCGAGACTTCTGGTCTCATTTACTAATATTCATCTTTAGACGTTAAAAACTGCTTGTTTTGCTGCTTGATGTTGCAAACTGATATTTTCTTATTTTATTATTCGATTTTGTCTGTATAATCATGCAAACACTTGTTTGTAGAGCAAGTAGTTCGACCATTTTCTGTCGTTTATTATTCCTAGTCATTTCTCCCATAGGCAACTGAATCGGAAGTTCTAAAACAATCGCAAAAACGAGTGCACTTCCACATTGAAGAATAAGGTCAATACTGCCCAAGAGGTGTTTTAAAGATGGCCATTAAGTGAAATGACTTGCCTTTAAGGCACTTTGTAGTGGTTTATAAAAGAATAATAATTTTGACCTGAAATGCTTTAATGAATCAAACAATTTTTTCAAAACCGCTTGAGTTTCGATCTTGTATAAAAAGTTTTCAGAAGTCATTAATAGTTACTTCTTTTGTTATTTTGGACTTGACAACCTCAGTTCTTGTGTTGCACTTTAAGGAGTTTTGGTTTGAAATATCTTTCATTCATTCATTTTCTTTTCGGCTTAGTCCCTTTATTAATCTGGGGTCGCATCAGCGGAATAAAGCGGCAACTTATTCAGCATATGTTGTACACAGTAGATGCCCTTCCAGCCGCAACCCATCACTGGGAAACATCCACACACTCATTCACACACATACACTAAGTACAATTTTAGCTTACCCAATTTACCTGTACCGCATGTCTTGGGACTTGTGGGGGAAACCGGAGCACCCAGAGGGTGCCCACACAAACATGGGGAGAACATGCAAATTCCACACAGAAACGCCAGTTGACCCAGCCGGAGCTCAAACCAGCGACCTTCTTGCTGTGAGGCGATTGTGCTACCCACTGGCCACAGTGCTGCCTGAAATATCTTCTTTAAATATATTTTATACATATATTTAAAGGCTGGGTCAGTTGGCATTTTTGTGTGGAGTTTGCATGTTCTCGTCGTGTTTGCATGGGTTTTCTCCGGGTGCTCTGGTGGAGACCAAAGACATCCGCTATACTGTAGGTGAATTGGGTAAGCTAAATTGTGCATAGTGTATGTCCTGGTCCTCCAGGTTGGGGGTTGAGCATTGGGCTAACAACCCACCTCATAAAAACTAGATGTTACGAAACAGCAACATGGTGCGGCTAAATATCAACTTCAATATAAACGGCTCTGGGAGTGAGTGAGAGTAAGTGTATTGTATAACTAACATTTCATGAACTATACATACCAAAAACTGTGACCCTAAAATCACAATTCTTAGTGCGTATACTTTGTATGTGTGCTCAGAAACCTATTTCAAAAGTTTACACTTAGCTGATGATAGATTATAAAGCGTGTTTGGCATGCTGTCCCGGGAGAGAGCCCTGAGCTCATAAGATCCTCGAGCCCAGGGCTCTCTCCTGTTGCAGGGCGAGAAGAGAGTGTGAGCTCAGGTAAATCTCGAGAACTCCCCTGCTGTAGTAGCTAATGAACACATAGTGATTGCTCTTAAGAGATAACGACTTACTAGGAGCATGTCTATGGTGCAGATTTAGATTAGTCAATTAACTTAAGTTGCATGTTTTTGGATGGTGGGAGGAAACCCACGTGAGCACGGGGAGAACGTGTAAACTCCACACAGAAACATCAGCTGGCTTGGTAAGGACTAGAATCAGTGACATTCTTGCTGTGAGGCAACAGTGCTAATCACTGAGCCATCGTGAAAAGGAGGAGTAGGGGTGGAAGGAGGGATTCTTCAAAACGAAGATGGCTGTGATATGGATCTTAGGGTATTTATAGTGGCTTAGGAATTGTCTGATTGGTGAATCATGAATTGGCTAAAGCATGTTCCATCATAAGCACATGATCCTTTCGAAATTAGTTTATAAATAAACTTCACTTATCAGAAATGTATACTGACCAGGCTTGAAAATGCAAACGATTTGTTTGTTATTATGCACAAGCTATAAAGACAGCACCCTCTTCTGAAAAGGGGGTGAGAAGTAAACAATTAGCATCTAAAAAGATACACACCACAACTGTTTTTGCTTCCACTTATTTACAACATTTGTCTGTAAAAAAATCTTACCGTATTTGTTTTCCTTCAGCTAGAATAAAAGTAGTTTTATATAAAAAAAATTTAAGCTCAATATTATTAGCCCCCTTATATAAAATTTGTCTACAGAACAAACCATTATTATACAATGACTTGTCTATTTGACCTAGTTAAGCTTTTAAATTGCACTTTAAGCTGAATACTAGTGAAAAATATCTAGTAAAATAGTATGCATTATGGCAATGTTAAAATATATCAACTATTATAGTTATTAAAAGTATTATGTTTAGAAATGTGTTCATAATTGTGAAATAATTAATGAAGGACTTATAATTCTGACTTCAACTGTAAGTTAATAGAAATAAGACAATATGCTAATAATAATTGAAACCAAAATCAAACAAAAAGTGCTCAGGGGTAGTTTAATATGTCAGTGCTCTTTAGGTAAGGGATTGATCAGAATAAACAGCAAAAGTAAGTCCAAGGCACTCGAAAAATGTGTAAAAAAATATTAAAAAGCCTTTATTGACATGGCGTTTTGCTGAAATGCGTAGGCGCAGTTAAATAATAGAAACAAACTTCTAGGTATTTGCTTTCTGTCTTATGCATAGATTTGCTTGACTCACATGCTGTATTTCTAATCCTTCTCTTTAAAATTTTCTTTTAAAATCGCTGGCCTACTAAAAAGTTTCTCAGTCGTGAAAACTCACAGCGGCGTGTGGTGGAACCAGAGGCAAGCAGAGGGTGACACGGCACTGAGGATGCGGAGCAGAGTTTTCTTTGAGATCTGGCTTTGAGCACCCGTAAGTCAGCACCTCTGCACACCGCGGGCACCGGTTCACCGCTAATGGCTGTCTCTGAGGAGCGCTGCGCCAACCTCACCCGCTTGCAACCACATATTATCCTGAGCCCTGGGGAGCCATCGCCGGAGGAAGAGGCAGGAGAGTGGGAGGAATTGAAGGAAAAGCAGAGCCAGGTGAGACTGGTCCATCACCACTCTTCCTCCTCCAGCTCTGATGGGCTTTGTCAGGCTATTTCGTCAAGGTGAAGACAAGGAGAAAGCCCAGAGGCAGAGCACTGTGTGTCAGTTACAGCTTCACTGACATAAAGCCTGGAGAATAAGAGGCCAATAGAGTCACATCTTCACCTTACAGTGGAATTGACCTATTATTAAGCCCCGCCCTCTTTAGTTACTGTTGCTAACAACGGACTAATCATCTTGGAGAGAATTCTTATAGTAAAAACCTCGTCGTAATATGTTTATGATACATTTTGCACACAATACTACTTGTTGAGGAGCATATTAAAGTCAAAATTATTAAATATTTCCCAAATTATGTTTAACAGAGCAAGAAAACTTTCACAGTATTTCCTATAATATTTTTTTCTTCTGGAGAAAGTCTTAATTGCTTTATTTTAGCTAGAATAATAGCATTTTAAGGTCAATATTATTATATAATATATTGTTTAACATTTTAAGGTCAATATTATTAGCCCCCTTAAGCAATTTATTTTTTGATTGTCTACAGAATAAACCATTGTTATACAATGACTTGCCTAATTGCCCTAACCTGCCTAATTTACCTAGTAAATGAAGCCTTTAAATGCCACTTTGAATTGAACACTAGTATCTTGAAAAATATCTAGTGAAATATTATGTACTGTCATCATGGTAAAGAAAAAATAAATCAGTTATTAAAATTAATTATTAAAACTATTACCTTACTAAACTAAAACCTTCATTGTGGCACATTTATAAACGCAACACTGATGGCCCATGTCTCCAAACAATTCTTCTTCTACTACTTGTTTGAATTACGGTTGGCAACACAACGTGGCCTTTCTCTGAACAGTGAAACCAGTGAAATGAGTCGTCGAATCTATACCATGCATATTGATGAAGTTGCATCTCGTTTACAGTCATCGCTGATTGGAAGTCTTTTTTTCATGAATTAATGAACAGATGTGCAGAAAACGCAATGGCGTCACTTTGTAGAGGCCGGTACAAACAGTCAATATCCATGCTGGAATTTACACAAGGACCTCATGGCCGTGACGCAGCTTCAAAGTTTATTTTTAAACCAGAAGAACGAATTTGCTCTAAACAACACAAAAACAACCAACTTCACTTTTTTTGTCAAATATATGTGTCCTAATAGTGTTTTATGGGACATAATTATGGATGTCAAAAAAGGTTTTTGGTGTTTCGTGACCCTTTAATTCAACGATTGCTATCAGGATGTAAAGAGACATTCCACCCGCAATTTATGTTGTATTATTTATTATTATTTTATGTATTTATTACTACAGTCACCTACAGTATAGACAAATTACCGGTTTGTAAATATTCAGGATGCGCGTGCAGCGAGGTTGCAGAAAAAAAGCGGGATTGCTAGCATTTACAGCGAGGAAATGACATTCGATGCAGTACAGAGTTTGTTGTATTAGAAATAAGTTATATTGATTACATATTATATATATTATTTGGTAATCAATTATATTGATTACCAGAATCAAAACTTTGTAGTGCTAAAACCGAGGTTCTGCCTAGCCAAAGACAAGGAAAGAAAACTAAACTGTACAAGGCCTAGGTAATCATCAACAAGCAAAACAACTGTGTTCTGACAGCGAACTGCACCTGTACAGCAGGGTATGTAAACGCACATGTTTACATTTCATTCTAAGCATTCAGTGTCCACAGTTTAATGAACCATATTTAACTGTTTTTGCTGAAATCATTGCTGCAATCAAAAACGAGAAATGAGTATGATTCAGCATAGCCAGGGCCGGATTAACCAATGGGCATTATGGGCACAGGCCCAGGGCCCCCTGCGAGGGGTGGGGTGGGGGGTAGGGGGGTGCTTATTTTGGAGTGTCTATTTAGGTGCAAATAGCGCACCTCATCGGAATAAACTAGTTAAATGCTTCCTGTCAGCGCCGGTCGTTTGATCGACAGAGACAACATAACTAAAGAGCGCAGTAGACAGCAGGTGGGTGTGGCGTAGCTCGTAACGAGCATGGTAACATGTTTTGAGGCGACTGATCATGAACCCGGTTCGAATCCAGCGTCTGACAAACACGTTCTTCTTTTTCCCCCATTACATATCAGATTGGAAATACATTTATTTTCAATAGAAAGGAAATGTTTTTGTTTAAAAATTTAAATAAAGTTAAAGTTAAAGTTTTATATAAAATATATCAAATGAGTCACAAGGTATTTATTAAGGATAATAATAATAAAATATTCTATAAACAGTTATTTTCCACCTGATGTTAAATGTTAGCGACATCTTAATATAATTAATCTGTATTTACAATGTTAGTCGCCCTGCTTCACCCATATTTTCCGACCTCATGGAGAGAGAAAGAGAGAGAGACAGAAAAAGCCCCTGAAGAGGAGAGAGACAGGAGAGAAATGGTACAGTGTGTGTGATTTTGGATACTTTCAGCTTTATAATCAAGTGCTCTTTGCCTACTCTTCTTCATCACGAGGGAGACAGTAGGAATCATTAATCAGTGTGTGTATTATGGAAGACTCAGATTCATAGAACTGGACTGGAGAGGTGTTATATCCAAATCATAAGCATTATAAGTTTGTAAATATATATTTTTTGTGCTGCTTCAGTGAACTTGAACAAGTATATTAAAAACCATTCATTTTCACTAGTTATATTACATATTTTTTTTAATCAAAGTGTACTTTAAATGCTTTTAAAAAATCAGGTAAATCTTAATATGTACTATGTCATTTATTTAAAAAATGTGGGCAAAATATTATAGATTAACTTTATTTAAAAAATATTATATTAATCTTATTTTTTAATTCAACTATAGGGGTGCGGCCTTGTAGGGGGCCCTACAAGACATTGTGCCCAGGAGTCTCTGAATTCTTAATCCGGGTCTGAGCATAGCGTCAACTTACCTGATATAAAATGAAAACTGCAGAGTCAAGCATTTTTAATTAGGTCCTCGCTCCATTCAGCTCTTATAATGGCTGTTAGCCAAAGACGTCTGCCCTTGGCATTAAAATCAGTGTGGTGTACGGTAAAATTAAAGTTTTTGAATTTGGCATCCTACCGCACAACACGACATGTTGGCTATTGCAACCAGTCTTATTTTGCAACCGGTATGCTTGGTTGAACCTGTGTGACGTAGGTTGGTAATTCCCCTATTGCACATTTAAGATATCGGAAATCCTGTTGCCATGCAACTGATGCTCAACTGCCACTGGCTCTACTACATTTGAGGGTCAGGGCTTACCAATAGGTCAATTAGTTTGTCCACCTGGTGAAAAAGTTCCGTATTTTTGTTTGTGCTCCTTGCAGTGATGAAGTACCCCAGAGTAATCAGATGTGCTCATGATGGCTGTGTTTTGCTGATGTTGGAAGCAATTCTTCCTCTGTCATGACCTAAATAAAATAGTGGTATGGGAACATCTAGTTCTTCCAAACTGAGAAAAAGAAAGAAGAGAGAGAGAGAGAGAGAGAGAGAGAGAGAGAGAGAGAGAGAGAGA
>CAIGQZ010004625.1:3002542-3020950 GCA_903798205.1 Danio tinwini
TTATTATTATTATTATTATTATTATTATTATTATTATTATTATTATTATTATTATTATTATTATTAGTGTTATTATTATTATTAGTGTTATTCTTTTACTTTCTTTTCGGCTTAGTCCCTTTATTAATCTGGGGTCCCCATAGCACTGCCAACTTATCCAGCATATGTTTAACGCAGTGGATGCCCTTCCAGCTGCAACCCATCACTGGGAAATATTATTATTGTTATTATTATTATTATTATTTATAATCTACTTTATAATATAGACACTAAATAATGTGTTTTTATTATTATTATTTAATATGTTATCATTTTTTTTTCTTTTAGCATTATTATTGACAGTAAATGTCCCCCACATGGTTGTTCATGTTTATTTTTATTCTGGCATGTCACCTTGATGGCTGCACCCACCACATGTCAGAGTAGAGTTTTCACTCAGTATAGATGCACTTAGTTTGGGGTCATTTTCTCATCTCAATTTCATCTTCACTTTTGACAATTTTTAGAAACCACACAGTGTCACCCTGAATCCTGAAACCTGGATCTGTATACACTGTCAGCATGGACATTTGAAAAGCTGGAAATCCCACCTGTTAATGATGTGTGTGTGTGTGTCTGCTGTGTCACAATCCAACTCTGCTCGGCTTGTGGAGAAAGGTGAATATTTCAGATGTTGTTTACCAGTCTCTTTCTCTGAGCAGCTGCGGGTAGATTTTTAACTCTGGTGAGGCTCTGTCAATAACACAGACCCCAATCTTATCCCCAACAGGACTGCAGAGAGAGAGACTCAATTATTGATGAATATTTCATTTGTTAAGGCTCATACCTGGGTCTTGGAGCACAATCCAGAGCACAATGTCCACTATGTGTAGGAGCATACAATTTTTGAGATTTTGATGGAAGTATCTATAGGGCCCTATAGGCTGCATGGATGATATAAAGTAATGCATGCATTTATATACAGTAGCACTTCATGGAAAAACATTATCAATGCTTCAATAAAAATTAATAAGTTAATAAAAACATTCAAATCAGTTGATATCAATACTTGTCAATGTGAATCTCCATTTCAAGAGTTCACACTTAGCTGATGATTGATTATAAAGCAAGTTTGGCATGCTGTTCTGGGAGAGAGCCCTGAGCTCATAAGATCTGAGCCCTGGGCTCCCTCCCGTTTGCAGGGCGAGAGGGGAGCTTTGAGCTCAGGTAGATCTCGAGAACTCCCCCTTTTTGATAAGAGCTGATCACAGAAAATGATTGCTAAAGAAGAGATATGCTGTTGGATGAGAGTTTGACTAGTGCTAATTTAGATTGATCAATTACCTTGTAGTGCATGTTTTTGGAAAGTGGGAGGAAACCGGCGTACCCAGGGAAAACCCACGCAAGCACGGGAAGAACATGCCAACCCCACACAGAAACGACAGCCGGCCTGTTAAAGGACTAGAACCGGCGACGTTCTTGCTGTGATGCAACAGTGCCAATCACTGGGCCACCGTGCCACCCTATGAAGGGAAAGGTGGAGAAGTAGGGGTGGAAGGGGGGATTCTTCAAATCGAAGATGACTGTAGTGAGAAACCCTGGCTCTTTATAGTGGGTTAGGAATCGTCTGATTGGTGGATCATACGTAGTTAATGCAGAACCCGCAGTGTTTAATCATAATCACGTGATCCTCTCGAAACTAGTTTATAAATAAACTTCACTTTGTTCAAGTCTAAAGGTACATTTTTGCTCCTGAGGATCATTTAAAAAAACTAGGTGGGTTTTTCTTTTTCATATTTATAAAATACGATATAGATGAATTATATCACATAAGCAAGAGTCCCATTTTTCTGAATATTCAACCTGATCTCATGAGGAAGTGTAACCATTGTACAAATGGTCAGAAAAGTAATTAATTTGTGAGAATTCATATAGATTCATACAGATTTAACTAATATTAAAACATTCATTCATTCGTTTTCTTTTCGGCTTAGTCCCTTTATTAATCTGGGGTCGCCACAGCGGAATGACCCACCAACTTATCCAGCATATGTTTTACGCAGCGGATGCTCTTCCAACTGCAACCCATCACTGAGAAAACATCCATACACACATAAAAAAAACAGGGAAACCGGAGCACCCGGAGGAAACCCACGCGAACACTAAGAGAACATGCAATCTCCACACAGAAATGCCAACTGATCCAGCCGGTGCTCGAACCAGCAACCTTCTAGCTGTGAGGTGGTTGTGCTACTCATTGCGCCACCGTGCTGCCCCGATATAAAAACATAACACTTTTAAAAGAATATTTTAAAGATTTTTTTTCACACCCCTAAAACTACCTCTTATTTAGGAGTAAGCTAATTCTACTAAAACATGTAAATTAATATGTAATTAATAATTAACACAAATTAATATGAATATTTCATTATATCAAAAAGTTACAAATTTCTGTGAGAATGTGCTGGAATATCAACACGTCTATATGTGTATATTATAGATACAATGGGCTCTATTTTAATTATATAGGCGCAAATTCTAAAGTGGGTAGGGCAAAAGCATTAAGGACTTGTTTGAATTCACTTTTGCTATTTTAAGGACGGAAAAATTCACCCTGTGCCCTGGTGCATGGTCTAATGGGGTAGTGCTTATTCTCTTAATGAGTTATGTGTGTACATAACATGCATTAAACTAATCAGACTCATCTCCCATTACCTTTAAGAGTCAGTTGCGTCATGCCATGGCGCATTTGCTATTTACATAGTGGACTTTGTAAGTGGAAAAAATGAATGCTTCACTATAGCGGGAAAACATTCTGCCTCTTTACTTTTACTCTTAACTTTACTCCTTTACTTTCATGGATAATGAAACGGTGTTGTACGCACTCCACAGAAGACATCTATTTGCCTACATATTTAATTTTGATTGTTAAGCGCAAAGATTTGTTTCAAAACTATTTATAAATATAGTTCTAATTTCCAGCAAAGTAATAAATAAACAATCATAACGAAGTGTGGTCAAAGAATTGAGTTATATCCAAACATGCATCATATTTTTATGCCCCTTATGGTGATGCACATGTCAAAACCCAACAGGTGGACAAATTTAAACTTGCTTTTATTAAAACAAATATAAATATGCATATAATAAATAATACTGCTAATAATAATAACAACATTATACTAATGCTAATTGTCATGTTTAAACTGAAAAAAATGCCCCCTGAGGTGAAGGCATGAAGGTAGTGGGTTTTATATTTATGTAGAAAATAATACATTTTCTAATAGTTTAATACTTTAATTTTTTTCATATGTAAAGATATTTGTGTATTGTTGTACATCCTATGTGTAGTAAGCAATGTGTAAGCATTTGAACCTGCATAGATGCATAACCAATGAGCTCTGCGCTGGACTTTAGATTAGCTTTTAGCTGGTCAATGGCGCAGTCTTTTCAGTTCCTCAAAATAGCAACGCGCCAGCAATGCACTTTAAAACACCTCCTTTTTAGACAGACACACCCATGAGTCCACAAAGTAGCTCAAATAAATTTGTCATTGAAGCAACGTGGCGCAAAATGTGAAAATTAGGGTTGCGCTGGTCTGAAAATACTCTAATAATGAGTCAATGATTCAGTGATCCACTAACGAAGTTGCTTGTTTTGCTTCTAAATGACTCACTCTGTTTGAACGAATCCTCATGAATTAATCTAAACAAACCATTTAAATCAATTGTTCAATGATTCATTCATTAAGTTCTTTGTTTTACTTCTAAATGAATCAGCCTTTTTTAATGAATCCTTTAAGTGAATTAATCAATGAATCACTAAGTAATCTGACTTAATATCATATTTATTTATTCATGTCAATCTTAAACCAAGGCCAATACAAGAACATGCAGTAAATGTTTGTTTAATTACCATGAGTGAACATCACACACCAATACTATGTCTGAATATACATCTTGAGCTAACTGTAAGCTTATCACTGTAAACTGAAACCATAGCAACACTTTATACCTGCTTCAGGATGGACACATGAGGTCTAAAGTTAAATGTCTTTAAGGTTGTACACCATCTGATGATTTCAGCAGCCTGAAGGAGTATCTGTTTTTTAATGTAGCATTATTAATGCACGCGATTTGATCATTTTGATAATTGTAGGCACATGTAAGGTTATGTTCAACATGGCATGCTGTTATATTACTTACAATTTGGCTGGAGGCAATTATAATTAAAGTGGTTGCATGGAGTCCTCTGCGTGCAACAAGAGCTTTTAACCATGACTACATTCACTAGAAGGGCTCATTTCAACTTATTTCTAAAAGTGGCCTCTGTGATTCGGAGGCCTGTTTCAAGGAACCACTTGGAGCTATATTAACTAACAATATCCTGTATGAATATGAAAATCAGAAGCTCACAAAGAGAATATTTTTAGCTGCATTTATTCAAGAGTAACCACAGGCCTTTTCTGTGAAAGGGATGCAACGTAGCAAAGGCCATAAATCCTTTCCTTTATAGGACTTAACTACATTTGGCTTTCATTATAGATGACAATAATAGCAACCATTATTTTTAACTATAGGAAAAAAACTAGTTAATAAAGCTTTTTGGCCCTATTTTCATCTTTCAAGTTTAACGTTTACATCAAATCAGTGCCCCAGGATTCTATGTGGCATATTGTGACCAATTTCATAACATTTTAAATACAATACAGTATATGCTCACAAACCTCCAAAATGCAAAACATTGGCGCAAAAAGTACTGGGAAACACCCATAAACTCTCACAATCACACACTATGGCCAATTTAGTTAATCCAATTATATTGCATGTCTTTGGACTGTGGGGGAAACTGGAGCACCCAGAGCGAAACCACGCGAACATGGGGAGAACATGCAAACTTCACACAGAAATGTCAACTGGCCCAGCGGGGACTTGAACCAACGACTTTCTAGCTGTGAGGCGACAGTGCTAACCACTGAGCCATCGTGCCACCCCAAAACACTTCACCGCTTTTTAATTTTCTACATTAATAAAACTTGTATCAGACCTGCAGCAAGGGTTTGTCAATAGTGGTTTCTTGGAGAAAGCGGTTGATGGTTGCTTAACAATGACAGATGCCATGGGAGTGTGAGCTCAGTAGCATGATGACATTGGTGAAAGAAACCATGTGTGTCATGTTTTTAGTGTGGTTTTAGATGCTATATGTCAGGGATGCACAAACTCTGTCCTGGAGGACCGATGTCCTGCATAATTTAGCTCTGACTTCCTTTAACACACTTGCCTGAAAGTTTATAAAATAACTGGATAGAGCTAGATTAGCTGATTCAGGTGTGTCTAATTGGGGTTGGAACTAAACCAGGAGTGTCCAAACTCGGTCCTGGAGGGCTGGTGTTCTGTTGAGTTTAGCTTCATCTTGCTTCAACACACCTGCCGGTACGTTTTTAGTATATCTAGTAAAAGCTTGATTAGCAGGTTCAGGTGTGTTTGATAAGGGTTGAAATTAAACTCTCCAGAACATCGGCCATCCAAGGCTGAGTTTGGGCACCCCTGCTGTACGGCCCCTAATTCACCCAAATATTAATATTTACTTACTCTCAATTCTCAAGTGGTTCCAAGCCTATATGCATATATTTTTTGCCTGTTGAACAACAATAAAATAATCTATTTTCAAAAATGTTGGAAAGTGGTAGTCGTTTTAGGATATTTTAGTAGGAAAAATGCTTGTACAGTAGGAAAGAAATACTATATTAGGAAAACAATGTGCTGTAAAACATGCTAGGTTTTACACAATCAAATTGTGTTGAGGCAACATGAATGAATTAAGTTAACTTATTAGTTTGTTTTTACAAATTGAAATGGATTGGACTTAAAACAATTAAGCCCACCGCCCCCACCAAAAAAAAAAAAAAAAAAAAAAACTAACAAAAAACAAACACCCCAAAAAAAAAGAAAAAAAAGAACAGCTCATTTTGTGGTTTGAACAAACAGAAAATGTGGGAATAGCTGATAACAAATAACAATATCAGACAAATGGACATTCTCCTCTCAAATGCTGAAACCACCATTTATATAAAATGTGCTGCATTTCTGTGACTGCATATTAGACATGCAATTAGCTGTCTGTTCCTAAGCATTCAGCTGTAACATTTTACTCATTCATCATTTTACATTGCACAACTAATGCAGTGCTACCTCAGACACCCCTAAAAAATCACTTGCTTCGAATGTTATCACTCGATTGAATGGGTGTTATCAGTGGTTATCAGCTTTATTATTTCTAGCCGTTTCTCCCATAGGCAGCTGAATCAGAAGTTCTAAAACAAGCACAAAAACAAGCGCACTTCAACATCGCAGAATAAGGTCATTAAGCTCCTACAAGTATCTACAACAACACATGCAATGAATAGCATTATCAGAAATGAAAAGAATAGCTTCTGAATTAATACTTTTTAAATTTCTGCCATGTCAGAGTCTATTCAGTGACACTAGGGTGCATTTAGATGTGGCTTTCTACATAAACACAACACCGAGGAACATCTCACTGCTAACAGTGTTGCAAAAGATCCAATAAACCTGGTTTAGTCAATCAGGAGAAACATTTTCTGGGCCGAGCAGTTATTTGTTTACTCAATACCGAGTGCAAGATTGACAATTCCAACACATCTGCGCTCTTATTAACAATGCATTGCCTTCGTTCAAGTAGTCTCTTCAAAATGATTAAAATGCCTGCATCTGTTTCCTTTCATCGGGGTCTGGTTTTGGATCTAGCTGTAGAGTGTTTGTCTCGAGTCGCTGAGCTCTGAGCTTGCCAAGGCTCATACATGCTGAAATCTGTTTTCAGAATATGCTTCATTAGTTCAGTCTGAGATGTGGTTGAATGTGCATTGTGAATGAGGGGATTGCAAGGTGTTCACAGTAAAAAAAAAAATGTTTCCAGGCCACAGGGTTTTATGACATTTGGAAATGAATTAGGAATGTTTTTTGAATTCAGGTTTAGTGTCTATCAGTCAGGGAGAGTTGCAATTGAAATTTGAAAACACAGCATGATAAAAAAAAAAAAAACATAGGCCCACTCCCATTTCTACCCCTTAGCCCTTCTCCTTACCCAGGGTGCGAATTATACATTGACGATCAGGGAGGGTCAACTTTTCTGTAATTTCTTTTGTGTAATACATGCTTTAGTGAATCAACATAAAATACATCTATTTTATTAATGCAACATATTAGATTTTTTCAGTGTTTTGTGGGATAGCTTGTGTATTCTGATCTACAATATCCTGTGATTAGCTATTTCAGAGGTTACTGTTGGTCAAACTATACAAACAAAGCATTTTCTTTTACTTTACTTTTAGCCTATAAGTAGAAACAAGCACCTGTTTGACAAGAAAAGTGTTTTGTGAACACTTACCGTGTCTATCAGTTCAGATTAACTGACGCGATTATGCATTCACAATGGTATAATCCATTAAAGGGATGGTCAAATGTATATTTATATTATCTAATATTTAATTAGTAATATTAGTATTAAAGATGCAGATCAGAGCACACTATTTATTACTATTTAGAGGACTGACCCTCCATACATGTTGTTTTCATATCCTTCAAGGGGGATCAAGCATTAATTAGGGGGGGTCAATACCCCCTAAACCCCCCTGTAATTCACACCCTGCCCTTACCCCTACCCCTTGTTTTTGCGAGTTTATATGAAAGGGTAGGGGAGTCTCAATTTTTTTTTTTTTTTTTTTTTGTAGTTGCTTGTTTATTTTACAGGGACAATACACTTGATATTGTTATACAAAGATAACCAATGTTGCGTACATAGGGCATATAGCATAAAGCTAATTTGCAGCCCTTGTCCCTGGTTAGGCTTTACATAAAAAACAACAACAACAACAACAAAAAACAATCAAGAATAAAACACAATACCACAAACATGTACAATATACAGAGCCACAAACATAAAATGCAAGTCAATCTGCATAAAGAGAAATGTAAACGTGACCAACCTGAAAGAATAATACTTAAATGCTCACATTTCTGTAAAGATTTCAACCATTCTTTCAGCTTTACAGGAAAAAAAAACTGGGAGTTCTGATTGTAATTTTAAATGAACATGCATGGCATTCATGTTAATGCCAATCCAAAGGATGACTGACCCACAGCGGTTCTGCATCTGCGGATTCTACAATTCCCACTTACTGCCCCTCTAATCTTCGCCCCATCACTGCTGAATTTATGTACCAACTTGCAGACTACTTTAGAGGCAATACCGTGTATACACTTAAACATGGTTTTTAAAAACGAAAACTTAAACAAACCATCAAAACTTAACAAATTATATATTTTTTATTTAACAATGGTGCCATTTTATTGGTTTCTGATCCATTACTTTTAAAGTTTGTTTGTAAAGTGACATTACAGGCCTAACAACTGACTGAGTTGCTTGACCCCAGATTATTGCACAACAAGACAAATGTGATAATAATATCATAGCATGCACAAACATTTGCGCTGCTTCAAGAGATATATATGGTCTTATCATACGAAAACAGTTTAAATTTGTCTTTATAGTCTTAGACATTTTCATTTTCATATGGGCATCTAACTTAAGCTTTGAGTCTAAAATGACACCTAGGTAATTTAATTAACTCACTTTCTTAAATTCCTTTTGGTCAATTTGGATTTTAAACACATCAAGTGCTCTGTTTTTTTTTTTAAAGAAAAACACATTGAAACTGTTTTGCTGTAATTTAGAGTTAAACAGTGGTCCTGCAGCCAGTGGGAAATACAGACCAGTTGCTTGGTTAACATTTCGGCAGCCTTCTGTGAAGTTTCTGCGGTTACATAAATAATTGTATCATTCTCTTTAGCTAAGGGGAAGGGCTAGCTAGCCCTTGAAACTGAGGTTTATCAGGACCACACTAGAAACCATCTACAACAGCAGAGTACACCATCTACAACAGCAGAATAGCTGCACACGAAAGTAAGGAGATGCACAAATTAGTTTTTTTTGTCATTATTATAAATTTTTTACAACAAACAAGCATATGTTTTAATGCAGTCATAATTGCGTTCGTGTTTTACTGTCATGCTTTCTGTAATAATATAAATGTCTGCTTTAACCCGCAATAATAATTCCACTATAGCAGTCCCACAACATACTTTCACATCTGACACACGAATACCCTGTCAGAAACGTCTAGTGGCTGAGAATTAGCTTTTTAGTGTCTGATATAATGTTAATGTTGTTTTTGTGTGTTTATATAGATGACTATGGCCACAGTGTAAATGCACAGTACAGTTACGAGCTTATGCCACATTAAAACGTTACAATAACATGATATCGTTGCCTTCTGTGATTTCCTGCACAGTAGTCACCGTTGTCGCCAATCTCAAATGAGGTAAGAGATTGCGATGACATATGATTATGTGTGCAGGTGTTGTAGGGTTGTCTCATTTCTTAGAAGTAAAAAATGTAAAGCCTTTCTCCTTCACACTCTGTTTCAAAGGCCAATGGAAAGGGGTAGGGGTAAAAAAAAAAGGATTGGACCATAGTCTTAAGAATATGGTAATTTAAGTCAATATCAGAGCTTTAAAACGTGCAAATTTAATATCAGAGCTTTAAAACGACAAATCTATTGCATTAAAATTCATACTTGCATTCAATGTAAATTACATCACAACAGGTGTGTTTAAATTAAAGGATGCTTGAATGAAATTCTGGAAAAGACTCAAGGACAATGTATGCATATGAAAAAAACAATGGAAAAATAGTACAGTGACATGCAAATATGCATACTTTTTTGTGTGAACAGATGTAATGTCTGGGTGTATTGACGTCAACTGATGTAAGGGATGTAAATGTTCATTGACTTACTGTGAAAAGCCCTGGAAATTTTACTTGGAGAAGCGTGATTGCAAACATCAATCAGAAATATTGTCATTTAAAGCATTTTGCATTCACATTTAATGAACATTTTGTAATTAATAACACAAATGTTTTTTTTTTATTAAGTAAAGGCACAAAATATATAATTTGAAGCCTAATGTATGATTTAGGAGTCACAGAAAGTCAAAAATAGGTATAATGGGACCCAATGGGCACCTTGATGTCAAAATGACATAAAAACGAACATCATAAACACATAAAAAAATGCAAATCGATTTGATGTCAAAACCTTGATGTCCATTTGACGTCCAAACATTGATGCCCTTTTGACCACCAAAATAATGACACAAAAAGTATTATAAGAAAAGCTTTAATCATCTGAAAGCTTTAAATCCTTTACACAAGATTTTGTATCCCTACAATGCATGTAAGTTACCTTGGTGCCAAAACAACTTCAGATTGACATCTAATATTGGCATTAAAAATTTATTAAAGAACAGTCCCGCAATCGTTTTTTTAATGCTTTTTTATGTCAATGTTAGATGTCAAAATGATGTCATTTGACATCAAGGTAGTCAATTGACTATAAATCGATTTGTTTTTTGGATGTTTATTAAGAGGCCTATTAGAGAGTTGTGGCAAGGGGGCGTGGCCGAGAGCCGTGGGAGCGAAACGAGGCCCGCCACAGATGAGATACACCTGTGGCGCGCACCTGCCTTCAATCCCACGGAAGGAGCTCTGGACTATAAGAGGAGGAACGATGGCAGAGGACAGAGAGAGAGGACCGGGCCCGGACATATTACTTTTGCTTTCAGTTTGACGGCAGTCTCCGTGAGGAGCTGCCGTCCGTTTGTTTTGATTTAGACGGCAGTCTCCGTGAGGAGCTGCCATCCCTTTTATTAATAAATATTTATATGAAGCTCGTCGGTTCTCCGCCTCCTTCTTCCCGGCGGCCAGGTGGCCGTAACTTCATTACAGTGGTGCCGAAAACCCGGGAGAAGGAGGGACACGCCGTCCAGTTGCCCTCGCCGCTGAGGAGGAGGGCGAGTGTTCGGGAGTTAACCCGAGTGGGGGAGAAACCCGTTCGTCTGCCAAAGTGACGGGGCGGCCTGAGGCTGGCGAGGAAGGATCTGCCTGCTGCCGTCTCCCAGCATGGGGAGGAGCAGGGGACGCGGGGCTCCCCACCGGATGGGAAAGAGCTGAAGGGAGCCATCCCAGAGAGCCCGGGGGGAGTCGCCGCGATCCGCCATGACGCCGAAGCCTGCGTCCTCCACCGAAGCGGGAGCGGAGCAGGAGACCAGAGATGCCACCAGCCAGTCAGGAGAACCGCTGCCGGACACCAGAAGACGGACGGGTGGATAGATTCCTCCACAGGGCTTCCAGCATGTCGTCACTTCTCTCAGTTGGTTGAGGACAGAGGGGCAGCGTGTCTGGAGAACCGAACCCCAAATTTTTTTTTTTCCTCTCTCCCCTCTCTGTCTACTCTGTCTTTCCTCCTTTTTTCTCCGTCTCCTTTTCTCTCTGCCCGTCTCATATAGGTCTCGCGGGTGCTGTGCCTTCAATCCCACGGAAGGAGCTCTGGACTATAAGAGGAGGAACGATGGCAGAGGACAGAGAGAGAGGACCGGGCCCGGACATATTACTTTTGCTTTTACTTTTCCGTGAGGAGCTGCCGTCCGTTTGTTTTGATTTAGACGGCAGTCTCCGTGAGGAGTTGCCATCCCTTTTATTAATAAATATTTCTTTAAAAGTTCGTCGGTTCTCCGCCTCCTTCTTCCCGGCGGCCAGGTGGCCGTAACTTCATTACAGGAGTCTTTAAGCTAGCATTTTCAAGATAAAGCATCCTTAAATGCACATACAAACCTTTATATTAAAGATAACCCATCAGACACACAACATCATAAGAAATTAATATTAGGTTAGATTTAGGTGATGACGTCAGTTGACCAAAATTCATTGTCTAGCCAGCGTCTAAGGACAATGATATTTTGACATCCAATAACGACGTCAAATTACATTGATATTTGGTTGATTTAAGGTTGTGTTGGAAAGTGGCCAAAATCCAACATCTGATAGATGTCATAGTGGCAACGTCCACACAATGTCAAGGTGTAACAAGATTAGACATTGATATTTGGTTAATTTTAGGTTGGACATTGACGTCGGCCTGACGTTGGGTTCTGACGTCAACCCCATTTTCATTTCCAAACAAAATCCAACATCCCCACAACATTGGGTTATGTTGGGGTACAACGTCAATATGACGTCATGTTGACGTCCTGTGCCTGCAGAGAACTTGTTATAATTTGTGTTATTATTCAAAACGGTATCATTAAAGATTTTTTTTTTGGAAAAATAGTCAAAAATGTACCATCAATTCTAGAACCACCCACATATTAATCTACATTTAACTGTATGGAGGTCAGGAATGCATAGGCCTACATGTTCATTCATTCATTCATTCATTCATTTTCCTTCAGCTTAGTCTCTTTTTCACAGATCACCACAGCGGACTGAACTGCCAACTATTCCAGCATACGTTTTACACAGCGAATGCCCTTCCAGCTGCAATCTACAACTAGGAAACACCCGTACACTCTCACATTCACACATGCACTCATACACTTCAGCCAATTTACTTCATCCAATTCACCTATACCGTATGTTTTTGGGCTGTCTGGGGAAACCAGAGCATCCATAGGGAACACGCCAACATGAGGAGAACTTGCAAACTCCACACAGAATTGCCAACTGGCTCAGCCGGGACTCAAACCAGTGACCTTCTTGCTGTGAGGCGACAGTGCTAATCACTGAGCCAATGTCCTACCGGCCTACATGTTATTTGCTCATATTTTTCAGATCTCATTACCAATTTTCTTTTCATTCATCTCAAAAATCAGCATTTAAGAAGTTGAGAGGGAGAGCAAATGGCAGGACACCTGTCTGCGCCTACAGTCGAGCAGCGAGGGGCACGAGGGTGGTGGCGCTTTCTCTCTTTTCATGCTGTTCCTTAAAACTGCAGTCATTAACCGCACAATTCAGCATCTCTGTAGGGGCAGCACTTTGCTCCACTGCATGCCTGCACACATGAAATGACTTGCCGCTAATGGAATGGCAGATTTCACAGCACCACTGCCGAAAACATGCAGCCCCATCAAGGACAAATGCAGCTGAGAGATGCTAATGCTTTGCTTTGATGTTTGATGGATTTTATGAAGCAAGAAGGGAAAATCACAGTGATTACTGAATGCATTTTTAGCCAAATGAGACGCTAAGTGAGATATATTACCGTATAAATTCAATTTATCGTGTGACAGATTCGAAGTCCCAGAATTCCATTCACACATATTGTTTGCACTCAGTTTATGTTTGGATTTCAAGGACATGTGGAGGGCTGGGCTTTTGTTCTTACAGCATGTCGCCTCGTTTTTTTTTCTGTGGACAAAATGCCCAGAGCCATTTAGCATCTTGTTTCATGTGGTTGTGAAAATGCACTTTATGGTGGCATGATGGTTGTGGCTGATTTATGATTTGGTCTCCAGAGGTCCACAAAGCTATGGAGCTGATATCAGTACTATAAGCATCAGTACTATAAGAAAAGCACACATAATAAACAACAGATAAAGAGCTTCACCCTATATTGCTTGGAGTTTGCTCAGTGACTTCCTCAACAAAATAAAACTTTAACCTTATATTAAGGTATTAAGCCTGAAATTATTCATACTGTAGGCAAATACAGACTTAAAGTTACATTTATTCCACCAGCAAGTTTTTTTTTTTTTTTTGACCGGAAATGACACAGACTTGTCCCAAAAGACAATAAGATAATGTACAAGAGGCTTCATGGTGGCAAAATATTTCTCAGCTTTTATCGACATCTACAAAAACTTTAAGTCAGGGATGTAAACAGTGTTAGGGTGAAGATATAACGCATTACAAGTAACAAGAGTTAAGTAATAATATTACTTTTCTAAGTAATGAATAAGGTAACGCACTAGAGTTACTTTTTAGTTTAATTAATTCGCTTTTAAAAATAAATTGCTGAATTAAAATTAAAGTAGTCACAATGAATCACACAGTCAATGAGAAAATGTATCCATTATTTTGAACAAATTAAAAAAAGGAAAAGGAGATTGTCTCAATGGACAGTGATTTTGTTAAGACAAATAGTGTTTGCAAATTAAAGTGGCAAACACATTGCTTTAAACCTTCAACAATCTGCATACGGCATGTATAGCTCTGGGGTCTAGAAGTTCTCAGATATTACCCTAAAATATATTTTTTTCATGTGTTTTTTAAAGGTAAATGTAGGTGTAGGTTATACATTGCATTGTTAATTGCAGAACTCTTCTATAAAAAAAAAAATAAAAAAAAACCAAGAAAAAACAAACAAACAAGAGATTAAGCCTCAGCCAGGTCATAAAAAGTAATGCAAAAGTAATGTAACACATTACTTACTTTAAAAAGTAACTAGTTATATTGTAATTAGGGCTGTCAATTGATAAAAAAATTAAATAATTAATCACACTTTTTTGTGATTAGTCATGATTAATCACAAAAGTAATTAATCATGATTAATCATGAATCCAAAAAATATATATAATCCAAAATACAGGCATTGCAGATATGGAAATTGGAAAATTATAATAATAATAATAATAATAAAGTATTGAATACAAACAATTGTACTCATTGTAAAGTTGTATTGCGAGTTGAGAACATTAATTATAAATTAGAAACAATTTTGCTTAGTCCTCCTTAACATTTAGCCAGTTGCTAAGACAGTCCAGTCTATCGACATTATCGGGGGACAACACACACACACACTCACTATTTGCTCACTATTCTGCCGCCTAGGTCACCTGTATGGACGCGCCGGCCCTGAACACACGTCGGCCACAACAGGAAAAAAAAAAACTGCAACTGCATTAAATGCGTAATTTTTTTTTTTGCACATTAAATATTTCAAAATAATTGCGTGCTTTAACACACTAATTTTGACAGCCCTAATTGTAATGCATTACTTTCTAAAGTAACTTTTCCCCTACACTGGGTTTGAATAATCTATTTAATCTATATTTATTTAATTGTATTCTATATTATTGGTAATTTATTTTATTTTGATTAAAAAAATGTGATTTTTAAAAGGTATTTACCTATTGTTTAAAGAAACAACATTCATATTAAAGGCAATGCATAATAATATATTACTGTAAACATAGCAATAGACTGCCACATATTTATGTGCAAAAATAGGGTAAAACTTATGATGTTTTTTTTTTTTTTTTACAAAATATCTACATTTAAAAACACAAATACTTAGTTTTAAAACAGAAGCTAAAACTTATCACAGTATTTTGAATAGTAACCTTACTGTTATGCTATTATAACATACATACTTTCTTTAAGGTTTAAAATTCTACATTTATTGTTCAACAAATATTTTATCAATTTTACCTTCATTTGTTTGGAGCACAGTGATGCTGTTCCAGTGAAGTTCATGAAGTATAATAGAAAATTGTGTGCAGAAGAATCGTACACCCCTGAGAGCAAAACAGAAATAATATTTTCACAACTTTCTATAGATAAAGAAGAAATTAATATAAAGCATGACTCAATATGTCTTTCACTATTTTTTACATCCTTTCTTATCAAACTATTGAATATCAAAAAATAGTATTGCCTCATGCCATGTTGTTTATAAAAAATCTTAAAATATCATGCAAAGTTCACTACATAAACCATATATACAACTTTACCACTGTATATCTGAAACTTTGCTCTACAGAGGATAATTCAACACCGTGTAATACACAAACATATATAACCCACCAGTCTACTGCACCCAACTTTATCTGAGCTAGGATTGAACTGTTGATTCTTTGCATGGGAGTCGGTTGCTCTAACAAGGATGCTCAAGACCATGGCCTCTGGCCTCTGTCGCTAACCCACCTGTAACCCACCGGTCCTACTGCACCCAACCCATGCTGAGCTGGGATCGAACTGGTGATTCTTTGCATGGGAGTCAGTTGCTCTAACAAGGAGGCTAATCACCATGGCCTCTAGCCTCTGTCGCTATAGCACTTTTAGAGGTCAGAGGAGTGAGGTTTACCTGCGAAGCACTTCGCTAGCTGGCCTCCATTACATTTACCCCCCTAACCCTTACTCCCATCCCTGAACGAGCCCCCACCTGTAACCCACTGGTCCTACTACACCCAACCCATGCTGAGCTGGGTTGCTTTAAAAAGAGGCTAATCACCATGGCATCTAACTTCTGTCGCTAGAGTACCTTTAGAGGTCAGAGTAGTAAGGTTTACTTGCATAGCACTGCATTAGCTGGCCTCCGTTACACATACCTTGATTTATTTAAATTATGTATGCACTGGACCTGCATAGCACTTCACATAATGGCCTCTGTTACACGTACCCCCTAAACCTTACTCCCATCTAGGACGAGCCCCCACCTGTAACCCACCTGTCCTACTGCACCCAACCCATGCTGAGCTGGGATCGAACTGGTAATTCTTTGCATGGTAATCGGTTGCTCTAACAAGAAAGCTAAACACCATGGCCTCTAGCCTCTGCCACTAGAGCACCTTTAGAGGTCAGAGGAGTGAGGTTTACCTGCATAGCACTGCACTAGCTGGCCTCCGTTACACATACCTTGATTTATTTAAATTCTGTATGCACTGGACTATCTAGTTAACATTAAAATGTATCTGTTATTTGTGTTCAGATTCATATCATACTTCTTGAAAACAGGATATGCATTACAGAGAAAAAACAGATCATTGTGTTAAGTCTTTGCACTTTTAGGCTATATTTACAGGCAATGCTTTGTTCGTTTCATCCCTCAACAAGGTTAAAACCATTCTTTAGCTCAACCCAGACATCATTTTTCATCTGGTACAATGAGCTACTGACCATATCAGAGGCAATAATAATTTGATAGGGACAGTCTACCCGAAACAACAAAGGACACATGATTTAGAAACGTGTCCTAATTGTTAAGCATGGCGCCATTTACAATTTGTGAGCAGGGCACTTAATGCATCTGTCAAGTGCTTATTGTACAATAATTCATCTGTGTTATTATTCAGAATACATTCTGAAGCCTTTTTGTATTGTTTCTAAAAGCACTGTTATTATTGAATCTTAACACAACTACATTACTGATTCTAGGTGGTGAAAGCTGCATGCATATTCATGAATATCAGGAAGAAAAAAAAAACAACTGTCTTATTTTATTACCTCAGGGTGCATAAAACATACAGTAAAAAATGTTTCTAAATTACTGGATCTTTTTTATTTATCCCAGACATCATAAACCATATTCACGTGTGATTAGTATTAACTGGGGACCTTGTGTGATTTAGAAATTACCCCTCACATTTTGTGTGTGTGTGTGTGTGTGGTGCATTTGCATTGGAATAAACAAAGCTTGTGATTATACTCAAATTCACGGACTTATCTACTGAATATGATGTCAAGCTGATTCGTCTTGTCAGATGTCTATAAAAACAAACAAATAAAAATATGAATGTTCCTTTTCAATGGCTGCTATATCACCTGCTTTGAATGTTATTACCTGAATGGGCGTTATCAGTGGTTATCAGATATGAGCCAGTCTGGGCCTTCTGTGCCTACTGGTAGGCTTAGAAGGCTGTTATCATTCATCCTCATGGTTAATCAGCTATACTAATAGAGAAGACTCCAGATCCAGATCTGTTTTTACATTACTGTGACGGTTGGGTTTAGGGTTGGGGTAGGGAAACACGTTATTAAGAAACAATTATTGGGAAATGTAATAAATAATGGTGACGCAGTGGTGCAGTAGGTAGTGCTGTCGCCTCACAGCAAGAAGGTCGCTGGTTCGAGCCTCTACTGGGTCAGTTGGCATTTCTGTGTGGAGCATGTTCTCCCTGCGTCCGCGTGGGTTTCCTCTGGGTGCTCCAGTTTCCCCCACAGTCCAAAGACATGCAGTACAGGTAAATTGGGTAGGCCAAATTGCCTGTAGTGTATGAGTGTGAATGTGTGTGCATGGATGTTTCCCAGAGATGGGTTGCAGCTGGAAGGGCATCCGCTGCGTAAAACAAATGCTGGATAAGTTGGCGGTTCATTCAGCTGTGGCGACCCCAGATTAATAAATGGACTAAGCCAAAAAGAAAATGAATGTATGAATGATTGTAATAAATAATATAAACAATTCTCGTTAACTTCGGGCCGCAGCCATATGTGATCTATAGCTAATTAACCGAAAGGATGGATAATAACAGCCCTTACTGGCCCATATCCATCACTGATAATGGCCATTCAATCGAGTGATAACATTTGAATCGGCTGGCTATATATGCTAAACATCATCTAATCATTCTTTTTTTTTTTTGCTCTGCCTGTGGTCTTTAGCTTTCTTTCAGTAAATTATCTATTGGAACTAATTTTATTACAGGAACTCTGTGTTCGGCAAAATATGGTAGGACATTTGCAGGTGAAATTATTATTATTATTATTATTATTATTATTATTATTATTATTATTATT
>CAIGQZ010004625.1:3031126-3070517 GCA_903798205.1 Danio tinwini
AAGAAAATATTGTCATATTGCACAGCCCATATTGTCATATTTTGGCCCATATCTAACTCTAACCCTTATCCCAACCTCTATCCTTAATACTAATCCTAACCCAAATCCTAAACCTAAATCTGAATCATGGTCTACTGTGTTTGAATACTTCAACACCCCTACGCTGCAGGAAGAAATGTTGTAAACGTGTAACAATGCTCAATAAACATTTGTTCTCACACACTAATGAGAAGCGCTACTTTGGCCTGCCATATCTTTACATTGTTTTCTATTTGTTGTGAACAGACACAGAATAGTGCCACAGCATGTAAGAAATAATCACTGATCACTGATAAGAAATAATCACACTGATAAGAAATAATCTTTAGAACTTTTAAAGACACGGTGTGATGTTGTGGCGCTTCTCATTTGGTAAGTAAGCCCCTCAAAGTCTTTAAAATGTTTCCGTGAGTGATCGCACAGGTGCGGATATTTCAGCAACAGCTCTGCTACTCGATCTTTTGCTGTATTCGTGTTGATAACTTGATGTTGTTCTCTTGTCTGACCCCCATAGATTTGAGATATGAATCGATTACACATTAAAGAATAATAATCAGCACAGACCAATGGTAGCTCAATGGTGTTTAGGAGCCAAAACAAATTCCGCAAAAGTTTGCTTTTGTGAACTGATGAAGCAAACTCAAAACAAACTTTTTTTTGGCTAGAGTTTGTTTGAAATGGCATCATTTCAGTTCATTCTTTGATTTAATTTAAAGTATATCTGTGTAAAAAAATAAAATAAAATCCCCAGACACCATTATAGCACCAGCGGTCTGAATCATTGATTCAAGGCAGCACAGTTCCATGCTTTTATGTTGTTTACATCAAATTCTGAAGCTACAGTATATGTATGTCCAAAAGTCTCAGCAGAAATCGATACAGTCTGGCGACTGTGTCCTCGAACCTCTGGCATTAACAAGGTTTTTCCAGAACAAAATTACAGATCATTTGGGACCATTCTCTGTAAACTTTAGAGGTACTTTTGCACGTAGATGTCAGTAGATCGGGAGTTTCTGAAATCAAACACCAACCTTTCTGACATCAACAAACAAAGTTACTTACATCACCTTTCTTTCCCATTCTGAGGCTCAGTTTGAATGTGAACAGACCATTGTGACCATATATATATATATATATATATATATATATACATGCCTAAAAGCACTGAATTACTCGATTCATGAATTCATATGTTTAAAGCAGCTGAACTGTTTTATCTAATAAATTAGTGTGTGAGTGGATGTATTTAATTGATACTTCAGTCTAATATTGTTCAAAATCACAGTTTAAAACTAGCAATGATGATGTGTTTGTAATTATATGGTGATAAATTCCACAGTTAGATTGTGGAAGTAAAGGTCATTTTCTTCATTGAGAAAACTATATTCTTTTTAATTTTAAAAGTAATAAAATCTTTTAAAGACGGCCCACCATTAGTTCAAAAGTTTTAAATGGATGTAAACTGCCTCTGTCTAAGCCAGAGGTTCTCAATGTCTACATTAAAAGGTCCAAATCCAAATGTTTATTAAGATCAAAGGTCCGGAACCATTGATATTACATAACTTGTTTTGAATAAGTTATCCGAAAAAAGCCATAACATGCATCACAAGTCAGCACTATTTATTTTCCTTTAAATAAAGTGGCATTTGCATTCAAAACACATTAAATACAATGCAAATATGGCAAAACCACTAATATAAGTGCATTTTTGTACAAAACACAACAAAAGGTAGGCCAAAAAAACAATAGTGTCTGGATGCAGCCATGATGATGCAAGCTGAGACTGCATATCTCAGAGATGCAATATCAGACACAATGCACTCAATAGAGCTAGTGGCGTCACAGTGAGGGGTAGGGTTAGGGGTGGGGTTATCTCTTAAAAAGCATTACATACAGCTCAGATTGCAACTGCAAAAAAAAGGTGAAAATATAAAAGGTGTGTAAAAGGTGTTTTGCAGTTCTTATATCTATTTTGCGGATACTGTTGTTCAAAATGTCCATGTTTCGTTTCATAGTAATGTTTGGCATTGTGCAATGGCAATGTGCTGGCTTGTGGCAAAATAAACGCATACTTATCTGTCCATTCAACTTTGAACTGTTGATTCTCTTCATCGAGTTTTCTTTTCTGTGAGACTGACATCTCCACTCATTCAAATGATCGCTTTGCTGTGGTGCGGTAAATACCACAACGTTAAAGCGCATATAGCCCGCTCAATGACTTGAAGCCTCGTATGATCACTGGATGTCATGACACAGAGTCACTCAGGACAACTTTCAACTCATTCAACTCAGAGGCTCATTCTGAAAACGTGCCTCTTTATATATTTCTGGAGACTGTCAAATACATCCCATGTATGCTTTTTGAGATCTCAAAATTCTTTTGTGAGTGCCTTTCGCGCCTGCTGTTCTCTTGTAAATCTACCAGAGGTCGCTGTTGACTGACTGTTGACTGACTTAATGACTGACTGTTTGACCAATCGACTGACCCACCCTTGCCCTTCCCTGAACCCAACCAAGAGTATTTTAAAAAGGACAAATTGACCCGCTCACCCCCTTCCCTAAACCCAACCAACAAATTTAAAAAGCAATTCAGAAAAAGAAAAGCCCTTGTCTGATTTTTACCACATTTTACCACATTCTCACCCTGTTATTTACTTGTTTATTTTATTTTTTGGCTTCTGTTTTTGTCTTACCTGTTTTCTGGAACCGGTCTTTGCCGGACTCAAACCCTGTCGTCGTAGTCATTTCCTCTCTGCGTCTCAAGTCCACCAATGTACATAACGAGCTAACTGGGCAAAATGGTAACAGCCAGAAAACAGTCCATACGGAGGTAAGCGGTCAGCTACTAGCGTGAAAATTAATGGCGTCATACCACCACGTATCATTCATTTAAAAACTGAAATGCAGCCATATGTACTTCTGGCTACATAATTCACAATCTCCAGAAATGTATACAGGGCTATGTTTTCAGAATGAGCCTGTGCTGAAAACTTTTAATATTTTGCCTTTAATTTTATTTTGGACCGTATTTTCTTTTTTTTTTTTTATTTACAAGCAACTAAACAGTATACGAAATGGACTCTGGTCGGGATTGAATACCCTCGCTGTCCGGATTCAGACCAGAGTCTTGACTTTGAGTAGCCTTGATCTAAGCCATCAATCACAGTGTTTGCAAATCTGTTAAAACAGATTTGACATAGGTTTCCAGGTGAAAAACTCCATGAGTCTAAAAGTTTACATATTCACATTCACATATAGCTTCTTAAACGTTTACAAACTTTGCAATAATAATATAATAATGAATTATGGCAGGCACAGCGTTTCACAATTGTTATTTTTCTTGTATGGGGGGTCAGCGACACACAGCAGAATAAACTGCCAACAACACGTGTCATGCATATAATCTCCAACTATTAAACGGTATGTCATTTTCGCAAAACCAAAGACCAAAACCAAAGCATTCCCGAGTAGACAGTTGACTGCACAGGCATAGAAATGAAAGTGTAGCTCAAATCTTGGAAGCCAGTCAAACTCTGAAGCCTGTGAATATTGCTTGGCCAATAAATGCCATTCAAATTCTGGCTTCATTTGCCCTGTTAAAAGTCTCTAAATCCATTGTGCCTTTTGGAAAGTTCAACTGAACTTCTGTCAACTTGAACTGACACAAATGATCTTGCTTTCTGCCTCTCTCAGCCAAATAAAAATGAAACCAAACAAAGCACTTGGCAAGCAGCTCTAATGTAAGATGACAAGCCAAGTGCTCAAAACAAACTCTTTAAATGCTGGCTGTCTAAAGGCTTATAGTCTCTTACACATGTTCTTTTTACTTTATTAAAAAAATCCTCGCCTCATTTCCCCAAGGTTAAACCTCAAATTCAAACTTTGTCTAAATGCTGCCTTTGGTGCAAATGGTGCAATACAAAGTGATTTACAAAGCCAGAATTGCAAATAGAAAACAAAAAAGCAAGTATATTATTGATTTTGTGCATGCATTGATGAAATTATAATAATTGAACTACTGTATGTATAAACTAGTAAGTACTGTAAACAAGTGGTCACACTTTACAATAGTGTTGTCACTATACTGGAATTCGATACCAAAAACATCAATTTCCGGCTAACATTTGAGCTCTGTTGAAGGCTGTCCTAAACAGTTGTGTTCATGTGCTCATCAGAAATGACTTTCATTGGCCATGAAGGTCATCAGTTCACCAAACTCACTGCTGTTTATTGAGTGTAACTACAGATATAGGGACACTGGAACATTTTAAAGCTGTGAAGATCATCCAGTCTGTTTATAAGCTGACATGAATCGACTGATCTTCACAGCTTTAAAATGCTCCATTGTGCCTATAACTGTGGTTACTTTTAGTAAACAGCGGTGAGTTCGTTGGACTAATGAAGTGTATCTGTCTGCGGACTGCAAGACGGGGGCTTAAGATGAAGGGGCTAATTTGTAGTAAGTTAGAGGCGTAAATTGCAATTATCGACATCCCATTGAAACCTGCGAGATGTCACAACGAGATGTTGTAGGTAAGATGGCAGAAATGACAGAGAACATTTTCACTAGATGATTTCATGAGTTTTCTCCAAATTTATCCACAACCAGTACATTTGATTTATTATTATATTCATTTATTTAGCAACTCCACTCGCTGACTTCTTCATCCGCTTTTCACGACAGCTATAGCCTGCTCGGCGTCATCCCTTGTGGTTGAAAAAAACAGTACAATGGTGAGAGCGTCAAGTATGAAAGCCTCCGCAACTTGCGGCTGTACGTTTAAACTGATTTGGGTTTAGGGTTGGTCAAGGTATAGACTTTAATAATGTGATGTTTGGGTTAAGGCTTGGGGTAGGTGTAGACATTAATAAGTATGATGATTGGGTTCAGTGTTGGGGAAGGAGTAGACCTTAATAACTGATGGTTGGGTTAGGTGTAGACGTTAATAACGATGATGGTTAGGTTTAGGTTTGGGGAAGGTGTAAACGTGAAAAACGATGATGGTGTAGATGTTATTAACTATGATGGATGGGGTAGGCATACAGTAGACGTTAATAATGATGAAGGTTGGGTTTAGGGTTGTGGCAGGTGTAGACATTAATAACTGTAATGATTGGGTTCAGGTTTGGGGACCGTGTAGACATTAATAACTATGGTTGGGGTAGGTGTAGATGTTATTAACAATGATGGTTGGGTTAAGGATTGTGGTATAGACATTAATAACTGTGATGGTTGGGTTTAGGTTTGAGGAAGGTGTAGACGTTAATAACTATGATGGTTGGGTTTAGGGTTATCGTAGGTATAGACATTACTAACTGTAATGGTTGGGTTTAGATGTGGAGTAGGTGTAGATGTTAATAAGTGATGTACAGCGCCATCTTGCTGACAACATAGTTTTGATACGTGGGTCTCCATAACTAATAAGTTACTCCTCTAACCTACTACGAATTACACCCCTTTATGTTATGCTCCTGTCTTGCAGTCTGTAGACAGACACTACTCGGACTGATGACCTTCCCGGCCAATCACAGTAATTTCTTAAGCAGGTGAATACAAAGACAAATCAGCTGTGTTTAAGAACATGCTAAACAGCACTCAAACAGCACTAGCGGAAAGTTTTTAAAAAGATGTTTTTAAAATTCAGCATGATTGATATTGAATTAAAGTATCATGACAACTCTACTTTAAGGTTATAATAGTATATGTATTTACTAACATGAACCAATTATGAACAATACTTGTACAGCATTTAATAATCCTTTAATTTAATATTAGTTAATGCACTGTGAGCTAACATGAACTTACAATAAACAACTATATTTCCATTAAATAACATTAACAAATACTGTAACAACTGTATTTGTTCATGTTAGTAAATGCATTAACTAATACAGCCTCATTGTAAAGTGTTACCAAACAAGTAATATGAAACATAATCAAAACATTGAGGAGTCCAACATTGACATGCTGAGCAATCTCTGTTCAGTAGGTCTCTTACACCTTTATTCCTATTAAATCTATGCTTCTATCCTAGCCGGATAAAGTGTAAGTACTGGAAAAGTTTCTCAAAAGCACATTGGATCTGCATTTAAGTGTAAACACATTGAGGACAGCCTGTAAACATTTCCAAATCTAGTCTAATATTTATGGGACGCCAAAAAAATGATTTAATGTATAAAACCAATGTAATGTATGCTGTGCTGCTGTTCTTAGTCAGCACTTATGGATAATTTGCAGTCTAGTCAGGCTTTTCATGAACAGAACAGACAGCAGAGTATTGCACTACTGCAGTCTGGAAATACTACAGTGTACTTTTAAAGACATAAGATAGCTTTGTGAAGGGAACAGGCTGATATTTTAGTTTTTTTTTTTTTAAAGAACGTTTGCCTTTTGCCCTTGTCACCATAATTTACGTCAGTGAAGTTAAAGACATTTACTGCTTGTTCAAACTACTTATTTAAAATGAGCTAAAGCAACACAATTATTACGTTTTTTTTAGGAGGGGGAGGGGTTAATTATTTTATGTTCATTTCATTTAATTAACTTAATTTATAAAAACCATTAAGTTAACTTAATCGATTTACATTTGAACAACATGAAGGAATTGTGTGGAACCCATAATTTTTACAGTGTAATTTATGTGATTGACTGAATAAAAAAAAGACTTGCATTTTAAGACAAGTCTTAGCTGTTTATGCAACTAGCCACATATCATAATCCATTTAAAAGTTAAAAACCATTAATTTAAACTTTATTTAAATTAAAATAAAAATGTTAGTATTAGTATTGTTTATTTTTCAAATATACAATGTGTTCCAAAACAGTGACAAAACAGTGACAAAATTCACATTTAGAAGGTATAAAAACGTATATCAACATGTAAAACTTGTAGTTTGTCACTTCCGCCTAAATGGATCAACGGTTTTATTCACATCAACCAACAGTTTCTAATCAAATTATAACCAATCAAATGCTCTCTATCTGACATGCTCCGCCTGCTTTAAGACGCTTCTCAATTGCTTTTTGTTTGATGTGCTTAAGCCCAACCACTCTTACTGGCAGAGCGGTGATAAAACATAACTCTGTTTTTTTTAAAAGAAGAGGGGCTACACTATGTCCCACCCTCTCTTCGTGTTTCGGTTAAGATTACGTCAAACATTGAATAATATAACAACTTCACAGGACCTTTTACAACGTACTTTTTTTTACTGTGTACACCACTCACAAATCTCTCATTTAAATTAATATCTTATAGGATGCTTTACAATATTATATTTCTGCATATACATTGGATTAATCAGTACTATAGCCAAATCTGGAGCTAATCTAACAAAATAACTTATGATAATCAGTACACCCAAATGTGTATGTTAGGGAAAAATATTAAATAAAAAGTTTGAACGAGCAAAATTCAAGAGAAACAAACCATTTTGATGAAATGTTATAGTTTATATATTTTTCCTAATATTTTACATGAATTTGAATGTAGTATCTTTCCATTTCTAAAGATCTTTGGTGGCTAAAATATTATTTTAATAAATGTATCTGTTTAATAAATCTGTTTTGTTTAAATGCACCAAAAATAAATAACCAATAGTCACTGAGAAATGAATAAACAATTTCAAAATGGGCTGTCCTCATTAATGTTGTGCACTGTAAATAGAATTACATCTTTATGTTTCGACATAGGGCAGTGCAGACACTGAGATACTCTTATTATGTAAATATAAAAATGGTTAACCCTAACCCTAAGTTATTTTGTTTTTGTTTTCATTTGAGTGAACAGCCCATTTAGGGCTTGCATTAATATGTTGATGTCTGTTTGAGAGAGAAATAAGGACACTTTGTCACCTTTTTCTTAGATCATGTGGGCGTCAAAACACACAATCCACAACCACAATGCTTTTGAAAAATGATAATGGTTATTTGTGTTCGTAAAGGTTAGAACAAGTGATTCATTATAGGTTACACACCCTACAATGTCAAGCAAATGCAAAAAGCCCTTGACTTTTATTAAACCTGTACTAGTAGAAAAATTAATTGTCTATTCATCAAACATTAGAGGCAATTCAGAAGCTATTAAAGGTTGTTAGACGTTTAGCATTACTGTAACCCTGCCATTCTTTTACATGCCTATTATTGTTAATTACTACTATAGTCAGATTTTTCAGAATCTACTTCCTGCTTTGAAATAAAAAAAGATAACGCTAACGCTAATTTCTAATCAGTCAATCACATGGCAGCAACTCAATGCATTTAGGCATGTAGACATGGTCAAGGTGATCTGCTGCAGTTCAAACTGAGCATCAGAATGGGGAAGAAAGATGATTTGAGTGACTTTGAGCATGGCATGGTTGTTGGTGTCAGCCAGGCTGGTCTGAGTATTTCAGAAACTGCTGATCTACTGAGATTTTCACGCACAACCATCTTTAGGGTTTACAGAGAATGGTCCGAAAAAGAGAAAATATCCAGTGTGGCAGTTCGGATGGTAGGATCAGAATTTGGCGCCAACAACATGAAAGCATTGATTCATCCTGCCTTGTATCAATGGTACAGGCTGGTGGTGGTGTTGTAATGGTGTGGGGGATATTTTCTTGACACACTTTGGGCCGATTAGTACCAATTGAGCATCATGTCTAGCCACAGCCTACCTGAGAATTGTTGCTGACCATGTCCATCCCTTTATGACTACAGTGAACCCATCGACTTCTAGCAGGATAATGCACCTTGTCATAAAGTGCAAATCATCTCAGACTGGTTTCTTGAACATGACAATGAGTTAACTGTACTCAAATGGCCTCCACAGTCACCAGAGGTCAATCCAATAAAGCACCTTTGGTATGTGGTGGAACAGGAGATTCGCATCACAGATGTGCCGCCAACAAATCTTCAGCAACTGTGTGATGCTATCATGTAAATATGGACCAAAATCTCTGAGGAATATTTCCAGTACCTTGCTGAATCTATGCCACGAAGGATTAAGGCAGTTAAAGGCAAAAGGGGGTCCAACCCGGTAAAAGTAAGTTGTACCTAATAAAGTGGCCAGTGAGTGTATAGTACAGCAGCCATCATAAATATATATTTTTTGTGCAATCAGATTTGAAGTATAAAAATATTTATAAGTTGTCAGCATGGAACAGTAATGCCTTTAGACAGAGAAATTGCTGTAAAAAACTGTAATCCTGTACATACCGTACATTTCTGATTTTCAGGCATGACCTTATTTAGGTCTGATTAATTTGAAACTAAAGATTTTTGTTGCTTAAGAGAACCATCTGTATTATTCATGCAAGACCAAAAGCTCCCACACGTGATGGAACTATAATCCTTTGTTGTTTTGGTCAACTTTTGAGTGTTTTTTGGCTTTGTTAAGCACATGTGCATGTAAAACATTTCCTCAATTTTCACAAATTTGTATTTTTTTGTAGTTTACATTGAGATGATAACAGTGTTGTTCTCAGAAACATTAATTTTGATAACTGTTTCCTTTTCTGGCTTCCAAAATACTGTTGTCATGTAAACGAATTGGCAAAATGCAAAACACATGTTTACGGAATATCAGGGGCAACCTGCTGTTGTCAGCAGTAGGTCACTGTTTTAAGCAGCAGTTCATTTGCCTTAAATTACATTATTATATTAAACTGAAATTGTATCAGTCTGGTTTTTGCAGAGCTGAACATGTGCCAACACTAGACAAATGCACTACATATTTAATACTTTCGTTAAATTATCATTTTTCCTTGGTTGTGTGAGACTCATGTTTTAAATCATAAACCCCTGGTTTCACAGACAAGGGCTAGCCATAGAATAAAATGCCTGTTTGAACTCAAAATAAGTACACTCTCAGAAATAAAGGTACAAAATTTTTGTCTGGGGCGGCACCTTTTCAAAAGATAAATTTTTGTACCATGCAGCTGCACATTAGTACCTTTAAGGTGCACTTTTGTACTTTTAAAGTACTATGAGAGACAGATTTGTACTTTTTTAGGTATTAACGGTATTACATATTGAAAAGGTACCTCCCTAGTGACAGATTTTGTACCTTTATTTCTGAGAGGGTAGAACAGAGTGCTGACTTTTATACTTATATTATTCCAAACATTTCAAAGAATGTTTAAATCCAGAAAAAAATAAGCAATTTTACCTAGTAACATGGACCTTGTCCTATGTCATCATGCAAATGACATCATGCACCCTGGATTTCAGCTTTGCTTTGTATCATACTACCATGATAATAAGTTTTAAATACTTTAACTCATCCATGAACATGCTTTCTGCTGGAGTCCTATAGAACGTAATGAAGATGACAACTCTCATGATTCCACACACAGGCATCATCAAAATATGCCTTTGTTTGTTGTTAATATGCTCCCTCTAGGCACCAAAATTACATACTGTGCTTTTAAATACTCTAATCTAATCAAGGCCTAGTCCTGGCTTAAGCTATAAGCCAAATTTTGAGAAACAAGACCAATAGTTTGTCACTGTAAAATAACTCTTAAATTAAAATTTCTGCTGTCTAAATTGGTTTGGACCAGGAGTGCCCAAACTTTTACTTATTAAGGGCCAAAAACCAAACTTGATTGAGGATAGTGGACCGAAGGTAAATATAGTTGTCATGGGTAATTTCCTAAGTTATCTAAGAATATTTTAAACTAGAAAACTATGCTTTATATTAACTAACACATGTATTATATATAAACCTTTTTTTACATTTTACAATTAATTATTACAGTAAAGACAGAAACAATTTCATTTATAACAGAATGGAGTTACACTAGTTGTTGCCTTGAGTTGCTCACCGATGTGTTACGACTTCACAATTCCCGGACTAGCGCCCACATTTATGTTACGGCCCCAAATGTCTAGGGCTGGGGTTAAAACATAAGTTAAAGAATTTAAATAAATAACCATTCAGCAGGTTATGATGTAAATTAACCTTTAGGTTCTTTTATTGTAAGAAAAAGGGGAAAAGTTTGTATTTACAAAAAAACAGGTCCCACTTTATATTGTGTCGCTTATACCTGTGAACATACATGCTAACTAGATGCGTAAGTAGTATGTAACTACAGTGTATGTACACAGTGGTACATAGTATTTACTTGTGTAATACTGGTGTAACTACACACATGTAACAACACACAATAGTATGTGTAAGTTCAAATGAGTAACAGGACATTAATAATACAATTTCTGGTAAACTACGCTTTTAATGTGAATTACTGATGTGATTCTACAGTTTAACTTAAAACAACATATACACATAAGGCATTTGTATATTTCTATATACACTTATACTTTTTGCCAGAAGTTTGCTGTTGTTAAACAGTTGGCTTAGGTTTTATATATTACACAGTAATTTGTGACCATTTTACACTTTATATTGAGTGGACAGTTCCTGATGATTTACCCTGTAATTACACCGGTATCACAAGGTTAAACCCTCTAATGCAGCGTTAGTTCTGCCATTCTTATTCTTATGCAGTGTTCAGAAGTACATGGTATGCAAACAGGTGTGGAAGTGGGAAAGCATCTGCAAGTGTATTGTTGTTACACAATGCACTTATGTTATTCTTGTTACAGATGTGTGCTTTTTTAGTGTTGTTACCAATGTTCAGTTACACATTTGAACTTACACATACTATTCAGTGTGTTGTTACGTGTGTAGTTACACCAGTGTTACGCAAGTAAATACTATGTATCAGTGTGTACATACACTGTAGTTACATACTAATAACTACCCCAACCCCAACCCTAAACCCAACCATCACAGAAGCGTAAAAACAGTAGTTGTACCCAGTATTATTTATCTTATCTATACAAATTACCCAATAAATTGTATTTTTTAACCCCTACCCCCACCACAACCTCTAACCCAACCGTCACAGTACTGTAAAAATATGAATTATTGTTATACAGTGTCATAAAAAAATGCTGCTATATTAATGTGCATATCGCACTTCCGGCCAGCAGCATATCTAGACTTTACCAAGACAATCCACCTAAATGCTCAGGCGTAACAGATGTCTTCTAAAAATAATCCAATAATCCAGTTTTTCATGTATTATATAAGTTATTGGATCGGGTGTCAGTAGATAGTAGAAATCAAATGACTCAGACTCAAGGGCAAAACAACCTGATCAGGATATCTTTACCAATCACAGATGATAAAAATGTGTGTGAATGGACAAACCAGCAGGCTGAGCACATTGTAAAACATCTGAAATGTTGTTTTGGTTATTCTTAAAATGCCTTAACCATTTCAGTATTAGTGTTATTATATTATTCATGACCTACAGAATCAATGTCTGTGCTCTGCGTTCCATGCCTTCAAACCCACTGCTAGTTCACTGCGTGAAAGGATTGCCTTCTAAGGCACAAGTCACAAGACAAGTTTTATTAAATAAAGAAAAGTTACGTACAAAATACTGTTGATATTTGGCACCAATTAATCAGGAAGTGACGATTTTGGTCGATTTGACTCGTTGGATGGAAACGCTACTTTGTTTACACGTCTTTTATGCAATAATGTAGTTTTGCGCATAAAGTTCATTTGCAATTTTGGATGGAAACATACTGCAGCTATTGTTAAAGGCATTCGCTGCAACCCTTTCCATCATCCTCACTCTAATCTCAGATGGGATGGTGGGCTAAATCAAAGGTTACAATGGGCCAACTTTTGGCCAGCAGGCCCTGCTTTTGGCATCTAGACGCAATTCTAAATAAAGCATAGACATCCTTTTACAATCTTTGAGACATTCTAAAAGTAAATAAAATGTCAGAGACATGTCAGAGATTTCCTTTTTTTTTGCCAATACTGAGATCCAACTTGCGCGGCTCTTTAGGTGAGAGGAAACAGTAGTGATGGGCTGGCATGATAACATATTCCCAGCAGGAGCTGTAGACTATCACAGAATGTGTGTGGCAGATCTGTCCACACCATGTCCCGCACAGTACAACACACCACAATACGCCACCTGCTTCAAAGCCCTCGCAACAGCAGAATACAGGCTTCTTGCCAGCGAGATAACAGGCGGGATGCGAAGAGCCATTTTGTTAGCCATCGTTTCCTCTCGACATTCCTCCAAGAGCTTGAGACGGGGAGAGTATTGCTGACTGCTACCAGAAATGCAATTACTGCGGGGAGTAGGAAGCCAGGATGCACAACACTGTGAAGGAAATGTATATTTTATTAACTTACGACCCTGACCTTTTCGTTGTCTCACAGGAATTCTATAGACAGCCGGAATGAGCACCAAAGAATGTTTAATAAAGAGAAGGAGTCTCTCATATAGCCTAAAGCGGGTGCGCCCAATGACATGCTTTGAAAACAGGAGTTTCCTTCCAGGCTTTATGAGGGTGATAGGTTAACAGGCTGCATAACAGAGAGAGAGAGATAGAGAGGGAGGGAGAGAGAAAGGGAAACCTGGAAGTGCATGTATGTGTTTGAAGAGTCTATATAAAATTGTGAGTGTTAGGGTGGGGACCAATCTCAGGCCATCAATAGCTTTGTTTCTGTCCAAAGATGTGATTTAGATTTACTGTATGTGGAAAACTGGAATATCACATAAAGCATTTGTGATTAGCAAACCACCATTTCCATCCAATGAGTCAAAGAGAACAAAACTGGCGCCAAATATAAAACAAATATTCAATTTGCTGCAGATGAAGAAGCAACTGTGGGACTCATTTCTTATATAATAAATGACTTGAATCTCAGAAGATAAAGATGAAATGTTATGAATATACAAATGTGGCTATTGAGAATGGGCGAGTGAATGAACGTGACCACATGCAATGCTGCAGTGTGACGCGGTACCACACAAAATAATCTAACACAAGAAAGACATGACCAGCAGGGGGCAGTTATGTAACATAGTGAACATACTGAACTGATATAACAGTGAACATACAGAGAAGCGCAAAAGAAATTAAATAGGCTAACAACGATTGTAAATTTTCAATAAAAATAAAAAAATGTTGCAAAAGTCTGTGAATGTTTGTTGGAACAATGGATTTGGGAAACACCAAATCAACAAGCTATGTTCATAATGATGGAACTTGCGATCTTAGTTGGCTAACAAAGGTTTTCGAAAACGCACCCCTAGGTGGGTTGTGTGATTTGGGGGGGGTTGGGGGTTGGGGGTGGGGGGGTTGTTGCATTGGCCTTGCAATGGAAAAGTGGTTGTTCTTTGCACCATCTGGTGGATATTGCGCAAAGCACAAGTTTTTTTTTTTTTTTTCGATAAGGCGGTCTTTGCCTTATCTCCAGCACAGCGATTGACTGTGTGTGACAAATTGCATGCATGCCACATGAAGAAATACTCATTCTCAGTGGCCACATCTGTATAGTGGCTTTTTGTGAATCCAATCATTGGGATAGCAGCCACTTTAGAAAGATCTGGGAGATTGCGAATCACTAATACTGAATCACTTTGTGAAGTTTATTTATAAACTAATTTTGAGAGGATCACGTGATTATGATTGAACACGGCTGGTTATTCATTAACTATGTATGACCAATCAATCAAATAATTCCTAACCCACTATAAAGAGCCAGGGTTTTTTACTACAGTCATCTTCGATTTGAAGAATCCCCCCTTCCACCCCTACTCCTCCACCTTTCCTTTCATACGGCGGCAAGGTAGCCCAGAGATTAGCACTGTTGCCTCACAGCAAAAACGTCACCGGTTCTAGTCCTTTAACAGACCGGCTGTAGTTTCTGTGCGAAGTTAGCATGTTCTTCCCGTGCGCTCGTGGGTTTCCCCCGGGTTCTCTGGTTTCCTCCCACGTTCCAAAAAACATGCACTACAAGTTAATTGATCAATCAAAATTTAGGACTAGTCAAACTTTTATCCATCAGCATATCTCTTCATAGCAATTATTTTCTGTCATCAACTTATCAAAAAGGGGGGAGTCTCGAGATCTACCTGAGCTCAGAGCTCCCCTCTCGCCCTGCAAACGGGAGGGAGCCCAGGGCTCAAGGACCTTCAAGCTCAGGGCTCTCTCCCGAGACAGCATGCCAAACTTCATCAGCTAAGTGTGAACTCTTGAAGTTGACTTTAGCAAAGGGATTTCAGAATGACCAAAACAACATTTCATATGTTGTGCAATATGGTCGGCCCACTGGTTTGTGCATTAATGCCATCCCATCATGACCATTTTTGTTATCACACGATCTGCTAAAACAAAATCACATTACTTTTTTGATATGCATACTGGAATTTATTTGATAAAGGTGTTTCCATAATAGCTTATGCACATATTTATATACATATTGGATACAAATGTTTATCCTACTCAGTTGTGAGCATACATTTTTATGTGCATTTTCAAGATTTATGTACAATCTGGCATTTCCATTTTCAAGAATTGTTTATGCAAAAATCTAAAATGCACATAAAAATAGGTGGATGGAAGCATAGCTAGTGATTAGCAATTGTGCTTAGATTTTACATTCTCTTCTGAACTGAATGATTTCCTCTTTGAATAAAAAATAAAGATCATTGTTACCTGCTAATATGGCAATTCTTTTGCATGTGCTGAACATACCTGCTAGTTCCCAGGCACACAACATCATAAGATGTTAATATTAGGTTAGATTTAGATCATGATGTCGGGTGACCAAAATTGAATGTGTAGCCAGTGTCCAAGGACAACACCATTTTGTCCAATAATGATGTCGATATTTGGTTGCGTTGGAAAGTGACCAAAATCCAACATGGAACCAACCCCATATTGAACAAACATCATATTGATGTCAAACACTGACATTTATTCATCAGGTATGGCAACCAAAATCCAACGTCTGATAGACGTCATAGTGGTAATGTCCACACAATGTCAAGCTGTAACATCATTAGACACTTATTTTGTTGTTTTTTAATTTATAAGGGAATGTGACCAAAATCCAATGTCTGTCCAACGTTGGACACTGACGTCTGTCTGACCTTGGGTTCTGACTTCAACTCAATTTTCATTTCCACCCAAAATGCAACATCCCCACCACGGTGTGGTACAATCTGGCGCCATGTTGATGTCCTGTCCCTGCTGGGTTACTGTAGTGAATGGGGGAAAATGGGGACAGAGGAAATAGGGTCTTCAGGGGATTGCAGTGAATGTGATTTTCACCAGAACATGATTTTTACTCTCCAGAACACAATTCTGACCCAGAGCAGAAACCTGTGCATAGGGCTCAGAATTTCTAGCTATTACACTGGTTGGTGGTCTTGTGATGTGCACAACTTTTTAAAATAAGTTGGCTTTCATAACCATCAGTTCTCTGCACTGTTTGGGTTGCAACAAAATGATTAACTGTGTGCATCTGTATACAGTTGAAGTCAAAATCATTAGCCCTCCTCTGAATTTGTTTTCTTTTTTTAAATATTTCCTAAATGATGTTTAACAGAGAAAGAAACTTTTTTTACAGTATTTCCAACAATATTTTTTCTTCTGGAGAAAGTCTTAATTGTTATATTACAGCTAGAATAAAATCAGTTTTTAATAAAAAAAACCATTTTAACATTTTCCTTAAGCAACTTATATATATATATATATATATATATATACTACAATATAATTTTGATTATATAATAATTATTTCCCTAATTACCTCAACTCGCTTAGTTAACCTAATTTCTTTCCATTAAACAGAAATTGGGAAAATTATACAGGGGGCCTAATTTTTCTGACTTCAACTCTAAGCTTTTTTATTCCTACTCTTTTGCCACTTTTACTTTTTAACTTTCTGAATTACATATTCAGCATTGTGAGCAATCCCTAGTGTGAGTTTAAGTGTGTGATGCTGCTGCAGTCATTTAGAAGCCACAGGGTGAAAGATGTGCGTGTGATTGTGGCGAGAGCGGCTCTCGTCACTCGCTGTGGCTGATAATGTCAGCAAGCGGGTACAACAAGAGCGCACAGGTGTACTTAAGGAGCTGGCAAGTCTGTCTGGCTGCCGATAAGCCGGACAGTCTCTAGGTAGACGGATATGGGATTAATAACCATGATAAAGACTATTTGCACACATGCTCTGTACAAATGAGGAGGTGGTAAAGCAGAACACGTCTGTCTCCGATTTTACCAGAGAGATTGATAGAGAAACTGAGGTGATAACTCAAAGTTGTTGCACTGACCCATTTTCATTTTTATTGTGGATTTATGGAATCAGTCAAGCGACTTGCTCAAATGCGGAGTTTAGAGCAGCTGTTTTTTGCAGCGTCACAAAGATCCAATATGTTGTAAAAATTAATGTCTTTCAACATTAACAGGTTGTTTCTGCCTGTTTAATAAATTCTGGCCCTCTTTGAAACATCTCTTCTTGGCTTTACAGCCACTGAATCATTAGCAGAAGAATATTTGTTTTCAAACAGTGACTACATTTACATGGACGTCAGTAATCAAATTATTTGCCTTAATCTGAATAAGACAATAATATGATAAAGGTTTTTACATGAGTTGCTTTTTGAATGTTCCTTTCATGGTACGGTTTACATGTTATAGCACATAGATCGATTAACATCATTGCGTCACCATCCTATTCACATTTCCTCCAGAGTTTCATGTAATTTTGGGTGTTTTATTTTTAATTTGTCGACTTTAACTGTAGTTTGGCACTTAAACAAAGGTGTTGTTTTAATGAAATTTAATACCGCATTCTGTATGGGGAAAAAACCTCCGCATTTTATGATGCAGGTGTCTGTGGACTTTCACTGACTTGGTAGGTGCAGAGAATAGTGTCAAACAGCCGTATAGATTATTTGGCCGCAAAATGCAGTGCAAATTCTACACGACGATAATAGTTTGATTGCGGTGTTTACATGTCTGTAATGCACTTCAATAATTCAAAAATTCTCTGCATGTCTTATTCTGATTTCTGTTCAGTTCGATTACGACCATAATCAGATTAAATTAATCAAAGATTTGTGTTTACATGGTAGACTCTTAATCAGAGTTTTGTCTTAATGGTAATTAAATCGGATGGTGTTGGTGTCCATGTAAACGTTTTCACTCTTGTATACTTGCATAAACTCTAAATTCTTGAAGATTTTCAATCACCAATAGTACGACATAATGCCTCTATAGTTGTGGTTCTAAACCACTGGGCCGAGGACAGATACCACTCAGTGGATCAATTGGTACTGGCCCGCACAAGAAATCATTAATTATTTATATTTTATTTTTTATCTGAGTCTGAATGATCTTTTATTTTGAAAAGTCTTTTATTTTGAAAAATGACCGTATTCTCTCGGTTACATCTCGGTCACTTGAGCACCCAAATTTAACACACAATCAACAAAATGAGTAAGAAACAGACGTCATTGGAAAGTTTCTTTGCTAAGGGAAAAAGGCCTGAGTGAAGGACTCACGAACTGCCAAGAAATTGATCCGCAACCCATTTGTCAACAAATCAGGTGAATCCACCATGGCTGTGCAAGAAGATCAACTGCTGGAGATCACAAATGATGGTGGCCTTTTAGCGGCCGTTCGCATATCGCGTCTTTCTAGAGTTTGTGCAAGTTCGTTGTTTTCAGTGGAGGTGCGCAATGCACATAGTAGTTAAAGGAATCCCTCAAGCGCACCAAACAACTGACCGATCAGCTTCAGCTTGTATGGTATATACACATTTGGGTAAGACTAATTATCTCAAACACAGAACACAGAACACCCCAACACTGCAGCGCTTTGTAAGTTTCTCCATTAATAAAACTCGTATCAGAGATACAGCAATGCTTTGTCATCTTGTCATCCTCTGAGAAAATGTTTGATGGGTGCCTAACAACCTATGAAACACCCCCTGGGTTCATGGTAAAATTGTCAAACATTGATTGGTCCGTGGTGATAAAAAGGTTGAGGACCACTGCTCTATAACACATACACAACAAAAAGACAATAGTGTTCTCTTTGAAATTACTTTTTTCACAAGTTCTCACCTACATATAATAAACAGGGTAAAGAATAAGCGTGTTTGGCATGCTGTCTCCGAGCTCAGAATATTGGCTTGAATCCAGAGTACTTAATTATCTGAACATGCTCTTCACAAAATTCTGTAAAAATAACATAATTTTACAAGGAAAGCAGTACATTTGGTCATTAAGTGACCATATTCATATTCTGACTGAAACAGGGGTGTCCAGACCTGCTTCTAGATAGCCACTTACCTGCAGAGTTTAGCTCCAAACCCATGAAAAGAAATGGCTACAGTAATCGATTGGGGACAGTGTGTTAGGGAGAGTTGGAGATAAACTCTGCAGGATGTTAGATGCAGCAGCAGGACTGCACACGCCTGGACTAATACATCAAGGTGTTCTCCCACACACACGCTTACACACACACACGCTTACACACACACACGCTTACACACACACACACACACACACACACACACACACACACACACACACACACACACACACACACACACACACACCATTGCCCAGTGTTTTCCTCAGTTTATTTCTCAATTCACCTACAAGGCCATTCAGTTAAGCATAAGCATAAAGACTCGCTTCACCAAACCTAAGTGGACTCATTTTAATAAAGATATTGTTGAAATATCCAGCAAGTTCGTCTTGGGAAGTCATTTCTTGGCTTTATAACATTGTCAAATTTTTGGTACTTGCTAAAAAAAAGATGCAGTGATGCTATATATTACCTCTTAATGTGGAGTTAGCCTTAAGCACTGATAGCTTTCTTTATCCATTCTTTACAATACATGGCATCTTGTCACTGCTTTTTCGATCGTGTCTTATGATTGTGATTAGAAAATTATTTTAAATTTTTTATAATACAGACACATTAGGTAAGCTTTACGTTGTGTCAAAAAAACGACTGATTGAAAAGCTTATTCACTTTTTGGGGTCTCATCAACTTTTTTCACACTGTGGTGATGAGCCACCTTTGTCCACCTCACTGTTGCCCATGGCAACTAATTGGGCTTCTGTAGATTATAAGAAGGGAGAAAAATGAAGAACCACAAGACAGGTCAGACGTACACATCCTGAAACCATACTGTACTATATTTAACTTGCTGTAATTTTCAATTGTTGATTAACATAAAGTACTGAGCAGAGGTTAAAGCATATTTTCCTCTTAAGCCCTCAAGGTCCATTTGCTTTTATTCAATTCTATTTATCTTTATTTCTATAGCACTTCAACAATGTAGATTGTGCCAAAGCAGCTTAAAAATAGAAGTTCTAGTAAACTGAAAATGTGTCAGTCAGAGTTAAGTTCAGTTCAGTGTGGTTTAAATTTCACTGCTGAAAGTCCAAACACTTAAGAGCAAATCCATCGATACGCCTCCATAAGTCCCAAAACCTTGAGAGAAACCAGGCTCTGTTGGGCACGACAATTTTTCCTCTGGCCAAACTTCTTGTGCAGAGATGCTGTCTAGGCACCGGAGACTGGAGAAGCTGGATGTCCATTGTGGGGAAGCTGCAGGTGTGAGTAGGTCACCAGCGTGTGATCAGGCTTGCCCACAGGATTAATGCGGAGACGCCTCTGACACTGTGGTCTTTCTGGAATCTTTTAGTGGTACAAGCTTAACCACACTCATCTGCCTGTAACTATACATTAATCATTAACGCATTTGCATTTGAGCATTTTAAGTTTCTACTTGTGTGTTTGATTAGAATTGAGGGCTCAAGGACAAGACAATGGACCTGAAAAGCCAGATTTGAGAACTCTTCCACTAATGTAGCACTTCTACTGTAGTACTCCAAACACTACACATCTTCCTGCTCTGATACAGCTATTTCTGATTTTTAAGATTTCTGGTTATGAGCTTATGAGGTGAATTAGGTGTGTTTGATCAAGGAGACATGCAAAATGTAATATTGCAGGTGTTCCAGTAAAGTGGTTGGGAACCACTGTCACCATTCACCTGGTCTTTCTTGTCCTTCTTGTGGAGAGTTTACAGAACTGAAGAAACTTCAGAATATAATGGTTAATAGCATACATACAAATTGCCATTACAAAGTCTCACAAAAACCACCGACTTCTAAATGCCCTGCTGAGGCACTGGTCAGCATCTGGATGGGAGACCACATGGGAAAACTAGGTTGCTATTGGAAGTGGTATTAGCGAGGCCAGCAGAGGGCACTTAACCTGTGGTCTGTGAGAGTCCTAATGCCCCAGTAAAGTGAAGGAGATGCTTTTTTTTTACACCTCTTTCAAATGAGATGTTTAACTGAGGTCCTGACTCTCTGTGGTCATTAAAAATCCAATAACACTTCTAGTAAAGAGTAGGGGTGTAACCCCTAATTGGCTCTATCCCTGTCTTCTCAAACCACCAATAGCTGGTGTGTGGTGAGCACTCTAGCGCTGTTGTCCTGTGGCTGCTGTCAGATTGTTCAAGTGGATGCTGCACACTGGTGGTAGAGCGGTGGTGTGGAGGCACCCCTCATGCCTAGGGTGGCAGAATAGTGAGGGTGGTGCCCATGACACCCACCCACCCCTGCTCCCTCCCCACCCCGCTCCCTCCCCACCCCTCTTCCCTCTCTTCGCTTAACAAACCGGTCACTTCCGTTTTCACTTTCCGGTTGAGGGCTACGTGATTGTCTTTTGTCTAGGGTGCAAGTTCAGCTTGCTCTGGCCCTGCATATAGTGCATAGGTTTTGATAGGATATGCCATATAATATCTTCCAGCCACATTACTAGATAGGGCAAGTTCTAAAAATCTAATCAAATGTCATTATCTGTTTAGTTAGGTGGACATCTACAAAGAAAAACTTGCAGATAATACAGCCGTCACATCCAATCCTGCTCCTGGAGCTTTCAATTCTGCACATTTCAGCTCCAACAGTTTCTAGAGAATTTGTAATCATTGATTAGCTGGTTCAGATGTGCCTATTTAGAGTAGAAGCTAAAGTCTGTAGGGTATTAGCCCTTTAGGAACAGGATTGGACACCCCTGGACGATGGTATATCTAACACCCCAAGAGGATGCTGTATTATGTAGTGTTGGATGACAGATGGCAATGGGACCTCTGAATCCTATCTCATGGGTGCCCTGGGCTTAGAACAGCTTCACTCTTTTTAAGTAGATTTTTTGGTGGCAGCCATAGGGTTTTCATGTTACAAAAAATATGTCATTAGGCTTGGATTGAATGATTATGCCCATGTTCATTTTCCTTTGGCTTAGTCCCTTATTTATCAGGGGTCACCACAGCGAAATAAACCACCAATTATTCCGCTATATGTTTTAAGCAGTTGATGCTTTTCCAGCCGCAAACCCAGTACTTGGAAACAATTTCACATTTAGACACTCATACATTACGGTTAATTCAGTTTGTCCAATTCACCTATAGTGCATGTCTTTGGACTGTGAGGGAAACAAGCACACAGAGGAAACCCACACCAACACAGTGAGAACATGCAAACTCCACACAGAAATGCCACCAGGCCCAGGCAATCAAACCAGTGACCTTTTTGCTGTGAGGCGATAGTGCTAACCACTGTGCCACCTCTGCCCTTATTATATGAACACACAAGCTTGATGCCCAATAGCTAAAATCAAGCAAAAATTATAGCTCTAACCTCATCGATAATGTTTTACCATGTACCTCAGTGACATGGAAGTTGGCTTTCTAAGAACTGGGAGCAGGTGACTTGTCCTAGACACATTTCTCATGAACAGCTCCCATTGAGGCTGTAGTTGTGAAGAGCGCTGGAGTGGAGTATTGTAATCTCAACTTGGTTCTGGACCACTGGCTCTGAAAGTGCTGGATAATTTGTGTCCCTAGCCTCACGGTTTCAACGCTGAAAGGAGACAATGACAAAAAGGCTTGGAGTAATGAAGTCACCTGGACATCCACAAGGGTCAGAGAGTCTATTTAGGGCTATCGTTATATATATATATATATGGTGTCTGACTGACCCCCAAATCAGGACAAATGTGTTTATATGTGTGCCTATGCCTGATTTTCCCCCTGAATTATTTGTATCTCCCCAATTTCCCACTACATACCCTAAAATGTCATCTTAAATGATTTATAAATATAACACAATTAAGGTTCTTTTAGTCAATCGAACAAGTAATTAGCAAGTGCTTATTGTTTCCACACAGCTACTGTACATATCTGGCCAGCATCCTGCTTTCTAAGAAAATATAGTCTCGGTGACCAAAGAAGAACTGGCTCAACCTAAAGAATTAATTTATTACTTTTCCTCAGCCTAAATGATATCTTAAACGTATTTAAAAATACAAACATGAAATATGAGCCACTTTGAAAATGAATAATATCCGCAAAACATAAATGAATACAAATGCACTCTACCCTAGTCTCTACCACTGTGCGACTCTTTGTAAATTTACCTGTGACTTCAAGCAAATTGACGCAAATGCGGCATGTTGACTTCCCAAAAGATGAATGTGTGCCATTACACAGCATGATGTATATTGTATAACTAGTTTTCACTTCCTCCCCAATTAAGTTTATGTTCTGTAGATAGCTGAAAGTTGTGTCTTTATTATGTGTCTTTTCTTTTGCAATGAGTCATTTTTATTGACAGTGCCACCAAACTTTTGAATTTGCTCTTGATTTGGATCCCTTTGAAATATTGGCTAGCCACTATGTACATGAACACTTGTATTAATACAAGAAAACAATATTCAAATAAGCATATATTAAGCAACATTCACTTTGGAAATACACTCACCGGACACTTTATTAGGTACACCTGTCCAACTGCTTGTTAACACAAATTTCTAATCAGCCAATCACATGGCAGCAAATTAATGCATTTAGGAACATAGACGTGGTCAAGACGATCTGCCGCAGTTTAAACCGAGCATCAAAATGGGGAAGAAAGGGGATTTATGTGACTTGGAATGTAGCATGGTTGTTGGTGCCAGACGGTCTGGTCTGAGTATTTCAGAAACTGCTGATCTACTGGGATTTTCACGCACAACTATCTCTACGGTTTACATAGAATGGTCTGAAAAAGAGAAAATATCCAGTGAGCGGCAGTTCTGTGTGCCTTGTTGATGCCAGAGGTCATAGGAGAATGGCCAGACTGGTTCAAGCTAATAGAAAGGCAACAGTAACTCAAATAGCCACTCGCTACAACAGAGGTATGCAGAAGAGCATCTCTGAACACACAACAGAAGACCATCACCGGGGTGCCACTCCTTTAAGCTAAGAACATTAAACTGAAGTACAGTTCACACAGGCTCACCAAAATTGGACAATAGAAGATTGGAAAAACGCTGCCTGGTCTGATGAGCCTCGATTTCCGCTGCAACATGGATGGTAGGGTCAGAATGCATCAACAACATGAAAGCATGGATCCATTCTGCCTTGTATCAATAGTTCAGACTGGTGGTCGTATTGAAATGATGTGGGGGATATTTTCTTAGCACACTTTGAACCCAACACCTAGCTGAGTATTGTTGCTGACCATGTCTATCCCTTTATGACCACAGTGGACCCATCTTTTGATGATTAACACCACAGCCTACCTGAGTATTGTTGCTGACCATATCCATCCCTTTATGACCACCTTCTGATGGCTACTTCCAGCAAGATAACGCACCATGTCATAAAGTGCAAATCATCTCAGACTGGTTTCTTGAATATGACAATGAGTTCACTGTACTCAAATGGTTTCCACAGTCACCAGATCTCAATACAATAGAGCACCTTTTAGGATGTGGTGGAACTGGAGATTCGCATCATGGACGTGCAGCCGACAAATCTGCAGCAACTGTGTGATGCTATCATGCCAATATGGACAAAATCTTTGAGGAATATTTCCAGTATTGTTGAATCTATGCCACAAAGGATTAAGGCAGTTCTGAAGGCAAAAGGGGGTCCAACCCGAGACTTTTAAGGTGTAGCTAATAAAGTGACCGGTGAGTGTACATTATTTTACTATAAAACTAATCAACCCTTCATACAATTAAGTTAAACAGACATTTGTTTATCTTACTATTTGTTGCAAGGACTAATCTAATTAAATTAGAAACCCCACAGTGATCCAGTCAATGCACTTCAGTCATATTTTCATATTTTTAATGCTGCTGTGTTCCTGCTTGATGGTTGATGTTGTTGCAATTTCTAATAATGTTGTGTTGTCAAGTGTTGTTTGCTTTGCTAATGCCATTAAATCCCTGAGAGTCAGGGTGGTATTGACTAAAGTATTGACATTGTTACACATCCTGCTTTAAAACTGAGCTTATAGAACATTATTACAAAGCTAAGGGAAAACTCCTGACACATAATTTTTTCTCTCCTTGTTTGCAATTCACTCGTTTTGGCTATTTAAATAGTTTAATCCTTTATATCTCTGTCCTTGTTGTCCTTAGCAGTGTAATTGATCTAACACAGGCTCATTGGAAATATGTGTGTCAGTGTACATTTTATGAAACCGCAAAAACATACTTAATTTAACATGTGTCTGCAGGTAAAATGAATGCTATAAGGCAGTATAATGGGGCGGCACAGTGGCTCAGGGGTTAGCACTGTCACCTCACAGCAAGAAGGTCACTGGTTTAAGTGCTGCTGAACCAGTTGGCATTTCTGTGTGGAGTTTGCATGTTCTCCCTGTGTTTGCATGAGTTTCCTCTGGGTGCTTCGGTTTCCCCCAAAGTCCAAAGACGTAGTGAATTGAATAAACAAACAAACATTTTGGCTATCGTGCTCTGGGTCATGGCTGGAAGGGCATCTGCTGCGTAAAACATATGCTGGAATAGTTGGCAGTTCATTCCACTGTGGTACCCCTGATAAATAAGGGACACAACCAAAGGAAAATAAACGAATGAATGAATTAATGAATGCAGTATATCGGAAACAACTTTTGTCCCTTTTCACACTACTGATATTTACAGGGACATATTATCGATGAATAAATGAAGTTTATTTATAAACTAATTTCGAGAGGATCACGTGATTATGATTGAACATGGCTGGTTCTGCATTAACTATGTATGACCAACCAATCAAACGATTTCTAACCCACTATAAAAAGCAAGGGTTTTTACTACAGTTATCTCCGAGTTATTTAAAGAATACCCCCTTTCACCCCTACTTCTCCACCTTTTCTTTCATAGGGAGGCACGGTGGCCCAGTGATTAGCCCTGTTGCCTCACAGCAAGAACATCACCGGCTCTAGTCCTTTAACAGACTGGCTGTCGTTTCTGTGCGAAGTTAGCATGTTCTTCCCGTGCGTGCGTGGGTTTCCCCCGGGTTCTCCGGTTTCCTACCACATTCCAAAAACATGCACTACAAGTCAATTGATCAACCAAAGTTTAGCACTAGTTAAACTTTTATCCAGCAGCATATCTCTTCATAGCAATTATTTTCTGTCATCAACTCTTATCAAAAAGTGGGGAGTCTCGAGATCTACCTGAGCTCAGAGCTCCCCTCTCACCCTGCAAACGGGAGGGAGCCCAGGGCTCAAGGACCTTAGAGCTCAGGGCTCTCTCCCGGGACAGCATGCCAAACTTGCTTTGTAATCAATCATCAGCTAAGTGTGAACTCTTGAAAGGATTATTTTAATGCAGTTCTTTGTAATAAATGAATACCACAAAAATTTAAAAGTGTGTGTGATTTGTTATGTAATGTTTGCCTTACTTATCTATTTCCATATGGACAACTTTTCTGCCATGGTCAGTTTGCTCTGTAGCTCACTTTGTATGGTGTTATACTTGCAAAAGCATAATTACACAAATCATGGTAAAAAAATGTTAGGTACATTTAGGTAAATTTTGGGAAGTTTAAAAGGCTTTGCAGACTGAAGTCCGAAATTTTCGTATGCATTTTTTTCATATTCATATCCGAAAGAATCGTTAGGTAAATAAACCTTGCACATTCCAATGCGTATTAATCAATCCATTCAGAAAAACACAAAAAAAAAATGTTTGCAATCAATTCTAGCAGTGATACTTTGTTCATCTTTCTTCTCTAAAGTTGAAAAGAAAGAGGAATAGGCTGCATTGCACATATAGAGGAAGGAGAGTTTTCCTCCTTATCGAAGAGCTGCACTGGATTATTGTGAAATGCAAAGTTTATTTCAGGAATTAGGTGGAATTTTAATACATTGCTTGTGATACTTCACACTTTACGTACGTAAACAAATCCTAGAGACTGGCAGTACCTATAGACATTAGGGTATAATAGATGGCAGCAGCATTGTAATATCGGAGCAAATGACCAAAGCCGACCATGAGGTGTCTTTCTATTGTAATGTACAGTTAAAGTCAAAATTATTAGCCCCCCTTTGCATTGTATTTTATTTTTTATATTTTCCAAATTATTTAACAGAGCAAGGACATTTTCACAGTATGTCTGATAAGATTTTTTCTTTCTGAAAAAGTCTTATTTGTTTTATTTCGGCTAGAACAAAAGCAGTTTAAAAAATTTTAAGATTAATTTTATGGTCAAAAGTATTAGCCCCTTTAAGCTATAATTTTTTTGCGATAGTCTATAGAACAAACTATCATTATACAATAACTTGACTAATTACCCTAACCTGCCTAGTTAACCTAATTAACCTAGTTAAGCCTTTAAATGTCACTTTAAGCTGTATAGAAGTGTCTTGATAAATATCTAGTCAAATATTATTTACTTTCATCATGGCAAAGATAAAATAAATCAGTTATTAGAGATGAGTTATTAAAACTATTATGTTTAGAAATGTGTTGAAAAAATGATCTCTCCTTTTAACAGAAATTGAGGAAAAAATAAACAGGAGGGCTAATAATTCAGGGGGCTAATAATTCTGACCTCAACTGGATATGGAAAGCATGTCAAATGTACAGTACTTTTTTTTTTACCAGCACAATCATCTCATGTTCATCGCCTGACAAGGCATGGGCTGGTATAAGATTCTAATGTTATGAAATATCACGGTTTTACAGTATTGTGATTACTGCTTACTGATTACTATAAAATATATTCTTTTTAAATGTCTGGGTAAAAAACTTAAACTTTTTTCCCTTTTGAACACAATATATTTTATTTTAAGAAACATTTTAAATATTTTGAAACAGCTAACATGTCAGGCTAAAAATTAGTCTTCACTAGTTTCTAAAACACAGATTTCTTCACAATTTAAAATGGCATTTTTGGAGATCTTTTCTGCTGGAGATACTGTTGTCCTAAAAAACAAACTAAAAAAAAACTGTAAATAAAAAATCTTACATAGCAGAAAATATTAGCGGTTTTAAAACCTTGACTTTTTCAAACTGCGGTATACCTTGATATCGGTTATCGTCCCGTACCTATGTCTGACGTCATCCAAAAGTATATAAATGTATGTATATAATTAAAAACGCATACAAATACAATTTTAAAGTGGATTCATTTAATTAAAAATTAATTTGTTTTCATTTGAACATATTTATACTATTTAAAGCTCAGATGTTTAAAAAAAGTTAACTAATATATTTGAGTACAGCTGACTCTTTTTTTAAGTATAAGTTCAGCCAAGTAAAACTATAAGTTATGTCAAAACATTCAATCAAGATAAGTTAACATAACTCAACATATTAAATTGTCACAACTAATTTAATTATTAGTTAAACAATAATTTTTTTACAGTGTACAGTATAGACATTAGGCTATAATAGATGGCGGCCGTGTTGAAATATCGGAGCAATGGACCAGAGAGGACAATTAGGTGTCTTTCTATTATGTCTATTGACAGCACGTCATTTGTATAGACACACCTCTAGTGTATTTGTGATCAGAAGCTGCAAAGAAATGTAACTGGAGCAACGTATTTGTAAAAATGTAGCCCAAAGCATGTACTTTCAATGAGAATAGGTTGTTGTTATCTGACTTCTTCCTTGAACTATTACGTTAGTTTCCTTTAGCTTCTCCTTGCTCAGTTGCTTTCCGTTTCTCACACGGGGTGCTTGCAACATTTAGCAGCATAATTGCAAGTGTTTCTCTTGCTCTCGCACATACAAAATCGCACACACACACACTGTCTGTGATGTACGCCCATTGTGTTCCAATTCCCCCTGTGTAATCAATCCATGTAATTACATTGTCGTCTTCTTCCCCAAAGCTTTAATCAAGCTGTGCAATGCCCTGGATCTCCCTCACTAAGAAAGAGACTAAGAAAATAGAAGTCAAGACAAAGTGTGTGAATTGACGTGTATGTTGAATTGACGTGTGAAGGTGAAAGAGGCAATATATTAGCTTGTCATGAGCGAGCGCATCCGTATCTGTCCATCTGTGTGGGTTTGTGAATCATTGTGAGAGAAAGAGGAGATATGGCTGGCAGTGAATGGAGATGGTAGACCTGCTGACTCAGTTGGGACGAAATAACTCTCCAGGCAAAAGAGGAAGTTTAATGCGGCGACTCTGACCAGTGGAAAAGAGGCGACTCAGCCAAGGGCTGATGTTTTTCATTAATATCAGTAAGACGGCCTTGTGCTTGTTTAGTCCAAGGTTCAGAAAAATTGCTTACACCCTCCAGGGTTATTTTGGGTGCCCCTGCAGAGACATCACAACTATTCTTTCGTAAAGTGCTATTTCTAAAGTTTTCACTATATGAAACTCCCCTAGGTGATGGTTAAGCCTAGTGGGAAATTGGATGTACTCGTCATGGCAGTCAGTTTCTTTAGTTTGTTGCTCATCGAAACCAGATTGGCCAATAAATTAAATCCAGTGTGCACAAGGCAGTTTTGTAATGAAGTATGACATGTGTGTGGACATTTCTTTTCTTTTTTTACCCACAGGCTAAAACCATTTTATTTGGTTTGTTGCAAATGTTTTAGAGATGGAAAAAAAAAAACTTCTCTTCAATGAATGCAATATATCTGCAAAATAAGTGTGGATGTTAGGATGTTAGTATAATGGATAATGTTAATATTAAGTAACATTATTATGTTTATTATATTTTTATATATTATTCTCTTTAATTTAATTTGTATTGATTTATTTGTATTAAATACATTTTTATTAATTTAGTACATATTATTATACTCACCAGCCACTTTATTAGGTACACCAGTCCAACTGCTCATTAATGCAACTTTCTAATCAGCCAATCACATGGCAGCAACTCAATAAATTAAAGCCGCAGTTACACTGGACTTTACTCCCCATAGACTTCCATTCATACGCACACGAATGCGTCAGACTGGAAACGCAGGGTCATGCGTCGAGTTTCACAGGTTGCTGCAGTGCAAAGTTCAAGCTTGGTCAACTCTGACCTGCGAAATCGCATCACTTGACTGCGTGAGACCAATCCAGGATCAAAACATGACCTCTCTGAACAGAAATTTAAAACATGGAGCAATCACTTGCTTTTTTTTATGTCTATTCATCTTGTTTAATCCCGCCCCTTTTCACAGCGCCGTGGGACAGAATTTTGCAACCTCAAACTCTAGTGTGACTTCAGCTTTAGGCATGTAGACATGGTCAAGACGATCTGTTGCAGTTCAAACTGAGCATCAGAATGGAGAAGAAAGGTCATTTAAGTGACTTTGAACATGGCATGGTTGTTTTCACGTACAACCATCTCTAGGGTTTACAGAGAATGGTCTGAAAAAGAGAAAATATCCAGTGAGCGGCAGTTCTGTGGGCGCAAATGTCTTGTTGTTGCCAGAGGTCATAGAAGAATGGCCAGACTGGTTGAAGCTGATAGAAAGGCAACAGTAACTCAAATAACCCCTCGTTACAAGCAAAGTATGCAGAAGAGCATCAGCATCTCTGAATGCACAACATGTCCAACCTTGAGGCGGATGGGCTACAGCAGCAGAAGACCACACCAGGTGCCACTCCTGTCAGCTAAGAACAGGAAACTGAGGCTACAATTCACACAGGCTCACCAAAATTGGACAACAGAAGATTGGAAAAATGTTGCCTGGTCAGATGAGTCTTGATTTCTGCTGCATCATTCGGATGGTAGGGTCAGAATTTGGCATCAACAACATGAAAGCATCCTGCCTTCAATGATTCAGGCTGCTGGTGGTGGTGGGATATTTTCTTGGCACACTTTGGGCCTATTAGTACCAATTGAGCATTGTGTCAACACCACAGCCTACCTGAGTATTGTTGTTGACCATATCCATCCCTTTATGACCACCTTCTGATGGCTACTTCCAGCAAGATAACGCACCATGTCATAAAGCGCAAATCATCTCAGACTGGTCTCTTGAACATGACAATAAGTTCACTGTACTCAAATGGCCTCTACAGTCACCAGCTCTTAATCCAATAGAGCACTTTTGGGATGTGGTGGAACAGGAGATTCACATCATGGATGTCTGCAACTCTGCAGCAACTGAGTGATGCTATCATGTCAATACGGACCAAAATTTCTGAGGAATATTTCCAGGATTTTGTTGAATCTATGCCACAAAGGATGAAGGCAGTTCTGAAGGCAAAAGTGGGTCCAACCCGGTACTAGTAAGGTGTACCTAATAAAGTTACCGGTGTGAGAAATTAAGCAGTTTTATAATTGTGCTTTTGTCTTTTATTGTATATTAAAGTGTTCATTTACAATAATGAAATGTTCAAATATTTCGATTCTATTTTTTTTATTCACTTAAGGTTTATGTACATAATTGTGCCTTTTTATTTCTTTAAATTGGTTTGCAAAACCTCTTAACATGGTTATGAAACTGAAATTATATTTGCTAATGAGAAACACTTTTGCAACAAATGTTTAAATCATGTCATATGAATAATAACAAATATAATTCAGCAGTAAAATTACATTTATACTTTATATATTCTAACTATTGAGAGGATTCAGAAATAAAGCCACTAAATTCTTTACTACTCCTATCCTGTATTATTAATTTTAACACAGTAATTCCAAAAGCACATTAACAAAACTCTGTGCCACTCCAATAACTTTAGAGATGCTCTAGAGGCCAGATGTGTGCCGTCTTGATTGTTGTTTGCTTTGTTAAATTGGAAAGCCATTAAAAAGCCATTCTCTTTACTGGAATTGCTAAATCTCAGGAATGTGAAAGCACAAAACCAAATTCTCAGAGCGCGTTAAATAAAACACAGCACTATCTTGGTGTATGAACATTGTTCAGAGTGTTCCAGAAGCCTTTGTGTTTGTGTGCTTGTGTACTTCAGAAATCACTTTGCCCTGCTTATAATCATTCCCATGATGGTGTTGCTCTCAAGAAGCCCCTCGAACACCTCTTGAACATATGTGTGTGCAGAATATACAGTGTGTGCAGGCAAATGCAGCTGTAGCCCTGCTGCCTGTCAAAGCTCAGTGAAAACTGTGGACTGCAGAGGGAGGTTTACAGTCCATGATGAATGAGCTGCCTGCTTCACTGACACAACTTTAAATGCTTTCAGCACATGCAATTTCATAAGAGCTTCCTCCCACCCGACCATGCTGGAAGTCAGTGCACCTTCACCCCTCTCCAGTGTGCAACAACAGCTGGAAGTGAACTACAGCCAGGCCTCTATGGTTGGGTTCTTGGGTGTCAAGAATTAGACACTGCCCTGAGACCTTTCCTTGGTCTGGAACCTACTTTAGAGAAATATTGCACTCGAATGAAAGTGGATCCTGGATGAGGACCATAGTTTTCAGCTAAAACTTTCTTTTGTCTACTTCATCTGCTTATCTTCAGTAGATGTGTACTTGTTCTTTTTCATGATTTCTGGAGTTAAGATTAGTTGTCCACTGTATTTTGTGTTCTTGATCTAAATATATCAAACTATTAACACCGTGAAGGACTTTTAGCTGCATTTTGACCTACACACCTAGCGAGTCAGTAAAGCACCACAGACGCATCTCAAAGCGCACACAAACATACACACACTCACTGAATTAACTCCTGAAACTCATCGTGACAGAATTCATTTAAATAGAAATAAAATACCATTCATTACAATGTTTTTAAAAAGCACCTAAACTGTTTTGTATTTTGTGATTTTTTTCCCTTGTTGAATAAAAATCTATTTTTCATTTATATATTAGCAAATATTTTGCTAATATTTAAAATTATATATAAAAAGATTATTTTCCATTCACATAGGCTATTAGCAAAATATTTAGCAGTGTTTGCATGCCCATTACTGCGTATAATTCATTAAAATAGAAGTTAAATAACATTCATTACAAGTTGATTTAAAGAAAGCACCTAAGTAGTTTTGCGATTTGGGTTTTTTTCCCAGTTGAATAAAAGACTATTTTTCATTCATATATTTCATCATTGAGGATTTCTTAAAAATAGTGTAAAAATCTCGTCTCGTCTCGTTCTCTTGAACCCAATCTCGTAGGCATCTCGTCACACCCCTAATATATATATATATATATATATAAAATATTTTTTATTAAAAACTGCTTTTATTCTAGCCGAAATAAAAGAAATATGACTTTCTCCAGAAGAAATAATATTTTGAGACAACTGTGAAACTTTCCTTGCTCTGTTAAACTCTTACTCCTATTCTAACTCTGTTAAACTGTGAGACTCTTATTGGGCGATAAAAAAAATATAGCCATTAATTTATTCTCAAAGTTGGGTTGGGAGCTGGGTCTATATTACGCAAGCTATGATGACTTTCACCTTGATATTTTAGCGCGGATGTATACCTGGCCAAATTGCACTATAGGTGGCGAGAACGAGTCTTCGAACCTGTGTGTATTCCTACTTTAACTGCAGTTCGGCAGTTTCACATTCACTCATGAACATTTCATTCATGCCCCTCTGACAAACTGGGGTATTAGACCAAATAAGGAGTAAGGACTGGTGAGAGTGTTAGGGAATTTAATAACGCACGCCAAATGGAAAGGAAAAAAGTTCTGCAATTTTGCAATGTGTGTGTGTGTGTGTGTGTGTGTGTGTGTGTGTGTGTGTGTGTTTGTGTGTGTGGTCCTTTACTGAGAGCCACGTGTGTGGATCTTGTCTGAAAATATGGTGAAAAATCCTACATGACGGTAATAGTTTGATTGCAGTGTTTACTTGAATAATGCCACTAATATATGCATACTCCACGTCTTAATTCCATTTCTGTTTAGTTCAGTTATGACTTTAGTCAGATTAAGGTCATCAAAAATCGCTGTTTCGAGCATATGTAGGCCTACAGTTCAAAATTCATGTTTAACTGAATAAACAGTTAGTAAACACAAGTACATTTTATTGAACAATTAATTTTTATCACCAATTATTATAGTAGAACAGTTTCTCGAGCTGTTTAAGATGTATTTTGCAAACAGGAGATGAGCCCCTGGTCTAATGCGCCACTTGGCTGGAGAAACCCGTTCTCAAAGACTTCCTTTTAGCCATTATGGGTAGCACACATATTCTGAATGCCTTTGGCAGAATTCAAGTGAGCCATTTTAATCTAGATTAATTCCAAGATCACAGTGAGATTAATCTGTCTATGCCCACCTATAACTGATCATAAACTAATTTACTTTCAGTAACATATTTTTAACCCTTTGTACATCCTAATGAACAGATGTATTAAAAAAATCCTGATCTAAAGCTTGCTATGTTACAAAAGATTTTAAACTTTATTAATAAGAGTAATCCCTCTTTTTTACATACAATCTATGACATATTGGCAAACATATATCTGTAAATCTGAATAAAAACATTAAAATATGGCTTATGTCTGTGTCTAAAGTGAAGTGATGCCATGCTGCTTTTCAGTGTTGTGATTTTTTTTCAAATTACAATATGCCAAGTCTTACCGCCATTTGATTGGATGACTGCCGTCCACTCTCATACCACACAGGTATGAAGGGGTTAAAAATGAAAAATCTGTTATACATCCAACCAGAGCTTTGCTATTTTAAGAGAATTTTGTCAGTAAACAAGGCTCACCTCTCCACCTCTTAATGTCCCGTTGTTTAACATGCATCTGCTTGATCATAAGTCTGCATAGCTCACATAACAAGGACAAAACAGGATAACTAGAACATACATCTATGACACCACCATAGCTTATGGCATGTGCTCTGAGCCGTGAAGGTACCTGCGGTCCATGGGATTTTGTCCTCTAATTTAATCTTGTTCGTGTAACATCTTATCTAATCTAGTTCCCCACCGGCTGCCTGTCAGAGAAGCATATGCTTATCCACCCCCTTCACTGCCAGTGTAAACAGCCTATAAAGCTGTGTTTAATTAAAGCATTGCCCTGGATTACACAGTCCTCAGGCTGACCCGGCTGTGCCATGAAGCAATAACTTCTGACAAGATTCTGGAAGTGTAAGTCACCTGTCATTTCTCCAATATTTACTTTAGGCTGGACAAGGAATAAAGGATTGAATCTTCAGTGGGTTATGGTGTCTAAAGCTTGAAATGACTGTGGACACACTCTGATATTACAATGAATGTAATCGGTATGAAAATATTTGGCCTAGAGGACTGTCTGCGGATGGGCTTTCCTAAAACTAAAGGAAGGGCTCATTTTAATAGCTCTGTTTTGTTTGCTTTGCATTGAGTAAGGCCTTCGGAAAGACAAAACGCTCTGTAAGAACTTTGAAATGTACTGCTTTAGATATTAAAATGCTGTTCAATTATTGAAACTATAAAGGCAGAAAGATTCATTATTAATTATTTAAATTAATGATTTTAATAACTGTAACTTCCTAACATCAGTTTCTTTTTTAACATTCTGAAAAAGTCGGCAAGGTCATCCAGGTTTTGCAAAGAGGATACCAAAGATATTAAACATATTAAGTGCCCAGGTAGAAAATAATTCTTGCCCAGATTTGGCATAAAGCTGACCCAGGAGACATTCATCATTCACTGTCTTTAAGGTGGCACACAAGACACATCTTGACCCATATTAAAATTATATTTTTAGTGAAGAAATATTTTAATACCCAATCTTGTATTTCTCCTGCTCTCTGCTTGTAAATTTCCTGTTTGCATCTTCTAATGCCTTCGTTTTAATTAATTTTTATTTAATTTTAATTAATTCATTCATTCATTCATTCATTTTCTTTTTGGATTAGTCCTTTTATTCATCAGGGGTTGCCACAACGGAATGGCCTGCCAACTTATCCAGCATATGTTTAATGCAGCACATGCTCTTCCAGCTGCAACCCAACATTGGGGAATAATGTTAATGAACTTATTTGAATTATTAAACTATTGTTTCCTATATGTTGCAAAATAACTGAATTTACCCTTCATTACATATATTTTATTAACCAAATAATTATGCTACAAATGATATTATTATTATTATTAATAACCAAATGTCAATTTTTTAAATAAGGTTTTTAATTCTTGTTTTTAACACTGATTGTCTCATTTTATGCACAAGCATATGAATTGTTCTTCTTTAAAATGAAAAAAAAAATACATAAAATAAATAAATCTACCAATCAGGCCATTTTGAGAAAAAACAAGCCCTAAAGCACACCTAAAGTGCAGCACTTCATGGGTTTATCAATTTCATTGCAGTCGTGACACACCAAGTCTGGTTTCCAGAAAATAACTGCAGCATGTGGGCCAAGCAAAAGCTGATTGTGTTGGCCAGATACATTTTGCAATGTGGGTGCATGTTAATTAAATACTTTGATGTTTCAAAAACATTTCAAAATAATATTTTCTAAATAATTCATTCATTCATTCATTCATTCATTCATTCATTCATTCATTCATTCTCCTTCGGCCTAGTCTCTTTATTCATCAGGGAATAAAAAGCCAACTTTTCCAGCATGTGTTTTAGACAGCGAATATCACTCCCTCCCCAGTACTGGGAAACACCCATACACATTCATTTACACACATACACTATGGAAAATTTAGTTTATTCAGTTTACCTATAGCGCATGTCTTTGGATGGTGGGGGAAACCAGAGCACTCGGAAGAAATCTACACAAACATGAGGAGAACATGCAAACTCCACACAGAAATGCCAACTGGCCCACCAGGGACCAGCAAATTTCTTCCTGTGAGGTGACAGTGCTAACCACTGAGCCACCATGTCACCCTTTTCTAAATAATACATTTAGAACATTATCCATACTATCCATACTACATATATTTACCATATATTTAGGGATATAATTTGAGTTTAAGAGTTAGTTGCATGTAATTAGGATTTATTAATTGTATTTACTATAAAAAGTACATGGAACATACAGTATGTAACAAAGACAACTTAAAATAAAGTGCTAACTGAGCCTGGTTTTGCTCAAGATTTTTTTTTTCACTTTCGTCAATTGGTGAAGTCTTTTTCCTCGTCACTGTTGCCACTGGCTTGCTTAGTTTGGGACTTGTGGAGCTACGCATCGATGGATTTGCTCTTCAGTGTTTGGACTTTCAGCAGTTTAAACCACACTGAACTGAACTAAACTGAACTTCAACTCTGAAAACTGGACTGACACTGTTTCAATTTAACAGTTCTTCTATGTTAAACTGCTTTGACACAATCTGCATTGCAAAAGTGCTATAGAAATGAAAATCAATTAAATTGAATCTATAAACAGTTGTCATAACTTGTGATTCAAGGTTGTTTTCTATTTAGTAACCCATTAAAAGTGCAAATTTTTAAATGAACTTGATCATTACTCATCTAGTTAAAATTGAACAAATAGAGTTCAAGATTGACCTTTACTGACCTATACAATATATTGATTCAATCTATATTAAATGAAGCTACAGTACATATACATGTAGTTCATAATTTTATGGTGTTTTACATTTATATATGCTTTTAATTGGCATTATGAGACCTTTATCTCTTATTTTAATACTTTTAATGTTGAAATTTAACCCTACAGTTAACAGTTTAACCCTAAGTGACTTAATTGACATTTTTAGTAAAAAACGTATTTTTGTACTGTAATTTACTGAAAAGACAATAAGAACTAATTTGCATGAAAAATCCTAACAAAATACTTAATATTACAATAAATTTGAAAGTGTAAAGAGCTTTGATAAGGTAATTAAATACATGATTGAATGTGTCAGTTACTTCATTATTGTATTCAGTGCTTAAAAGAACAAAATCAAACGTCATTTGCTGCATTCATAAAATGGCACAGACCTTGTGAAAATATTCACCAGCGAGTATTATGTTCTCCTATGTTGTTATTAGAGCATATTAAAACTAACTGCTTTTTAGACAGCTACAATTAAGTTAAAAAACATGTTGGCTGCTGAAATATTTTTTTATTATTATTTGCCACAGTATGTGTACGCCAGAGCAGCAGGACTATAGTTTTTGTTCACTATACCGCCATTGTGGAGCCACTCTCCCACCGAAAATATACTGGGGAGTCGTGTTTGCCGCATATCGTGTAAAACACCTTTTTACTCTTCCTCTTGTACAACACGACTCGTAATTGGCAGTGGGAAAATGCTGTGTCATTATAAATACGAATTGTAAACCACAGTCTGTGTTGACAGTGAGCATTGATTGCTTCCTGTCTACATGACATGCGTTACAGAAACTGGGGCATTTTTAGATTTAGCTGGTTAATCGTTTCGCCTCAGCATGATATCAAGAACTAGAAATAAACTAGTTCACCAGGTCATGCAATTATAATGATACAACATAATGGACTGATTGACAGGACAGATTTTTGTGAATAACGCAAAAAATAGAAGAATTAAAGGGATAGTTCACCCAGACATAACATTTCTGTCATCATATCAAATCTAATTTATTTATAAAGCACAATAAAAACAACAGTATTTACTCCTGTGATAAACAATATGTATAAAAAATACACTGTAAAAATCGATTAGTTAAAATTGGTGAATTGGCGAATATCATTGATTATCTTTAGGGCGCTCTCTGTACAATGATGTGCTCGGTAACCAGATTGAAAAACATCTAAACATCTCTTGGAGCTTAAGAACTTGTTAACCCAGTTAACAACTGCTTTTTTAATGATTTTGCCAATGAAAGGGAGATTTGAAATTGGCCTGTAATTGCTTAATAGGGTGTTATCCAGGTTGCTGTTTTTCAAGAGGGCTTTAACAACTGTTGTTTTAAGTGAGTTTGGAAAAGTCCCTGAGAGAAGTGAAGCATTTACCACATTTAGGAGATCTATTTCTAGACAGTTAAAGACCATTTTGAAGAATGATGTGGGGAGAGTGTCAAGACTGCAGGTTGATGATTTCATAATTTGCACAACCTCTTCTAAGATTTTACCATCAATTGATGATAACACTATATAATAGCTACACACTATGAACCATTTATTAAGCATTAGCAAATAGTGAATTCATTATCTGTTAAGCATGAACTCTACATTAATAAGTGTTAGTTAGCAGTTTATAACTGCAGCTACAAATGCTGTATTCTTGATTTATAACCACATTTATAATGTGCTTAATAACTGTACTTTCATACTTTGTTAATGATTTATTCTTCATTGCTAAATTAAGTATTGCATGAATGAATGAATGAATGAATGAATGAATGAATGAATGAATGAATGAATGAATGAA
>CAIGQZ010004625.1:3070527-3089632 GCA_903798205.1 Danio tinwini
GAATGAATGAATGAATGAATGAATGAATGAATGAATGAATGAATGAAATATGCCGTTTTCCACCAAGAAAAAGCGGGGTGCTGAAATATAATTGGCAAATATCTGACTTTAGCATTGTTTTTCAAATAAACAAGAATGTTCACATGACATGTTTCTTAAATATCTGCAAACATATTATGGTATTTTTATGCTTTAGAAGAGTCAAAAACGTGCATACAGCACCTTTAAGTAAAGTCAACTAATCACTTTTTACAGTGTAATAATAATCATAAAAATAGATATAAATTGTACTTAAACAATGTACTTAAAAAAAGCCAAGAAGGTAGAAAAATCACTGATTGATAACAATTTTGTATACTTTATGGACAGTTAAAGCCTTTAAAAGGAGGTTTTTAGCTTTGTTTTAAATTCTAATTCTGAAGCAGAGAAAGACTGAAAGACCCGGCCCGGCAATCGAAAATGCACAATCACCTCTTAACTGTAATCTAGATTTTGGGACCATCGTGAATCTTTGCTCAGAAAACATTAGCAATCTAATGGATGTTTTTGGATTTAAAAGAGATATTCAGGAGCTGCCGTCATCCTTTAATCACTCCGAATCACTTCCAAACCTGAGTTTCTTTCTTATGTTGAATACAAAAAAAGTTATTTGGAAGAATATTAGAAACTGTAAACTGCCATAGTATCTGTTTTTCCTATTATGGAAGTCAATAGCTAAAAGCTTCCAACATTCTTCATAATATCTTCTTTTGTGTTTAACAGAAGAAAGAAACTCACAAAGGTTTGGAACCAATTGAAGATGAATAAAATGGCATTATTTTTGGGTGAACTGTACCTTTAAACTTTATATCTTACAGTGACTTCGACGACTGTCCTGCTTCTGTTTCTATACCCACCGCCGGCTTCTTTCTTCCATTGAAAGGGATGTTTTATGTAGGTCCATTCAATCGCATTAGATACCTGCACTGCACTTTTCATTTGACCTCGACGGCAAGACTCTTTCTATTGATCTCACTGAATCAGTCATAAATCTCACAATGCAATCAATATGACCTACTAGAGTTGCAGGTTTATCCGCCCTAAACCGAGCCCTGCATGCAACATTTAGTTCAATATTAATTAAAGCCTTGCAAAAACTTTGTATGTACATAATCATGAACATTTTGTATGTAGGTGTCTGTATATTGAAATTTTGAGCGTGCATGCATATTCAGATGTCCATGGGGGTTTCATTAGAGTATTTAAAGATGTTCACTGTTGAACTTTATACAGAGCATTTTTAGCACTTTGCACATTTTGTGACCTCAGATGACACATTTTTAGATATTTCTCAGGTGGTTTGTACCTCACTTGCTGTTTATTTATTAGACTAACTGTTTTAGACATCTTAGACTTTTTAATACTCTTTTTATGACTTAGCTTTGTGAAACCTGAAGTGCATACAAAAAGTCAAGGATTATTTCAGTAAAACAGTGCTATCTAGAGAGTAAGATTTGCAATTTTAAAGAAATATTGTAGGACAAAAAGATCGTTGTAATTGACTGTATATTGCATAACCATTTATATGCTAAAAAAAATTATTTAGTGCATATCCGAAATTCCAATATTGCAGTTCTGTCTATTAGAGTGTACATATTGCAGTTCCGTAAATAAATTCTTCAATATGTACACAATTGCCTGAGAAAATGCAATAAGCTACATAATGAGAAGTGAATCTGCTCCACATACAGTTCAGTTGCCGCTGTTGCTTTTTATTGCCCTCATAAATAGGCTATGCCCACACCGTCTCTATAGCCTTTTCATATTCTAGGTGAACACACATCAAAAGAATATCAATAACTTCTTTTTAATATGATTTAGATTTGTGGTTTGGAGATTTTGACAATGCAGACCAGTCAAGTTTTCAGTGTCTTTTGGATTGATTTGAACTTTTTAATTGTATCATTTTACAGATATTTCTATTGATATTCTATTAATGTTAGTATTATATAATCCTAATTATTATAATAATATGCATGCCATTATTGTTATATATTATTGCAACATATACACTACCTGACAAAAGTCTTGTCGCTTATCCAAGTTTTAGAAACAACAAATAATAACTTGACTTTTAGCTGATTGTTTGGTATAAGAAGAGGCTTATATGAAAGGCAAAGGCCTTTAGATTACGCTTATTTTACCAAAATAAAATATGATCATGCCTTGATTTTGAATTATTTAATTAGGACAGTAAGGTCTGACTTGCTTAGACAAAAGTCTTGTCACTTAACAGAAATAATGTACAGAATAGAATATAAAGTCATGGTGCAGTGGAGCAAGAGTTAATATTGTCTCCCATGAGCTTGGAGGACTGCATCCATACATCATCTCTGCAAAGACTCAAATAACTGATTAAGTCATTTGGAATGGTACAGAAAGTGTTTATGCAGGACTCCCAGAGTTCATCAAAATTCTTTGGATTGATTTTCAATGCCTCCTCCTTCATCTTACCCCAGACATAATCAATAATGTTCATGTCTGGTGACTGGGCTGGCCAATCCTGGAGCACCTTGACCTTCATTGCTTTTAGGAACTTTGATATGGAGGCTGAAGTATGAGAAAGAGCGCTGTCCTGCTTAGGAATTTGCCCTCTCCTGTGGTTTGTAATGTAATGGGCAGACAAATTATTGGATACCTCAGGCCGTTGATGTTGATATCCACTCTGCAGATCTCTTGTACGCCCCCATACTGAATGTAACCCCAAACCATGATTTTTCCTTCATTAAACTTGACAGATTTCTGTGAGAATCTTGGGTCCATGCGGGTTCCAATAGGTCTTCTGCAGTATTTGTGATGATTGGGATGCAGTTCAAAAGATAATTCATCTGAAAAATCTATCTTCTGCCACTTTTCCAAATGATCAACTAAAAGTCAAGTTATTATTTGTTGTTCTTACAACTGGGATTAATGACAAGACTTTTATCAGGTAATGTACACAATTCTGAGGGGAAAAAAGACATTTAACTATTTTATTCTCTGAATATGAGTACAATTTTAAAATTTTATTCAATAAAAGTCTAAAAACATTATTCTATATGTCCAATAAATAACATTGATTTTCTTTCACTCAGATCAGAATAACACATTTTCATTTGTTGTGACTGGAAAACCAGCATAATTCCACCAAATATAGAAAATAACTTTTAAATGAATGAAAATAAATGTCACCAAAAAACTCAAAATGACTAATTTTATTTCAAATACTGAAGAAATGTCAGCAGTAGTTTACAGAATAAAACAAAAATGCCATTTCACGAGACAACATTTTTAACAAACAATTAAACTACACAGCAGCTTTATATCAAAAGTTGATAATGATATAAAATATACTACATTTTGATGGTAAAATAACCATTTAAACGAGGACTGCTATTTCTTTCAGCATTCAAACATTAAATAACTAATGCATCAAGTGAAATAAAAACGAATATGAAACAACACACAGCAGCATATAAAGCATATAAAGGACTATTATGTTTAGCAAAATGCTACTCTTTTTATCTTTGTATTTTTATTATTTTATTTTTGTTATTTTTTATTTTTTTTGTCTTCATAATTAAAGCTATAGACAAATTCCTGATTGACATTTTAGAAAATATTTTGCATAGCTATGCAGTATATATTAAAGATCACAGAACAAAAAAACAAACACAAAACATACATGGCCCTATAAATGTCCAACTTATATTTAACTGAATAACATAAATGGTGAAACTTGCTAATTTTATTTTTATAAAACATTTGTTATTTTTTTTAAGTAAAAACAATATCGACATTTAAGAATCCATATTTATTTAATTTATTCATTCATTACTTTGACTTGTTTATTGGTGCATATATAGGCTATAATTTAAATCAAACAACGGTACCTTGGGCAGCTACAGTGCCATTAAAGCTTTCAAACAAAAGTGCAAAAAATTAAAGAAAGATTTGACTTTCTCAGGTAACGTCCGACTACATTACAACACACCATAACCGTCCTTCAGGTGGTATAGCCGGCATTAAATCCCAAAACAAGCCATTTGGGCTTTGAATTAAAAAGTGCAATTATTTCCTCATTGTTCAAAGAGTCTGCAAGTTCATGTTTCATGGATATAAGATGTTGTGGATTGTGGACATTGATGATATTAAGCGTGTCGTTATTTGATGCGAAGCAGAAAAAAAGTCTTTCAGCAGTGCATGCTGCTGTTGGTACAGTTCTCTCAAGGATCAGAGTGAGTTTTTGTGCTACCAAAATACAGCATTGCATGCAATAAACTCACATTCAGTCAGGCAAAGTAAAGGTCTCATTGCCTAGGATGTCAATCAAATTAATAAAGCTCTAGCCACAAATAAAATAATAGGCTATTTTATTATTTTAGACTTTGGGTTAGTAATTATATTATACATGGTTAATTATATTCAAGTCAAGGAAATAATAACAAAAAATAAAATATGTTCGTAAGAATGGTGGGCCAATGAAAAACAGCTGTAGTGTATACTGTTTAATAATCAATTTAAATAATGTCATAAATATATAAATAAAAAAGAGGCATTAATTCCCGCCCTCTCATGGTGGGTACGCACAGTGCGTACAGCTGTATGGCTGCAGGCACCGCTGGGCCTAAGTGTGTATTTTTCGCAAGCAGGTTTTTGCTGCGATGGGTGCGGATCGGAGAATTGCGTCTATCAACCCAACCCTAACACCCATACAGTCTCAGACACACTCAAACACTGCAGCCAATTTAGTTTATTCAATTCACCTAGAGTGAATGTCTTTGGACTATGAGGGAAACCGAAGCACCCGGAGGAAACCCACGCGAACACGGGAAGAACAGGCAAACTCCACACAGAAATGTCAACTGGCCCAGCCGGGACTCGAACCAGCCACCTTTTTGCTGTGAGGCAACAATGCTAACCACTGAGCCACCATGTCATCCATTGATACACATATAACTGTAAATTGTAAATCCATAAACTGAGAATTATCAAGTGGTTTCTTTTTTTACTAAGCTGCACACACATGCTTATTTATACATCATTTCAAATGTGTTTTGTGAAAAAAAAAACCTATAACCTATTTTAATAAGAATACAAAACCATTAAAATTGACTGAGTCTGAATATGTTGATGCCATAAACGCCTAAAGCACAATTGATTGCCACAACAAAAGCACATTTGCATTAATTTTACGCATGAGTTGATTTTTAAAAATTCGAGAACCGAACGGCGTAAACTTCAGAAAACAAATCTAAGGAATTCGGTCAAGGGCACCGCGCTAATCGTTTCATCCATAGCTCATTTTATGCAGACTGATGAATGCCGAATTTTGAGAAAAAAAGACGGCTCTTTAAAGAGGCTGAAACTGGCACTTACATCCAAGCATGGAAAATGCAACCTTTAGAGAGTGGGATAAGAGTGGCCCACTCTAGGCGCTGGGACACCTCAGCAAATGTTAATTGAAATGACCTGGCAGATTTACGACAGGGAGAGAAGTCGTTAATGCCTGGCACGATCCCGTGGCGAGCCGGATTTGAGATAAGTCCCTCAGCGGATCTTACGGAGCTTAAGAGGGATGGAGATGGCAGAGGAGAGCAGCTAATGAAAGTGTTCACAATGAAGGCCACATTAGCCACTGATGCTTTCAGTGTGTTATTAAAAATGACAAAGGCTATTGAATTGAATATATGAGGGAGAGGGCGCCGGGCTCATGTAGGCTGTTATTAGGGAGATGGCAGTTAAGGAACGCAGCAGACTTTTAGACGTGTACCGACATGATGGGCATGTACTAATAACATGTTCCTGCCCTTTATTTCTTTATTGAGAGTGAATTGTCTCTGCCACGTCGGATTCAAAAATAAACACTGATTACTTGAGTTTGGCGAGCTTCACTGTGGCATTGACGTTATGTGATGCCATTTTTGTCTTATTTATCATTTATTCAGGGATGCATTTGAAATGCATGCAGACAATCTCTTGATTCTACCTCTTCTAATGAGCATATTTTAGTTTGATGAGGATGTGCATTTTATGTACATTATAATACGAGTATTGTTGCAGTTTGAGCATGAAAAAAAGATCTGCAACATTACAAGGTCACCCCAAAGAGAGGTTTATTCTCTATTCTCTATATCAGGAAGAACTTTCTGAATGCCTTGACAGCTTTCCTGGGTGTTTTTTTTCAGTACATGTAACGATATCTTGAATGTCCAATAGATTTTGTTTCAGAGATCTTGTACACTGTAGTTGACAGTGGAAGACAGTGGGACTTTTTTATATAGCCTATACATATTTCTGTGCAGACTTTTGGAAATAATCTGCAAATTTATGCAGAATGATTGTAAAAGTATAGGAGCTGAAAACTTATAAAATAATAGAAAAATCAAATTTTCTATCTTTTACAATCCAATTAGAACGACTTGTTTGGTGAACAAAACCACAGCATGTATTTCGTATCATTAATACATCTACTAAAAGACAGTTTAAGAGTTCACACTTAGCTGATGATTGATTATAAAGCTGTCCCGGGAGAGAGCCTTGAGCTCATAAGATCCTCGAGCTCGGTGCTCTTGCAAGGCGAGAGGGGAGTTTGAGCTCAGGTAGATCTTGAGAACTCCCCTGCTGTTGTAGCTAATGAACAGATAGTGATTGCTCCTAAGAGATAACTTCTTACTAGGAGCATGTCTATGGTGCTGATTTGGATTAGTCAGTTAACTTGAGTTGCATGTTTTTGGACGGTGGGAGGAAACCGGGGAACCTGGGGAAACCCACGTGAGCACAGAGAGAATGTGTAAACTCTGCACAGAAACGTTGGCTGGCTTGGTAAGGACTGGAACCAGTGACATTCTTGATGTGAGGCAACAGTGCCACTGGGCCACCGTGTCACCCATCTAGGAACAGAGGAGGAGTAGGTGTGGATTCTTTAAAACAAAGATAGCTGTCATATGGAACCAAGGGTATTTATAGTGGCTTAGGAATCATCTGATTGGTGAATCATAAATTGAATAATGTGGGGCCGGCTGCAAGCACTCATAAGCACATGATCCTCTCAAAATTAGTTTATAAATAAACTTCACAAAATATTACTTTATAAATGTGGCGAGGGGGCGTGGCCGAGAGCCGTGGGAGCGAAACGAGGCCCGCCACAGATGAGATGCACCTGTGGCACGCACCTGCCTTCAATCCCACGGAAGCAGCTCCGTGACGCCTGCCGCAGATGGCTGATAAAGGATGGCCGGACCACTGCCCAGCTGGTGGATGCCGTGGTACTGGAACAGTTCATCACCCGCCTCCCCTCCCGAACATCGGAGTGGGTCCAGTGGCACCGGCCAGACGATCTGGAGACGGCCATCCGGCTGGCGGAGGATCACCTGGTGGCGAGGTCCAGGGTCGGCGAAATAACCTCTCTCTCTTCTCCCCCTCTTTCTCCTTCTCCTCTTCCTGTTCCCAGGCCCAGACTGCGGGGACTGCCCACACCAGCACCCAGACGGCGGTGCACAAAGGCGGAGAACCGATGCTGGTTTAAAGAAATATTTATTAATAAAAGGGACGGCAGCTCCTCACGGAGACTGCCGTCTAAATCAAAACAAACGGACGGCAGCTCCTTACGGAGACTGCCGTCAAACTGAAAGCAAAAGTAATACATGTCCGGGCCCGGTCCTCTCTCTCTGTCCTCTGCCATCATTCCTCCTCTTATAGTCCAGAGCTCCTTCCGTGGGATTGAAGGCAGGTGCGCGCCACAGGTGCATCTCATCTGTGGCGGGCCTCGTTTCGCTCCCACGGCTCTCGGCCACGCCCCCTCGCCACAATAAAATATTTTAAACATTTGCATATTATTCAGTTAAAATCCTTACACACATTTATATAAGTAAATAGATGGGCTCAAATATCTGCAGATCTCTGCAATAATTTTTTTTTTTGTGTGTACCTGTAGCTTCTCCACAATGGACGTCCAGCGCTCTCCAGCCTCCAGCACCTAGTCTGCAGCTCTTCACAAGACGTTTGGCCATAGGAGAAATGTTCATGCCCAACTGAGCCTGGTTTCTCTCTAGGTTTTTTAATTCTTCACTTGTGCCAATTGGTGAAGTTTTTTTCCTTGCCGCTGTCACTACTGGCTTGCATGGTTCAGGACCTGTGGAGCTGCACGTCGATAGATTTGCTCTTCAGTGTTTGAACTCTTAGCAGTGAATATTAAACCACACTAAACTGAACTTCAACACTGAACTGAACTGACACTGTTTCAATTGACTATAATCTTTTATGTGAAGCTGCATTGACAGCTTCCTTCCTTCCTTCCTTTCTTTTGCAATCTACATAGTAAAGGCGCTATAGAAATAAAAATGAATTGAAATGCATTGAATATTTATGTGGGTGCAGAATCCATGAGGGCCTACAACTGACAAAAAAAAAAAACCTTAAAGGTGCTGTAGGTGATCTACCAGAATGCTTGCATTAGCATAGTAGCTTAGAAATGTTACATCCCTGCCCTGCTGTCCAAAGCCACACCTCCTTAAGTCATGAACGTGAACCGAATAGATATAACACTAGAGCATGTCATTCACCAGTTAGAAAACTCTATATGAGGACACGCACTTTGTCCTGCGTAGTAGGCATTGCGGTAAAGTTGGTTTTATATTTATACATTCAGACTTTCTCCTCAGTAATATAGTTTCAGAAAAGTATTGTTTACAAATTCTAAATAGTAAAATCATATAAACAGCCAATGACTATAAAATACAACATTGTTCACAGTCATTGTAACAGTGCTAATGTTGTTTTGAAGTCATTCTTACTCGCAATTTCAGACCCAATATTCAAAGTAGCACTAGAGTGGGAGCGTGTCACAGGTTGTCACTGTACAAAAATCAACGAATGTTTGAATATAAATAGCTGGTTAGGTGAGAAAGTGCTATTTACTTATGTTTCGCTATTCAACTAAATAAAAATCAGATCAGAAAAAAAGAAGTGCTATAAACAGAAATATCCTATGATCCATTTACATTACACGTACATTACCAAGACAACAAGTGACTTACTTTTTATTTTCAGTTGTGCTCGCTGATCCTTGTGCATCGCTTGTTTTAATCTCCTTTTACACTTGACATCTTAATGAATGCTTAGGTCTATTTTACTCTCTATATTATCGATGCTGTAAAACTAGCCAATAAATGAAAAAGTTATGAATTGCTGAGAGATCGTTTTGGAAAAAGGAGAGGGAACTCTTCAATCATCTGGAGAGAGAGAATGAGAGAGATACTGTAAGGGAGAACACAGCACACAGGTACAATACACAGCAAAAGTTACTCAATACGTAACATCTTACAAATATTTGCAACTATTGAATTAATTAACAATTTTAGCAGATGATTGAGGCTATGTTCACACTGCGAGGCTTAGTGCTCAAATCTGATTTTTTCTTAGATCTGATTTTGGCAACACTTTATTTTGATGGTCCATTTGAGTATTAGTAGACTGTCTGCTTAATTTCTGTTGATACTTTATTTGGACAACACTGTTTATGATAACAGTGGCGTGCGTCTGTCTAACCACCGGTGTAGTGACCTCATCAAGGGTTAATGAGCAGCCGCAGACTGAACTGTGAAGGTGGAGTTGGTTTATCTCTGTTTGCAGTTATTTTATTTTACTTCATTATAAACAACAGACATGTGCAGATGGGGGTTTGGGTGCTTGAGCTCCTGCCCTTTATTCGTTCGGAGATAATGTTCATCCTTAAAATAAAAGGGCCCCCACCTTTGTGCACGGATCCCCTTTCCGCAACACCCTCGGCGCTCTTTAGCATCGCGATCATCCCGTGCCCCGATCGTTAACCAGAGTGGTTAACAAGCACCAGTTTTGCCTTCAAAATCTTTTTCAAAATAAACAACCACCTTTCTGTGGTAAAGTAATCGCCCTGTGTGCTATTCTACTATGCTGCAGAGGTGTAGATGATGTTTGCAGCACAGAATGATGACGTATGTCGCTCGAAGATTATGTAAAAGTCACATGAAATCCAACATAACCGTTTACACTGCGGTCACATTGCAAAACAACAGATCTGTGTCTGATTTAAGACCACATATGAAAGTGGCACAAACCTGAAGTGAAAATATAGATTTCATGCGGTTTGGGCTGTTCACACTGTCAAGACCTAAGTCACATATGGGCGAAAAGATCAGATTCAGGCCACATTTGCCTGCAGTGTGAACGTAGCCTGAGTTACATTCATTTTAAGATCGTTTTTCTCATCCAAGTAAAGCTCATGTGATTTGAAATAGTAGTCAATCTATGAATAAATAAGTATAAATTTGCTTAAAATAATTTTAGCCAGTAAAACTTGCAGAAGTCCATCTATTAGCTACTAACAGCATGGTCAAAGGTTGAATGCATGTAAGCCTTTTCTACTGCTTCTGAAAATAATTTTATTATTTATTAGAATTTATTCATACTTGTTTTTTAGCCCCGAATTTAATCTGACTCCAATTTTAAGTGACCTTCAAATTTAGACTGTATTTTTATTTGTAAGATTGGATCACATTTATCATGTTTGACCTAATTTAGAGTTTTGATCTATATCTGATTCGATACTCTTCAGTTATACGTTCATTAGGGACCAAACGCCGCTCAGAGTTTTACGCCCAGGGTTTGCGTGTCTTCTCACGGACAGTATGTCGACACTGAAGTTAGTCAGAGAATGTAGGGTTAGCTAATACTTAAATAGTCTGGTTGCCAACTGCTTACTCATGTTAAAAAGTAGTAGATTTAGCCACTTCCATAAAACTTGCTAATTTCAACGATTAGATGATTAAAGATCTCCATGCTGTCGTGTCAAAACGACTCCGTACAGTTAAATGTGTCTTTAGAATTGAAAGTCTAATCATGTCGAATCATAAAGGTAGTGCAGACTCCACTTAATCTACTGGATATAAAAGATTTCAGGAGAATCAAAACTTAACATTTTATTTGTCAGGTAAAATTGTATTATGCCAATTACATAATAAAACAATCAGAAAGTCAATTTAGAGATGATACTGTGAAAATACAACATCCATTACTCAAAGATAAATCAAAGAGGTAGAGATGCATACCTGACCCGAGAAGTAGCTATGTTGCAGCATAGAAATCTCAGAGACTCACATGCTGCAACGGGGTGTCTTGACTACAAGATCCCAATGATATTTGTGCACATTTCCCTTAAATACACAGCTCAGAACAAAGAACCATAAATTCAAGATAATAAAAGCTTTACCAAGACCTGTCCGGTCATATGTTAACCTAAAAACAAATCACCACCTGGAGTAAAAAGTTCATAATTGACAGACAATTTCACACTCCAGTAGGACATTTCCCAAACTCAGACAATAATTATCATAATACAAGTGCAAAATTGAGACCATTTACCAATCGCACAAAGACATTTAAAATGATTCCAAACACACAAGTTAAAGTTATAGATTCACAAGATACACCATATGAGGAGGATGAAGATTAGGTGTGGAATGCCAGTGACCTGAGCTCTGAGTGAGGAAGTGAAGTGGCAGAGAGGGGGGCACATAATGGGTAACCGAGGCAGTTGAAGAACTTGCTCTTTTGCATGCCTGCTACTCAGACTAAAAAGTTTATTGTTTTATTGCATAGCAATTCTTGTGGTCTTGTCTTATGAAATTCCATAACAGTTCTCAGGGTCTGATATTTTGAAGAGATTTAGCTAGCCTTACAAACTCATGTGGCACTATTAAAGGTGCATTAAACTAAAAAAAAAAAAAAAATGCTTAAGAAGCTTGTCCAGTAACAATACTGGAGATATCAAAATCAACAATCTGTTGGAAGTTAGCATATATTTGTTTTGCATTCATATATCTACATTGTTTGAAAAAAAAAATACTGATTATCTTAAAAATACATATATCATAAAATATTACAAACCCATATTAAAACATTAGAGACTGTATAACTGCATAGTTTTTTTCTTTATAATAGGAATCTTCCTATATAGTGCACTTTAACAGTAAATGTCATTGGCTTAATAATGTCATTGGTGATTCTATTTAGTCACACTTCTTATATTAGTTTTTTATTCAATTAGTGTCCAATATGCTTGCATTTGGTGTGCATATGTTCTTTTATAACTTATTCAACACCGAAAAGGTCAGTGTGGGCCAAAACGCTGCTATGCATTTGTTCTTAAATACATGTCATTTATTCCACTCACTTGCACTTTGTCTAATTGTGATGAGTAATAGTGAATAGGTCATGCTGTACAGATGCTGTCATGCATTTGACGGTGTCCCATTTCCATCCTATATTTAGAAGTCAGGATGAGAAAAGGGCAAAGAAAGGCATATTCAATTTACACAACTGAAATGTCACAGAACATTACTTAATGCCCTGCCTTTGGTCTTATGCCTTTTGACCCACTTGCCAGTGGAGAGGGAGACGTCATTGATGCTGCTGTTTTTGGAGCTTTCGGTTAATCAACCCGGGAAGTGGCAAAAGCAATGTTTCATTAAAAAAAGCTGACAAACCGGTGGCAGAGGAATTGATGCTTCATAATTGTGCAACGGTGTCTGCCTGGAAAGTAATGCGGTTATGAAGTCTGCGCCCTGAGAAATTACACTGCCTTCCTAATCACAGTGGCACTCACTCACAGAGCTGGTGAAGGTGAGGATTGAGAACTCAAGTGAAAGAAAAGATTGAATTTGTGAACATTTTTCCCGCTCTCTCGGAGAGTCTGCTATTTGCTTATTACCAACCTACATCTTTGCTTAATTTGTTAATACTGATTGCTATTGCTGTTGCATGATCGAACACAACTTAACCCTAACATAGTTTTGTTTTTGGCCTAAAGAGATATATATGTGCCAATTGTAGCCTCAGTTTCCTGTTCTTAGCTGACAGGAGTGGCACCCGGTATGGTTTTCTGCTGCTGTAGCCCATTCGCCTCAAGGTTGGAGGTGTTGTGCGTTCATAGATGCTCTTCTGGTGGTTTGGTTGTGCGTGAAAATCCCAGTATATCAGCAGTTTCTGAAATACTCAGACCAGCTTGTCTTGCACCAACAACCATGCCACGTTCAAAGTCACTTAAATCACCTTTCTTCCCCATTCTGATGCTTGGTTTCAGCTGCAGCAGATTGTCTTGACCATGTCTACATGCCTAAATGCATTGAGTTGCTGCCATGTGATTGGCTGGTTAGAAATTTGTGTTAAGAGTAGTTGGGCAGGTGTACCTAATGGCCCGTTTCCACTGAGTGGTACGGTACGGTTCGGTTCTGTTTCACTGTCAAAAGGTGTACCGAACCGTACCGAATCACTTTTTTGGCACCCTTTCGAAAGGGTACTAAACAAGAGAAAGGGTACCAAAAGGTGGAGCTACATGCGCAGCTGAACGCTGATTGGTTACAAAGATACATAACGAGCTTGTGGAGCTAGCCAGAATCAAAACAATGGACCGCCATGTTTTTAAATACACACAGCCGAGACATTATCGTAATACTTTATGCATATAATAACGAGCCATGGATGACACAAGCTCAAACAAACCTTGTCGTCTTCTTAATAAACAGCCACAAAGCCAAGAAGAACAAAATCTGCCGTGTCCTGCTGTTGGTTTACGAGCTCGTCTAAAAGTGCGAGCGGTTTTACTTTGTCCAGAGAGCTTGCGATCGCGTCTATATTTGAAATAACAAACTTTTTGAGCTCATATTTTTAATGTGCGCGTGATAATTGTAGCACTCTGATATCCGATCCATTCAGATGCGGACAAATGCGAGAGTGAAGAGCGATTAAAACAAAGGAGAAGCCTGACAAAACAGCAGCAAATGATGCTACTGCAACCAAAAACATGAACAAACTGCCATGTTTAACTATTATCATCACCTATTGGACTATTATGAACTCGGAATGATGCAATTACTTTCTAACAAGAGGCTACACGTGCTGCTGAAGATTACAGACACAGATGAGAGGTTTGCACTGACTGTGGGCTGTATTTCGTGTTGTTTTTTTTTAACCCAAATAAGGACTAAATGTATGCTGTGTGTAGTTTTTTTGTAATTGGTAACATATCGGAGACTGTAAGGGTCTGTTTGTGTTCATATATGTTCATTTACTTATTTATTTTATGTAAATGCAGACGTTACAGTATTTCACACTATCATTGATCTGCAGTTATAATCAAATCATGTTCACAGAAAGGTTAGTAATAAAGATTTATACACAAGTATTTATATAAAGCATGTGTGTTGTGAGAAGTGCTTCTCATATGATATGTGAACGACCTGTACGGTGTTACTGTGACATTTCCTTGAGCAAACATGACGTCATATGAAACTTTCTGTCGTACACCACGCCCACCAAAAGGGTACTCTTGGGTAGTGGAAATGCAAGCCTGATAAAGGTGACCCGTACCAACCTGTACCATACCATACTGTTCCTCTCAGTGGAAACAAGCCATAATAAAGTGGCCAGTGAGTGTATCAGTGTACATATGGACATTTCACAACATGCAAGAGAATATGCAAATAAAAGCACATGCAGACAATAAAAGTATAATTGTCAAAAACTAAATCTTAGTAGTTCCAGGTCACCAAATCAAAAAGTAAAACATAAAAGATAAATAAAACTTCTCTGTACTGTAAACACCCCCCCAAAAAGATAGAATAATGACCTTGGCTATATTTAATAAGGAATGTACAAGACAAACTAATTTTTCACACTTAGTATCACTGCAAACACCTCTAGTGATCGTCTCAGATAATTTCTCTCTCCAGGAATTGGAGTGTTCCTGAGGTCAGCAGAGTGCTGGAGCAAAAAACAAAAATGAGACGATGCCTTGTTTCATTCTGTATTGCACCAATAACAGTTGCCAGGATCTGAACGGAGGGTCAAAGGACAGATCTCTTAGCTTTACAATTACAGTAAACCTGAGCCTGATTTGTTCTGTTTTAATTAAACCCCTGTGTTTTCGGCCTTTCAGATGCGGAGCCGAGACTGTTGCTAGGAGACCGGATTCTACTCTGCCCTGATGAAATTTACAACGCCCAGCAATTCATTATTATTCCATTCCCTTTCATTTCCCTCACATTATTTTGCACATTTCTTATTTTGGGACTGAATCTGACCTTTTTATTACACTCTCCTCAGGGGAACACAGTTCGCGGCCGTATCTAATAGACTGGCATGGGAATGGTTTGTGCTCCTGTTCTAGCTTTTTGCGGATACTGTATAAGGAATGAGGGATTTCTGGATTGGACTGTGGGTCTGATGTTAATGTCGCTGCCAGCAATTTGTATTTCCTCCCTGATTGAAAAAGCAGAACCATAGGGGATAGGCTATATCTTGCCATTTACATTACATTTACATTAGGACTGCACAATATATCGCTTCAGCATCGATATTGCAATGTGCACATCCACAATAGTCACATTGCAGGATCTGCAGTGTTGAGTTATGATTATAGTTAACTGGAAGAAACAGTTCAGGACACATGATAGTTATTGTTTTTCATTTGCACATGTTTTTAAGCCCTGACAGTGTCAAAGTATTTAGGCACAAGCAATTTTACCATTTGTAACTTTAATAAAGAATTCTTTTATTGAATTATGTATACAATAAAAACTTAAAGACAGTGTTATATTACATTTTATTATTCAAATTCTGTAACTGAATGCTACTTGACTGCACATGAAACCATAAAACACTGTTTATTCCACTTTTATCTTTGCTCTTATTGACTTTTTTTGACATTTATGGATGCTTCGCTTCCCTACAGAATCATTCCAATCAATCTAAATGAATAAATTCTTTCTAAATAGCAAGTCATCTGCTGAATTTGTGTATGGTGAAATGGTATATAAATCGTAATATTTATTGCAGACAAACAAAACCTCACAATCTCAGGTTTTTCTAATATCATGCAGCCTTAATTTACATTCATGCACATGGCAGATGCTTTTTATATGATTTTATTACATCGCATTGCAAGTACTTTTTCTTTTTTCCTGGGAATCGAATCCACAACCTTGGTGTTGCAAGCACCATGCTCGACTATTTGAGATAGGAAGGCAATACTGTATGTTAGTAAAAATCTTCCCACAATAAGAATTAGTCTTCCTGTGATAACTATGTAACCTACTGAAAAATCTGGAAGTGGTTTGTTCATGGCTGCACCATATGAATTATACATGGAATAAAGTTCATAAAGTCAATCGATAGCGTTGTGTGCTTTACAGATGAACTTGAAATGTTTTTTCATTTGAACTTTTGGCAGGGTAATGCCAGTTTATGATCTGATTCAGATGATTCTTTTGAATCAAACTTAAAATAATAATTTATTTTATTTTAGCAAAACCAGTGCGAATGATTCTCTAAATGGATAGCCTTGGGATGTGTTTCCCAAAAGCATCATTAGTAGACAACCCAGGCTCATTATGGATACGTACCCCATATACATTTCTGGAGAGTGCCAAATACGTCCCAGGAGGTACGTTTTTTTGCAGTTCTTCTTTTTGTGGATCCACCAGACGCTGCTGTGTACACATTTTCAGATCTTAAATTGCTTTCCCCATTCGTGGCTGCTCTGCTTGCATGAATCCACCAGAGGCCGCTGTCGTCTGACTAACGAAAGACCAATACCTCTGCCCACCCCCTTCCTTAAACCCAACCAAAAGTGTTTTCAAAAGCATCGATTTACCAGATCACCCCCTTCCCTAAACCCAATCGCAGTGTTTTCATAAGCAATCTAGAAAAAGAAAAGCCCTCGCAGCCGCCTGATTTTTATGACGTTTTTAGATCTTCTAAATTCCACCCTGTTACTTGTTTGTTTTATTTTTTTGCCCTCTGTTTTTGTTTTACCTGCTTTTGGGAATCGTTCTTCACCAGACTCGAACTCCATCATTGCAGTCAACTCCTCTCTGCATCTTAAATCCACTGACGTATGCAGTGAGTCACTGAGCAAACTGGTAACAGCGGAAAGGCCGTAGGCTGCGTCATACTGCCGTAGGAACAGAAGCCGTAGGCTGCGTCATACTGCCACGTAGCTTTCATTTTATAGATGAACGCAGCCATACGTACCTCTGGCTTCATAAATGGCTCTCTCCAAAAATGTATACGGGAGTACTTTTTCACAATGAGCCTGTGTGAGCTTAGTGGACTACTCTAATTAAATTACAATGAAATGAGTTGATTTGGCTGTCTTAATGATTTGACTCTTCCCCTAACTTCCCCTCAATTTTGACTCAGATATTCTTTTGTGCTGTTCATTTCTTCATATGGAGGACTTTCAGCAAAGTAATCCTTTAACTGTCCATCCATTCATGAAATAAATATTTTGTATAACTGTGCAGAACTGCATCAGTTGTGGCAAATTTTATCAAAAGTTTGGTGTGTTTGGATTTGTTTTCAAGCTTGAAATGCTAAAGTATGTTAAAATTATTCTAAAGTATTTAGATTAAGTTACTAAACCTGAGTAACCTAATGAAATATATTACTAATTGTTATTAGCTCATGTAGTAAGTAATAAAATTGCACCCGCTGCAGCAAAGCAAATTGTTTAAGCAACATCACCCTTGAAAAAAGCACATTTTCTGTCAGTCTTAGTCCATGATGTAACTACAGAAGATTCGGGTTTCATAATAAGAAAATGATCAAAACTTTTTTTTTTTTTTGCAAGATTCTAACTGTCTAATTCAAAAGTGCTCCAATCAGACCTGGACATTGGCTGAATTGTTTAAAAATTGACAAAACTAACCTGTTAAAATCTAGGGAAGGTCTACAATTAATTTTATTATTATTTTTTTGTGTTCCTTTAAAAGTAACCTTTCCAACTTTGGTAATGCATATGGAATTTATTGCCCTTTAGTTGACAGTATTAATGAAACAGGTATTACAACACTTTATTGTTGGCAAAAAAATAAAATAATACTTTCCGTTTTTGTCTCTGAGTGTATGCATATGAATTATTGTCATTGAGATTATCGCTATAAATACCAGACAATACTGTGATATAGTTTTAAGCCCATATTACCCCTACAGAACTCTGGCATCTACAGTATTGAAGATGTTTATTATTAATGTCACCAAACCATTAAAAGCACACATTCGTGGCTGTCTTTGATTGCTCCATCAAATCAGCTAGATGTACACAGGCTTTTGACTGTGGCTGCTGTGACAGTCTTGTATAGTTTATTAGATGATTTGATGTCACAGCTCTACAGTATTCAGTACCTCGGCAGACACTTATTCATTCATATTCATGGTTTCTCTCAAACAGAAGTACCATTTGAAGATTGGATAGTGGTTATCAGCTCTCCCCAGCAACCAGGCCATAGATAATGCCTTCTAGTAATGAATGAATGTGCTTTAGCTTATTCCGTGTCTCTCTTATACGTGACACAGATTTTTATGACATGCTATATTGCTTATTTAACAAAGATGTGTTTAATTGAATAAACATGACAATAAGGCATTTCTAATGTTTAAATGTCAAAATTGTATATACAGTAAATGCACAGTTAAAGCCAGAATTATTAGCCCTCCTGAATTATTTGCCCCCTGTATATTTTCCCCAAATTCTGTTTAATGCATAATAGTTTTAATAACTCATTTCTAATAACTGATTTCTTTTATATTTGCCATGATGACAGTACATAGTATTTTACTACGTATTTTTTTAAAGATACTAGTATTCAGCTTAAAGTGACATTTAAAGGCGTAACTAGTGTAATTAGAAAAGTTAGGGAAATTAGGCAAGTCATTGTATAATTATGGATTGTTCTGTAGACAAGTACCTCCCAACCCTGATCTTGAAGGCCCACCAACACTACACATTTTCAACATTTTCCTACTCAAACACACCTGACAATGCTGGGCAACTGAGTTGAGGATCCACATGCAGATTTATTAAGGAAATAGTAATAGGCAGGCTATGGTCAAACAGGAATAAACAGGAACATGAGGGTAATCCAAAGAGCATTGTTAGAGACAGTCGAATGGCCGGGACTGGTGGCAAGACAACATAAAACAGTGAACAAAGCAAAGATCAAAAACCACAAAATGACAAGGCAAAGAAATGACAAGGCTGCTTAGAAAT
>CAIGQZ010004625.1:3102997-3129368 GCA_903798205.1 Danio tinwini
TCTCTCTCTCTCTCTCTCTCTCTCTCTCTCTCTCTCTCTCTCTCTCTGTTCAATTTAATTCAATACAAAATTGCTTTATTGGCATGACTGTAAATGACACAGTATTGAAACTGGTTGACAAATATAAAACTACAGTAAAATATCAAAATAAAAAAATAAAAACAAAATGTCATAATAATTTAAACTTAAATAAGCAATGTAAGAAATAAGAACATGTTAACATTTCAAACCTTAGTGTTTAACATATAAACACACACAGACAAAGGGCCGCTGTGTTAGACTCTCTCTCTTTCTCCCTCTCACAGACACACACACACAGACACACTTTTTTTTGTCCTGAAACACATGGAAAGTAAAATAAAATAATTATTTTAGTTATTATAAATGTATAAAAATGTATTAACATTATTTAATAATAAATTATACAACAAAATAGTAAGAAATTATTATTTATACTTATTTATACATTTCCTAAAGACATGTATAGATAAATGTATAGATAACTTATATATTTTAGGATTATTTATTTCCTAGATAAATAAATAAATAAATATATAAATACATAAAAGTGAATTAATTATTACATCAATAATCCCAGAGTAAAATGAGAAAATATGATACACCATTGTTTTAAAATATATAGAAAAAAACTGTCTTTATGCTGTTTTCATCTGTTTTTATATTATTTGTTTTTTATTATACTTGTCTCTTTTATTCCTGTTTATGTAAAGCACTTTGAGTTGCCACTGTGTATGAAATGTGCTATATATATATAAACCTGCCTTGCCAAATAAATAAATAAATAAATAATGAATTAATAAATAAATAAATAATGAATGAATTAATGAATAAGTAAGTAAATAAATAAATAAATAAATAAATAAATAAATAAATAAATGAAAGCAAAATAATTATTGGATTATTATCAATGAAATAAATAATGAATGAATAAATAGCTCATTTAAAATAAATAATTAAAAAATCAGATGTTTTAACTAATAAAAGAAAAGTACATAAATGAAAGCAAATAAATAAATAAATAATGAATGAATGAATGAATGAATGAATGAATGAATGAATTTTTATTTTAAATGTTTTGAATGGTAAAAAGTAAATGAAAGCAACTAAATAATTATATGAATCAGATGTTTTAAATAGTGGGAAAAAACAACAGTGAAAACGACAGGAAAGCAGAACATGTAAAAAATATTTTTCTATGTTAATATAGAAATGTTTCTATATTAATGTTTTTTAAAATGTAATTTATCCGCTAATATTTATGCTTTATATAGAGTTCTCACATTATTATTTCAGTTTCAGCGCCACAACATCCTTGAGAAATCATTTGAATATGCTAGTTTAACTGGATTTGTTACATTCCTCTAATTTGTAACATTATTAATGACTGAGGCGGCATGCTGTCTCAGTAGTTAGCACTGTCGCCTCACAGCAAGAAGGTTGCTTGTTCGAGTCTCGGCTGAACCAGTTGGCATTTCTGTTTGGAGTTTTCATGCTCACCCCTTCACCGTGTTGGCGTGGGTTTCCTCCGGGTGCTCCGGTTTCCCCCCTCAGTCCAAAAACAAGTGGTATAGGTGAATTGATTAAACTAAATTGTCTGTAGTGTATGAACGTGTGTGTGTGTGTGTGAATGAATGTGTATGGGTGTTTCCCAATACTGGGTTGTGGCTGGAAGGGCATCTGCTGTGTAAAACACATGCTAGAATAGTTGGTGGTCCATTCCACTGTGGCGACCTCTGAAATAGAGACTAAGTCGAAGGAGAATGAATGAATGAATGAATGAATACATGCATTCAAAATCATAAAAAAGTGTCCATATGATGAAGTCATACTCCATATTATGAATGATTTTGTATAAATATTAGCAGAACTGTAAGCATAATGATAGCATATCATTAGTGGCAGGTGAGATACATAATGATAGATTGCAGCTGTCAACTATAAAGGTTGTTAAAACAGGGGCAGACCTCTGTCTGGGTGAATAGGTGAAACGCTCAGTAAATGACAGCCGTATAGCAGGACATGCACATCGGAGGCTTTTCATCCAAGAGACGATTGTGTCAATTATTTGCTTACATGAGGCTGGTCGGCAAGTGCTTTCCACACTCATAACAGCTGCCTTTGGGGACGGTCGGTGGTGAATCGTCTTTAAAAACAAGAGCATCATCTGAACACTCCAAGATAATTAACGGTGAGTATGTGATCAAACGTATACCACCAATCAAAGTGATGAAGGAAAGAACAAGATGGCTGAGGATGAGCTTAATGAGAACAGGATGGTGGAATGAAAAAAGGAATCAAAAGAAATCAAAACGGATGCTTTAATGGCAGTTGGTTTCTATATCGTCTGTTGGGTTTTGTGCTTTCGATTTTGTCTCTTCAGGCTGAATTAGTTGTCAAAACCTGCTTTTGTTCTTTCTTTCTCATCCTCAAACTTTCAATATAATAAAAAATAAAAATAAAAAATCCACACTTTATAAATACTCACCGGCAGGTCTTGACATTAACTTTTTTGATCACCAGCCACTGTGGCTAGTAGTTTTCCACCGTTACTAGCCACTCGCCATTATCACTAGCCACAATTTTGTTGTTGGGAAAATATATTTTATATGCATAAATTTGACTTCACCATGCTAAAATTACTTCATTTATATTATGTGTTTTTTCCACTTGCCTCCTTGTTCATTTATCTGTCTTTTTGTTTATGAGCTTACTCAATGACTATGATCAAATGAGTTGAGCTTTCCTAAAAAAGTGTCGCAGTGCAATTTAATTCTTTCACAGTGCTTTTTAGGGCTCAAAACAATAAGGATTTACCTTTTTTTCTCGGGCCACACCAAACTAATTATTTCCTTGCCGCAATTTTTAAATGATGTATCAAAACAAGCAAAACACTACTGTATACATACCATACACCTTTTATTCAACAAAACTGCTGACATTTAAAAAATATATAGTCTCACAAATCTAAAACTATGCACAGTGGTCTGTTCTGGCTCAAGATCCTAGATCACCAGTTAACTCTGCATACAACAACATATTAAAGCAATATTATTGTAAAGGATGATTATTAAACTATAATAACAAAAATAACAGCAAGCAAAAGAAAGCGGGTAAAAAACATTCCGTGTGCGATAATGAAAGGATGATGCACACGGTTAATGTTATGCCAATTAAGAATCTTTTCAAAGAATGGTTAAAGCGAAGCGACAACGACTGCTGCTGCTTACAAAGAATCTCGAGCTCTTGAAGGACTGTGGGTACTCGAACATCGCGCTAGTTTCGTTTCCTGGCAGGGTTGCTTTGAGTGAGGAAACGACACAGGAGCTTTTCAACACTCGCGCGCATCAAATCATATGTGCACGCGACACTAAATCCCTCATCAGTGAGTGAGGAAAGCCTGTGTCACCGTGATCCTTTCATTCGTTATTCACCTGCTTTTTTTGACCGTTATAGAAAAAAGGGCTGCATCCGAAACCGCATACTTCCATACTATACAGTACGCTAAAATCAGTATGCGAGCCGAGTAGTATGTCCGAATTCATATTTGAAAATCAGAATGCGAGAAGTACCCGGATGATTTACTACTTCCGGCGATATTCTGAAGTGCACATCCCATGCACTCTGCGCTATGCTCCGCGATAGAATTCATGAATGGGAATGAATCAACGTAACTGACGTAGGTAGGTCACGTGACCATAACAAAATGGCGGATGTAGTACGTCCGAATTCCATTCATACTTCTTACAGTCATACTGTATAGAACGTACTTTTCTAACGGCCGAGTAGTACGTTTAAATTCAAATGCAGTACTTACTGGGTAGTAGGCGGTTTCGGACGCAGCCACGGTCATAAACTAACAGTCTAATTTGTAGTGACGACGAGTCAGCACTGGCAATTTAAAAATGAGTTTCAGCCAGCCAAAGTGGCTAGCGAGAGTGGCATTTGGCGGGTTGGCAGGTGTTAATGTAAAGCCCTGCTCACTTTATTAGGTACACCTGTCCAACTGCCCGTCCAACATAAATTTCTAATCAGCCAATCGCATGGCAGCAATTCAATGCATTTAGGCATGCAGACATGGTCGATTTGCTGCAGTTCACACCGAGCATGAGAATGGGGAAGAAAGGGGATTTAAGTTACTTTGAACATGGTATGGTTCTTGCTGCTAGACAAGCTGGTCTGAGTATTACAGAAACTGCTGATCTACTGGGATTTTCACGAAGAACCATTCCTAGAGTTTACAGAGAATGGTCAGAAAAGGAGAAAATATCCAGTGAGTGGCAGTTCGGTGGGCGCAAATGCCTTGTTGATGCCAGAGGTTCGAGGAGAATGGCCAGACTGGTAGGAGCTGATAAAAAGGCAACAGTAACTTAAATAACCACTCGTTTCAACAGAGGTATGCAGAAGAGCATTTCTGAACGCCCAACACATCCAACCTTGTGGCAGATGGGCTACAGCAGCAGAGGACCACACCGGGTGCCACTCCTGTCAGGTAAGAACAGGAAACTGAGGCTACAATTCGCACAGACTCACCAAAATTGGACAATAGAAGATTGGAAAAATGTTGCCTGGTCTGATGAGTCTCGATAAGGTCAGTAGGGTAGGGTAACATCAAGCATAAATGTGGGTGTTATTAATGCATTAGTAAATGTTGAACTATGATTAATAAATGCTGTATAAGTATAGGGGTGACATGGTGGCTCAGTGGTTAGCACTGTCGCCTCACAGCAAGAAGGTCACTGGTTTGAGTCCTGGCTGGGTCAGTTGGCATTTCTGTGTGGAGTTTGTATGTTCCCTCCTTTTCACGTGGGTTTCCTCTTGGTGCTCCGGTTTCCCTAGTCCAAAGACATGCGCTATAAGTGAAGTGGATGAATTAAATTGGCCATAGTGTAGGAGTGTGTGTGTGAATGAGAGAGTGTATGGGTGTTTCCCAGGACTGGTGTAAGAATGAAAATGATCATGCGTTTGTTTATATGGCAAAACATGTCTTTTTCTCCAAGAAGGTTCATATTGACTCCAAAGGCAGATACTAATTACATCAGGGCCTTGTGTGTGGACTTTGGGTGTTTTACGATGTAGTCACATGTTGATTGGTCAGTTTGTATGTCTCAGTATTTGGGCTTTGGTCACATGGTCAAGAAAGAGACAAAATAGGTGGTAAACATTGCTCTGTTATTTTTCCTGCTCTGCACTTTTCCTGCTTTGCTCCTCTCCGGCTCTCTCTGACTCTACTGCTATCAGGCTCTCGTTAAGGCCTACTCACTGCTCTTTGTCTCTCCTCCTCCCCCTGTCTCTCTTTCTCTTTCTGGTAACATTATTTTACATTTAAGCTGGGTACAATTAATATCATATGTTTTTATCATCTCATGTTTTATCATTTTATACAGTTATTTGTAACTAATTCAGTTGTAACCATAAAGAATTATCATCATTAAATCATAAAATTTTCAAGTATTTATGAATTATTTTTGATTTAACACTGACACTTAATTGCTCCATATTAAAATACAACACAATCACAAAATAGCAACGCTCTCCTACATTTTTAGCTATTATGGCTGCCCTTATTTCCATTTTTGGTATAAGATTGCAGAAGGATGATTTGACTAGAAGTGTACAGTTTTTTAATACTATACTGATAATTTTTTAGTAAGTAGGCAGAACTACAGATCAAACTGCTGTAGTAAAAAAAACATTCCTTACACTGGGTTTCTGCTGGAAGGACATTCGCTGTGTAAAACATATGCTGGAATAGTTGGCGGTGCATTCCGCTGTGGCAACCCCTGATGATTAAAGGGACTAAGCCAAAGGAAAATTAATAAATAATAATAATATTTTATTTTTTTATCTATTTACTTATTTTTTGATCAAACAATTCATAGATACCACATTCAGATCATTAAGTATTGTTCCCAAACTGTCAGTGCTACTTTGGAATCGTTCACTGTAAATATTGTCTTTTGTCTCTTTTCTCTTTGTCTCTCCAGGCTTAGTCAACTGTCAAAACCTCGCATCAATATTCAGACACACTTTTGGATTTCTCTCTGTCTCTCTATCTGCGTCTCATGCACAAATTTGCAGATAACCTCAAGCTCAAGGTCCATGCTGCTGACTGCTGCCTGTTACTCTTATTATTTTTGACAGTTATTCAGTGTGCAGAGAATCCCCCAAAAAAATCGAAATGAACAGGAATTGCTTTATTTTGAACGTGTAGTTTAAGGATACCTGAGATCAAATTACATTTTATTTTTTGGGGTATTTTGTTTTATTTTAGCTTGAAGGATAAAAAGATTTCTTTCTTTTTTTTAATGCTTTCTTCTCCGCCAGTTGAATGTTCAAAATACATTTGTGTTTGGACAGGTTTGTCTCTCTAAAATGAAATGAAAAGTGGCTATGTGAATGTTTTTGAAACACTGCTGTTTGTTCGAGCAACAAAGAAGATTAGCTTAAATTGAGACCGACAGTCCTTGTCTAGATGTAAAAACTCCATTAATGTCCTCCATAGGGAAAAGACAGACGTGATTTGACAGATGTGATTGTGTAAGCTTTCGTGGAATCCATCTGTTCTCATTAATTCAACGTAGTTAAACAATCATGTTTAATAGTGGAATTTGTGCAAGAAAATAAACTACATTACCTATGATGCTGTGCATTTCACCATTCAGAGTCTCACACTGGATTCCATTCAGAAAGGCTCCTATGCCCTATGCTTTTTGGAAGGTTCCTGCTAAAGAGATGAGTTCTCAAACTCAGTCTTGGAGGGCCGGTGTCCTGCAAAGTTTAGTTCAAACCCCAATCAGACACTCCTGGGCTAGCTAATCAAACTCTTACCAGGCTAGAAACATCCTTGCAGGTGTGTTGAGGCAGGTTGGAGCTAAAATCAGCAGGACACTGGCCATCCAGGACTGAGTTTGATAACCCCTGGATTACAGCATAGGGTTGAGCCCAACTGAAATGAGTGCAGTGTGTGACAGCAAATAACTTCCCAGCTCAACGATGATGACCTGAAATGTCAACCAGTATTTTCCAAAATCCTTACTTTCAAAAGGCCCTTCGAAGTAGCCAGGTTTGAGCACTTTGGTTTGGAACGACACTTTAATATAGCGGCAATTTTAAAAAATCCCACTCAAGTAAAAGTTACTTTTTACTGTACTTTACTTGCCTAAAAATGTAGTGCAATTAGAGTAAAAGTATCTGTTGTTAATATTACTCAAAGTATGAGTAAAAAGTAGACCTTCCAAAAGTACTCAAGAGTAGTGCATAGTGAGTATTACGCTGTAAAAAGCTGATGCATTTACATGTAATTTGTGGATGTGTGTAAACAACATTCTGTAGTGCATTTAGTTATTGTCCAGCAGGTACACAACGTCATAAGACGTTAATGTTAGGTTAGATTTAGGTTGTGATGTCAGGTGACCACAAATCAATGTAAGGACAACGTTATTTTGATGTCCAATGATGTCGTAAATGACGTTGATATTTGGTTGATTTGAGCTTGTGTTAGCAAGTGACCAAAATCCAATCTCGAAAACCAGCATCATATTGATGACAAATACTGACATTTATTCATCAGGTATGGCAACTAAAATCCAAAGTCTGATAGACGTCATAGTAGTAACATCCACACAACATCTAGCTGTAACATCATTAGACATTAATATTTGGTTAATTTCAGGTTGGACGTTGACATCGGCCTAATGTTGGGTTCTAATGTCAACCTGATTTTCATTTTCAAACAAAATGCAACGTCCCCACAACATTAGGGTACATTATCAATCTGATGTCATGTTGACGTCTTGTGCCTGCTGGGTGCTTAAGGCCATTTTGGTCATCATACAGTAAACATCCGTCATTTTCTCACCAGTGACATTTATCTCTGGGTCAATGTGTGTAAAGATTTTGGACATCTTCTTGGATACTTTTAATGCTTCCAAACAGTTTGCTGCCATGTCTTGAGATCCTTATGATGTGATTTTCCTTAGGTGTGTGATTTGATTGGACAGGAATCACAGGACTGATTTTTCTAATCCCCATAGACAGGAAAAAATACAGTAGTTACTGCAAGTTGAAGAAAAGTAGTGGAGTAAAAGTACTAAAAATGTACTCAAGGGAAAGTAAAAATACATATCTACAATACATATCTTAAAACTACTTAGTAAATTACAATTTCTGAGAAAAACTACTCAATTACACTAAAAATATATATATATATTTTATTAGTTCTAACTACAAACAACTAGTTTAAACAGTAAAAATAAGCAGAAACAACACAATTCTTGAGATTTCATTGGGACAACTTAATTTTTTATGTTCAATCCACATACATTTGTTAAAAGTATTAAGTTAACAATCAATTTGTGTTGGGTCAACATGAATCAATTATGTGGAACCCTGCATTTTTTACAGTGTACAGTAGTTTGAGTATTTCGAATGTGTTACTTTACACCACTGTATAGTGGCCATGTTTTTTTTCACTCTGAAGTGCCCTTCTAAGGACACTAGAAGCTCCGAAGGACACTATGACGTCCACTATGACTACCACTATGACGTTTGTCAGACATTGGATTGCAGTTGCCATACCTGATGAATAAATGTCAGTATTTGTGTTCAGTATGATGTTGGTTTAAGAGGATACAATCGGATACAGTCACAAAATTGGAACTGACCATCAAGATCTGCAGTGTAAATACAGCCAAGTAATTTATTATATAAGAAAAAGGCCCACAGTGGCTTCTCTAATCGCAGCAAATTCTATGTTTCCCTGTTTGGCTCCAGTTTATCAGAAAGTGACGATTTTGTTCTCTTTGGCAAAATGGATGGAAACTTTGCTTTATTTATGATATTCCAGGCCTGCGGATTAATCTAATTTGCATCTGTGGATGACAACATATCAGTAACACAAGTCTAATGCTGAACTTTTTCCTGTTTTGTTTTCGCAGTTTCATCCCTTCTATGGTTTTCATTAATCATCCTGCTGTTTAAGGTGGGAATAAAGAAAAGAAAAACAAAACTATATCAAAATGATCTAACATTTCAGGTGACAAGCACAAACATTTAAGTGCTTTACTTTGACGTGATTCATTGTCTTGCTTTTCCTGTGCTGTTGACAGGCATCATAAAAGACGTGAAGCAGCAGGAGAAGCGCCTGATTCCTGCAACCTTTCATCTCCCACATTCACGTCTCATCTCACCCCGTTTCCTAGAGTGCGTCATCTTCGACTCACCTGTCATCCTCTCCACTGCGCTCTCCTCTCTTTTCCTCCAGTTCTTCATACATTTATTCCGTTCTGTACTCTCACTGTGACCCTTTTTTTGGGTACATACGCTCTGTGATCTCAGTATGCTGCAGTAAAGCGTGCAATAACATTTTCTCAGCAGCATCTCTCTCTGTATCAGCCGCTTTTTGCATAGTGCGCTGCTCTTCCCATTCACACTGGCTTGTTATTCCTTTTTTTAATATGTTTTCCATCTCTTTCCATTTATTCATATCATTCTGCTGTGACAGCCCTTGAGCTTATCTGGGAGAGTGAAATCTTTGATCGACTCCATGGCATTCCATCGTTTTCCCACTTTTCTTGACAAAATACTGCTAGTTTGAATGTTTTAGGAGACAAGAGTCCATCTCCATCACCAGCTTCTACTCTCCTCCATCATTGACAGCTATAGACCATTTCAATTTGGTGATGTCAGTGAACATTTACTTCTTGTTGTCAAACTATTTCATATCTGTAACAAGAGGCAATTCAATCATAACTTGATGTTATAACAGCCATCGTAACATTATTTATCAATATCTGGAACTTTTTGGACTCTCAGAATCTATGGAGATTTAAAATGTAAAATAGGAAATACGTCAGGACCATTGTTATTGTTTACATTCCTCAAAATGGTTATATACAAAGCCAGAATGTAAGAAGCCTGAGGGCTTTACCATGATGCTGGATTATCTTAAATTTAAACAGTTAAGTAATACTTAAATACTATATATTCAATAAGTAGTTACTTAAATAGTTTACACCAATCTTGGGTTTTACAGTAGAGGTAACATACAGTCAATTCGACTTTAATCCAATTTGTTGCCATGATATTATGGAGCAGGTGAGCTGAGCTACATATATCAATGGTTTCCGCTACATTTATGCTACATTTATTCTTCCATGGCGGAGCGCCACACCAAAATTCATACCGCCATGGCTACATTACAGCTTCTCATTCAGTCATACAGCTTCAAAACATTGAGTCATTTTTTTTTTATAGCAAGTTATAATCGCACCAAAACATGTTAAAAAGTAAGTGAATTATATTATAACAGCGCAACAGGTGCGTGATGCGTGAGCCTGGCATACACAACGTAGTTTTCAGTTAAGATGAACACAGTTTTCATAACTTATATAAAGATAAAGGTCTATGACTCTGCATACAATGACTTTATCTTGCTGAAGTTTATGGCTGTTTCACTTTACTTCAGGACGCATTAATGCCGCTCTGTAGGTCTATCGGAGACATTCATAAATATTCCTAGCAAATCTAATAAATGTTGGAGACATACTTGTTACATAAAAGCACTAAATCGCACTTCAGCAGCCTTTATTTGGGAGCGCACAAGAAAATCTGCGCTTAAGCATCGTATATTTGAGGGCGTGCAAAAAAGTTTTGTGCACAAACAGAGGAAATCAAATCAAATCAAATCACTTTTATTGTCACATCATTAGCAGCACGTGTGCTATGATGAGTGAAAAAGCTTAGGTGCTGGCTCCAGACAGTGCAAAATGCAGACAGTGCAAATACAGCGACAGTGTAAAATACAGACAGTGCAAATACAACGACAGTGCAAAATACAACAACATACTCACAAAAAAACAAGACAGTGTAAATTTGGCAATGTTGACAGTGATGCGTACGATATATTGGTGTACACATGGTTGTAGGCAGTATTGTTTAAGTATGGATTGGTTAAAGTGCAGTGCATGCTACATCTTTATGGTGTGCAGTGTGTGGTATGGGAGAGTTTGTGTGGGGTGTGTTAAGTATGAGTGCACAAGCAAGGAGATATGCATGCTGGTATGTTACATGAATGTGATCTCGACTTGTAATACTACACTCACGCCATTTGTCATTGAAATAATGCCATAGGTAGTTGTTAGATCTCTGTAAAAGGCCTGCCACCACAGCTGGAAAAAATCCTAGAGGAAACACTGTTCATGGTACCTAAAACCCAGAATTAGTGCAAACTAAACTGAAAGTTAACTGGCTAGTCAGCTAGTCTGGCTTTATGGTACATGCCCATTGCCTCAATATCTTATATACACAAAATTTGTGATATTTTCTAATTGTCAATAAAAACTATTGTGAAATGATGGCGTTGACTTTAAAGGTACAACATAGATTGACACTTATAGGTTAAACTAGGTATTGCAGTCCGAATTCAAAATGTTGTAGATATTTTTTTCCATCCGACACCTTCTCTGACAACTCCATGCACACGCTTCTCTATGCGGCTGCCCAGGGCAGCAGAATAGTCAGGGCGAGACATAGTACAGTTAGTGGCACTAACTAACGACCCCTAAACTCACCCCATCCCACCCTGCTCTTCACTTTCATCTGCGACACACCCCCATAAGGGTAGCATGAATGTGATTTGCCTAGATCAGCAGAAGTTTAGCGAAATTTAGGGTTGCGATGATCTCAGAATAGCAACACGTCAGCAACTGTACATACATACATGTATAAACCCTAGGTTTGACTTGCTGGCAGTGTTGTTTAACATATTTGTGCTTCTTTTTGTCCATAAACTAAACAGCAGTCGAAACAGCCATATTTGGCTCTCTGATTCAACTCTTTTTGTGGGTGAAGTCTCAGAAGATGTTGTCAAGCCTTTGAGCTCTGCACACCCCCACTACCATCATCCACATCCGCTGGCTGTGTCTCCAGCCTCCCACACTGCCGGCCAAAAAGAGGCTCCTGTGGAGCTGGGATATTGACAAAATTAGGGAAGAGGCCAAGAGCTTTAGCCTGAAAACAGAGTGCTGATCCTGAGAGGAAAGCTAAAACATTAGTTTGTTTAACACTGCACTGGGCCTTGACTTACCTAGGATCAAACTTTAGTAAAATGGACCAAGAGACAAACTGTAACAAAACAATACTTCAGAGGCACATCATGATTTTGCCAAGTATGATGCGATTCTGGTTTAACATCTATGTTGATCCTGAAACATAATTTTTGTTTGAAAATATAATTCATACCTATTCCCTACCCCTAAACCCAACCATAACTGTGAATTATTCTCAAAATCAGAGAGGAATAATAGCTAGACAACAATCATGTAAAACTGCATAAACCTAACCGTAAGCCCAACACAATCTTACGGCAATTCGTAAATTTTTGATTTAGTGGCTAATTCATATGAATTCGTACGATCAAATTCGTACAAATAGGTACGATTTGCTCATCACCTAATTACGGTTGGGGTTAGGGGTGGGGTTAGGTGCCACGCCTCCTTTTTAAAACCGTACATTTTCGTACGACTGAACTCTTACAAATTCGTACGAATTAGCCACTAAACTGACAAAACGTAAAATACTTACGTTTCCTCGTGAGATCAGGCTGGTAAGCCTAATATAAGCGGTAAAAATATCCCTAAATTCTGATTGGCTGATTGGAATGTTGTTCCAGGATCAACATAGATGTTAATCCAGCAACATGTCCTACTTGGTGAAATCAGGTTGGCGTACTTCACATACAAACACACTTATTTCAGAACAACACTTAGAATTGGGTGGCGGATGTGTACTGAAATGCTTAAGCAGGGCTTCAAGTTAAGTGATACTAATTAAGCAGCTCAAAGTTGTACACACACACTGAAAATCTCATTTATCAAATGTAAATTTGTTTTATCTACAGTACGAGTGCTCTCTTATCTTGCTAGGAAGCATTACTTCTTTGATTTGTATCACTCTCTAAGCTATTTAACTTTTCCTGTTCCTTGTATGCATTTAGGGCAATTTGTGTCAAATAATATCGCAATTAAGCACAGAAAACACAGCTGGGTGTTTGTATCTCGTATCTCACACATAATCTAGTTAAACTGGAACAGTACAGTGTTGTGTCTGTGTTTCTGATGAAAAGAAAACGTTGACTTTTCATCATGCACCACCTGATTCTGTCAAAACCTCTGCAAATCCTCATTACTGACATTAAATCTGAGTTGGCGCATATGGATGAAGTAAATTGTGAATGAATTTGATGGGGAGCATCAAGATCTTAGGAGAAAATTACAATTAATTAATTTCCTTTTGTTCCAAAAGCAATGCTTAATTTTCCTATAATGCATCTGACCAGAGTCAATTATTCAGTTTATACTATGGTTACCACACTTAAAAAATTGTTCAGATTTTGCATTTGAAGACATTTGACAGATTTTTTTTTGTCCTGAAACTGCTCATGTACACTGTAAAAATAAATAAAATCTGTAATTTTACGGTATATTTCCGGCAGCTGGAGTGCCGGAAATAAACCGTAAAATAACAGCCATTGAATTACAGACATTTACTGTAAAATAACGGACATTAAATTACAGAAATTTACCAGAAATTTAAATGAAAGTAAATTTGTGTAATTTAATGTTCGTTAGTTTACGTTTTTTTTCAGCATCCCAGCTGCCTTTTTTATACATGTCTTTTTTATTGTTCTTTGATTTGTAGACTATTGTAGCTATGAAATAACTGAAATCACTCACCAATATGGAACTGTAATGTGGTAAAAATCCTGCATGGAAAACCCCAAAAAATAGCACTTTAGTTAAATATGATTTATTTGTGGACAGTGGTTGCATGATTACCACATTATCTTCTCACCACACAATCTTCTCTAGTGTTTTCACTAAATGGTGTTAAAACAGCTTAAAATATTTGTGTTCATTTATTTGTGACGTCATTGAACAGATGACGTCAATTAAATATGATTTAAATATGTCTATTTAACTTTATTAAATTTTTTGTTGTTGAACTTTAAGTATTCATGTTAAATGAACACAATTATTTCGAGCTGGTTCAACATCATACAGTGCTATTAAAAAATGTGGTGGAATCAAGATCCACCGTCAATTTTTTTTGAGTACTTTTGCCATGTTCATCAGTCTATAAGCAGATTTAAGCATTTAACAGCTCCATATAATATAAATAATTAGAATATAAATGGTTTCAATACATATTTAGCTTTTATTTACCTTATTTAGCCAACATATTGTTTTTTAAAGGTGCAGTATGTACTGTAGGATTAAGGCCAGATTGAGAGCATGCCAGAAGATCAAGTCTTAAGGCTCTCATTTCAGTTGGCTTTTGTCAGTTTAGTGTGTTCATGCACAGCTTTTTGGTTCAGTAGTAAGCCGACGCGAAGCAACTACACAGTTGGGTTGGGTAACATTCGTTGTTTGGCGTCTGATTGGTGTGTCCCGGGCTTTACACTGTAAGCTGCTCAGCTAATGTTTGCATTTGTAATATTTGATTTATTTGCTAATTAAAACCAACTCATGTGGATTATAGAGCTTTGAATCTGGATCTCATTTCAGAGTCTGCTACTTTCCTTTGGAGGTCGTATTTTCAGTTGCGCCCACATACATGGAGAAAGCCTTCATGATTGAAATGAAATATGCTGTTTTCCACAAAGCTAATGCATTGAGCTAAAATATTATTGGGTAAACTGGCAGTGGGCAGAGTTACACAGACCCAAACAAGAAGAATAACTGATTTTAACTAGTATTTTCTAGTATGTTCACTCATGTTTCTTTAATATTTTGTCACCTTGGAATTAAAGGTTCTGTCTGCGTTCTGAATGATTTTGAGATATTGAGCTTCAAAGTTTGTGCATTTCATATAGCAAACAGTATGTGTGTAACATTTGTTTTTAAATAAAAAGTCTTCAAATGTAAATGACTTACAAAAAAGCATCCCATAATGTAAATAAGTTGTCATTTAATAAGAACATGTCAATAACTCAGTTTTGACAAAAATGTCAGATAGAAACTTATAATTCTAAGGTGATGATTTGCGAGCATAAAATGGTATTTTTATGATTTATAAGACTAAAAAACTTACATACAGCACCTTTAAATACATATACAGTAGGCCTTATCCTGTGTCAGTAGTAACAATCCCATAAGTTATACTGCTATTGTATATGTGTTGTTAGCAGAGCTCTTCTTCTTGGTCTCCACATGTCTGCAGTTCGATCACGGAGGTTGATTCTCCTGGTTTCTCTTTCTGGTGACACACACATGAAGGGTGAAATGGTTTTCATGACTAGGGACACACATGCTGCTTCCAGACTAATTTGTGTCATTTTCAGCCTCTTCCTCTCTCTGCGTGCACTGACACCTCTCCTTAGGGAGTGTATGGAGGACTTTTCTCTGCTTCTTCACCTTGCTCTTACTCTCTGCTCTCTCTCCCTGTCTCTCTTTCCCATTTCCTTAGATTTTCACTAACGCCTCATAAAAAAAAAAAAAAAAAAAAAAAGATTTATATCGGGTCTGACATGCTCCTCTGTAACTTAGCAGATGACTTCATCCACCAAATCATATCTGCATTTGTATGAGGTGCGAAGAAAAAAAAAAACATACTGGCCTAAATATCTCACTTAGATACTGAGATGTTTTCATTATTCATGATGGTAAAAATAGAGTAAATAGTCTTATCATCCAAGTTCCACTGTAAAAATGCTGGCTTCCACACAGTTCCTTCATGTTGTCCCGACACAAATCGATTAAGTTAACTTAATTATTTTTTACAAATTGAAGTAGGTTGAACATAAAACAATTAAGTTGTCCCAAAAAATCTCAAGAATTGATTTAATTCGGCTCATTTTAAATAAATAGTTTAATCAAGCAGCATTTTTTTTAAGTGAAGACTATGGTTCAACCATAAATAGGGTACATGTTCTGTCCATAACAATAAACTTTCGGTAAACGGTTAATGTGACTTTTTTTCAGTTTTATACAGTTCCTTTTACAGCATCGATGCTCAGTGCTGGGTGAGTTACTTTAAAAAAGTAATATAATACAAATTACTGATTACTACTGGAAAACTGTAATCTGATTACATTACTAATTACTTAATGTAAAAAGTAATCAGATACTAAATATATATTATATATTAAATATACTGCAGCTCTTTCAGTAATTTAATATTCACTCAAAAACATTGCAAAAGGTTGATCACAGCAACTTGACATATTCAAGAGACTTAAAGAGTTTGCCCACAACCTAAAATACTCTTATCATTCACTTGTTCCAAACCCGTTTGTCTTTTTTTGTAAAAGAAAAAAAAAACTGGATGCCTGTAACCATTGATGTCAAAAGTACGAAAAAAGCACTGTATTGTTTGGGTGTTGGGTGTTCTGAATATTTTTATTCAATATTCTTTAGTTGTAAACAATGTCTCAAAGTAGTGTTTTATAGAATTAGACATAAAATAACTGCAGTGAAAATACAAAATAGTGAGTAAGTTGGGGTGGAGTACAGTACTGTATATGGGGATGTTTTCTGTCTGATGGATGATTATAGTCTGGATACCCATTCATTTCCTATGGCGGTCACTTTTGACCAGGAACATCACAGTTTTAAGTCAATCAGGCAATCAGATGTAAAACACATTATTTAGAAATTTTAAGTTGTAAATCGGTCAGATTTGTCCCAAACACGACAGGAAGGTTAAGTAAAGTTATTAGACTGTGCCAAGTTAATCCACTGAAAAAAAGGTATGTTTTGGGAATCTTCAATCATAGTACAACATTGGTGGTTCTTTTCTGTTGACGTCAGTTTGACAGCTTCAGCCACAATAATCTTAACCATGTCTATCTTACCATTAGTTTGCTATGAGGCAATGATGTACAAAAACAAAGCCCCACCCCCTACTCAATATTCCGTTTCAGTGGGAAGTACATCAACATACTGAAGTTCACCCTGACTCTAATGTTGTAATAATACTGTATATTGGCATCTAAACTGAAAGTGATATTAAATGAATGAAATTAAATTCATTCATTTTCCTTCAGATTAGTCCCTTTATACATCAGGGGTCACCACAGCAGAATGAACCACCAACTCATACAGCTTATGTTTTATGCAGCTGATGCCCTTCCAACGGCAATCCAGTACTGGGAAACATCCATACACACTTATTCACACACATACACTACAGCCAGTTTAGTTTATTCAATTCACCTATAGCGCATGTCTTTGGGCTGTGAAGGAAACCCACACCAACACAGAGAGAAGATGCAAACTTCACACAGAAACGCCAACTGACCCAGCCGAGGCTCAAACCAGCGACCTTCTTGCTGTGAGGCGAACGTGCTACCCACTGCGCCACCACATCGCCCATGTTGGATGTTGACATTATATAATTTTCCAGACCCTCTAATCTCCAACCAGCAGGGTGAGTAAGCTCAGTTAGCATTAGTATCACAGTTGACTTAATTGAGTAGCTTTAACCAGCCAGCTGGTAAACACCAAATGAGACTCATTGTGTGTAGTCGTTAGCCTTGGCGATGCACTGCTTTGGGATCCAACAAGAGAACTCTGCAGTTCAATTAATTTTCTCCATAAACCTTGAAGACAGAACATAAAGCGAAGGGAGAAACTCTACCAAGGTCACAAGCGCTGTTATTTTAATCAAAAGGGGCCATGTTTGCGTGACAAACTGTGTGAAAAAACATGGATGTATTGACAGAGTAAGAAATGAAAGAAAACAGTACAGCTTTTCTGTTTTGTACCTACATAAAACAAAGCTGTCAAGGTTACTGTTTTTTTCCCCCTCACACAAACCATCTTTGCACCTATAGATGATGCACATATGATGAACTAAAGTGTGAACATGCGATTGGATATTGGTGGAAGCGAACTGGTAGGTTTAAAAAGAATAAATGAAAATAGCAAAATACAAAGAATCATAAATAGTGCTTCATGAAAACAACACCACAAGATTTGTTTTGCCAATGCATCTGTAAAAGTTTTCAATAATGTTAAAGGGAAAAACTTTTCTGCTTTCAAGTGCAATAATGTCATTTAAACTTTTAACTTGTAAAGTCTGTTGATATAAAAATACTGCTTCTGGTGTTTTTGGACAAATTGGTTCAAGTTGCTACTGTAGGTTGGTTTATCTCAAATTAAGGTAAATAAAAACGCACAAGTTTAAGATAGTATACATTTTTGAAATTAGCATTTTTTCATCCATTCTGTCATGATCACCAGCGATCTACAAACAGAGATCGCTTGTAAACATGCACTTTCACTATGGACTACAAATCTGCCACCTAATGGACTACAACTTCATACATGCACTCCGCTCACACACGTTCATCATCCTGACTGATTGCACACACACGCCACCGGAGGATTGTCAAAGACTGATTACACACAGTATATAAGCCGCACACACACTCCGGTTGCTGAGTCTTGTTATCTGTTTCAGTGACATTTCAATGCGTTTCTTTTGTCTTGTTTTTGCTGTGTTTTGACCCTCGCCTTGATTGTGTGTTTCTCCCTGTCTGCTGCCAGCCTTGTTACCTTCTGCCTGTTAAATTGACTAAGACTCTGGATTGCCCTCATACATCTGTTTGCTCCTGTGTTGATCATTGCTTGCCTAACCATCCCTTTAATAAAACCCTGCATTTGGATCCGCATCCTTTTGGCAGTTTCACATCCCTGGTTACACATTCATTCATCTTCTTTTCGGCTTAGTCTCTTTATTAATACGGGGAAGCCATAGCGGAATGAACCGCCAACTTATTCAAGACATGTTTTAGCAACGGATGACCTTCCAGCTGCAACCCATCTCTGGGAAACATCCATATACACTCATACACTATGGGCAATTTAGCCTGGGGGAAACCGGAGCACCTGGAGGAAACCCACGCAAAAGCAGGGAGAACATGCAAACTCCACACAGAAACGCCAACTGACCCAGCCAAGGCTCGAACCAGCAACCTTCTTGCTGTGAGGCGACAGCACTACCTACTGTGCCACTACGTCGCGAAATTGGCATTTATGTCTATAGTAATTTAAAGAGAGCTGATCTGTTGGGTTAATTTTACCTTAATTTTAATCAAAGTTTATTCATTCATTTATTCATTTTCCTTCAGCTTAGTCTCTTTATTCATCACGGGTCACCACAGAGGAATGAACCGCCAACTTATCCAGCATATGTTTTACACAGCAGATGCCCTTCCAGCTGCAACCCAGTACAGGGAAACATCCATACACACTCATTCACACTCATACACTACGGCCAATTTAGTTTATTCAATTCACCTATAGCGCATGTCTTTGGACTGAAGAGGAGCAAAAACCGGTAAGCAAAATAATAGTATGTCAAAAGGAAAAGCAAGATTATTTAGCTTACCCCATTGGCAGATTATTATGCTTGTTTTAAGGAAAAACTCACTTAATATTAGCATAATATTTCTGAAAACAAGACAATATGTTTTGCTTGTCTAGAAAACTCTTCTTGATATAAGAATTTTAAGATATTTAGACTAGAAGAAGACAAAAAAATCGAAACTACCGCAAAGAAACTCGACACAGAGGATCATAACATAACTGCCAGCTGTAGAGCAGCACACACAGTGTACAGAAGTATTAATGTACAACTGCGCGCAAGGAAGGCACAGCGATCACTCAACGCAGAAGTATAAACTAGCTTTTAGGTTCATTTATTAGTTTTTACAAATGTAAGTGGATTAAATGTAAAACAATTATGTTGTCTAAAAATAACCTCAAGAATTGTGTTGTTTCAGCTCATTTTTAATTAATTGCTTGCACAAACAAAATGTACCTTTTTTTCCACATGCCAAAACAATTCAACTAGGGCTGCATGATATTGGAAAAAATTTACATTGCAATATTTTGTTTGTCTGCAATAAATATTGCGATATAAATATATATATATATATATATATATATATATATATATCATTTCACCAGATGGTACGATATACACAATTTCATCAGATGACATGAAAACTGCTATTTAGAAAGAATTTATTCATTTAAATTTATTGGAAGGATTCTGTAGAGAAGTAAATCATTCATAAATGTCAAAAATAAATTATAAGTAAAGATAAAAGTAAAATAAAAAGTCTTTTAGCGATTCATTTGTTCCCAAACCCCTGCTTAGCGCGAAGCTAATCTGCACTGATGACAGATGACAGCCTGTTGCGATTGGTCGACAGCGTTCAGCGCGAGACAGTAAAATGCCCAGCGTGGTTTATCAAGCCCCCGGGTCGCCAACATTGGTATAGGATCCAATCGCAGCAGACACCCAAAACATGCTTCAAAGTAAACTTACTAACACCACAGTAAACAGTACCCGGTTCTCAACAGTGTTATTCAGACACCTCACCCCTGAAAGCAGTGCAGTTAAACACCACAAACTCATTTAAATCCGTAAACAAAGCAGCACGTGTCAAGTTTTCAACGGGGCATTAGACGAGATATGGGAATATAGAGTTAACCTGATACAGTGCAAGCGGTTACAAGTAACAAAACACTTAAATACATACTTTACAAGCTAGAGAAAACAAGGAGGTAGTTATTTACTTATACTTATGAAATGTGTCATGGGCCAGGTCTGATTTCATTAATTATCTTTCATTTTGCAGCTTTTCTTCCTTCTCAGCTGTAGATCATTTCTATTTGCAACCATTGCTGTGGCACCTCTTGCATGACATGTTATGTTCTCAGGGCTTACCTGTAATCTGCTTTGACCAACAATCACTATCGTTGCAGGCTCCTATCTCCTTTCCAGTGCTGTGCACTAGCCCAAAGTCCAGCGTGCCTTTGTTTGACTTGTACCTAATAATTTGTCCTTATTTTGCACATGTTACACCAAATTATGTGACCATCCTATTCTGTGACCCTAGTAGGCGCTGTTCTCACTGTGTGGCTTGAACTCGCTCCCACAGCATACATACTCTCACATGAATGCACTGGAATGAACTGTTCAATAGAGGAAGGAACTAATCCATGAGCTGTGTACTGAAAGTTCATTGTAAGCATGTAGATTGCTGAAGCACTTCTTTCCCTCACACTTCCAATAATATCCAGGTAAGCACAGCGTCTTCATGACTCATGACTTTAGGATCTGTTTGTCTTTCCTGTTTGTGGACGGGGCCGCAGGTTTAAATTTTGTGGGTCTGCGCGCACAACCATTATGTTTCGTATCGACGTCACGCCGAAACGGCTAAAGACTCGTTATCAAGACGATTCATTTAAACCACTATGAGTCGACTCTTTTTTTTAGATGAATCAATAGTTATAAAAACTGTCCACTTTCAGATTTAACATTCAGCTGGATATTTCACTGTACTTAGAGCTGTGTCACACACTACATGGAAGGTCAATTTCAAAAACCCATAATAGGGGCTCTTTAAAAGCTGTCAGGTCTTAAAAACATGTGCAAATGAAAAAAACTTTCACTCCATTTTGATCAACTACATACTTATTATGTGTCCAGAACTGTTTTTTCCTGGTCAACCATAATCATTTCTCAACATTACAGATCCGGCGATGTGACTATTGTGTGACATTGTAATACTGATATATATGTGAACTGATATATTGTGCAGCCCTAAGTATACAACAATCTGAAAACCTGTTATCTTGCACACCAATCATCACATGACCTTCATTAAATCTTGCTATGATGACCTTAAGCAGGTCTTCTCCTTTAAAAATCCTCAAATCAATCTCAACCAAAAATAGCAATGTCAAGCCTGACCCAGAGACGTCCAGTAAATGACATTTGCTCGTATGACAGCTCCATTATGATCATATTTGCAAGATAAACTCCCCATAGTGTAGCCGCCGTCGACACATACCTGACATGTCTAATATACAAGTTGCAAATGTAACAGAATTTTCTTGATTCCAGCACATTGACGCCTTCGCAGCTCCGAGAGGTCAGTCCGAATCAATGAATCAGCCACTAATGAGGTGTTTTTCAGAGACCTGGAAAGTGTATCTGCGAGTATTCATGGCCTTTTGCTCCAAAGTCTCTTCTTCTCTGTGGCTAGGGTGTATTTGTGTGCTTTTTCAGCTTCTTTTAATGAATTTCTTTTGACAAAATAACATGTTACGTTGATCAGTTCGCTTGACAGAGGAACAGAGAATCAAATATATTGCGCTGAAGTCAATGTGGAAACCTGACAAGCTCATTTATGAGGACTCTGTTCATTCTTTTGATGGTATATCTATATGCTGGGGGCTCCATATGAGCCCACAGGTAACAGATGTCACACTTTATGGGGCCTCGGAGAGCGAGTGTCAGACCTTCACCGTCAGGCTCTTTTTCTTAGCGTTCCCAAAATGCCTGCTCTTTATTCTCTGACTACATGAAGATTGTAGAGAAGGTCTTCAAAGGCTCTTTATTTCAGAAGACGATCAAAGGAAGCTCACAATCGGCAGAGCTGTTTGATTTGGATGATATTGTAGATGCAAATGGTATTGTGATGCTGATGTTCCTGGAAAAAGGTTTTGTTGTGGAAATTTATTGCAATCATGGGAAAAGTAATTTAATTTCCCTAATCAGAGTTATTGTTACTTTTGTCTTTTTTTCTAGGAGAAATATCCTTAAAACCAATTGGCTTTCCTAATTAAAATTGCATTTTTCTTTTTGCTGATTCTTAAATTAAATCTTTAGCATTTTATTTACAACCCCAAATCAGAAAAAGTTGGAATACACAGCAAAAAATCAGTATACATTTAACTCAAATTCAGTTTAACTTAACTACATTATTATCCTATATTATTAATTGGTGTATGTGACCTGCCACAGCCATGGCTCTAATAGAGCGCAGTTAAATGTTCTTTGATTAGGCTGGTTATCAATAAACTGTTAAAGCCAAAATAAATGGTAAAATACAGGTTGTAATTTAATTTAAAATTGTTTAAATAAATAAAATATAATTTAATAGCCTATATATACTGTAGGCTAAATAAATATATTTTAAAACTAAATATGTTGATATTCTTTGTCATGGAATTCATTTATTAATTTATGAATACATTATTTTTATTAAAGTTAAAGTTTTTTTTATTTGAAATTTATAATATCTATATAATTTACTTGACACTTTTGTCAAATGTTTTAGTATTTTTTCACATAACATGTAGTTCTTTATTTGGAGTTAAAAAAGGTACACCAAACTTTTAAATGATTTTTAACAGACTAATATACTTTTTTATTATTTGTTTATTTATAACAGTGTCAGATTTGAAGATCTGAACGTGTAATGTTTCTTCCTGCAGGCAAAAAATATTCCTCCGAGCCCCATCATCTCACGCTCATTTGGGGAGAGTGAGGCCCCTGAAGACTGAAATCCAAGAACTGCCTCTGGAGGTAAGAAAAAAAAACTTTCACAAACATTCTCTGACATTGAGTCATATTTTTCTGAGTAAATGTATCTTGTTTCAAAGAGGTTTAGATGCTTTTGCTGAAAAACAAGACAAAAAATATTGATTAAGGAAGGGATTTTTTGTTTCGTTTGGCAGCAGCAGATGCCTCGTCTGCGAGTGTGATTAGTGCGCCAGGCTATATATGTGTGGTAAATGTCTGAGATGAATCCAGCCATGAAATTGATCTGGGCTTTTGAGTGTTGCACTTGTCTTTAAGGGAAAAGACTACAGGATATTACTAAAGCAATGAGAAGTAGCCTTGCTGTCAGCCAAACCACTGCTGCATGACATTGAGCAAGATTTAAATCACAGACTTAAGTAATGGGCAGCAATAAGCTGCTCTTACTGCCTCTCTCTGTTTAACAAATATGTAGGTGTTGTTTTCTCTCCGTCAAAACAGCTTGATTTGTGCCTTTTAAGTGATTTCATACTCTGTCTTTTGTTTTATGCATTCATTTCATGCATGATGGCTCGGTTTTACAGCAGAGTGCTTTGAATTGTGCATTGCAGGATTCATTCACATAAATGTGTTTTATTGTAGAAAAATAAGGCATGAATTGATTTCTCCTAAAATACAGAATGCATTGCAAAAAAGAATATACAGAACTGCTAAACGCTGCTTGCACAAACAAACAAACTAGTTGGTCATTTTTAGGGAAGGAAACTCATTTGTAAATGTGGATATTATTATAGGTGGATATTATTATTATAGAGGTGGATATTATTATAGCCAATTACAGTGATGCAACAGTAGGATTGGATTTCCAGTGCCATAAATAGCCTGCACAGGACTATAGGGAGTCTAAGCTGTCAATTGAAATCAAAGTTAGCAAAAACCAAAATACTTAGCAACATGTACTGTATTAAAGGTCATTCATTATATTGATTTTGCACCTGTATCATACACTCTCAGAAATAAAGGTATGCGAGCTGTCACTGGGGTGGTACCTTTTCAAAAGGTACAAATTTGTACCTAAAAGGTCCATATTAATACCTCAAGGGTACATATTAGTACCTAAAAAGTACAAAAGTGTTTCTCTTAAAAATTTTTGGTACTAATATATACTTTTGAGGTACCAATATGGACCCTTTAAGTACAAATGTGTATCTTTTGAAAAGGTACCACCCCAGTGACAGCTCGTGTACCTTTATAACTGAGAGTGTAGACTCCCCAAACGATGCCCAACTGTATGTTTATATAAGCCCCCTACAGGTTGATCGAACTTAAAACACTTACGTAAACTTGACCTGAAAAGCTAATTTTGTCTTGTTGAAACAACAAAACATTTCAAGTTTAATGGACCTAAGATTTCAACAGCATTAAATTAAAAACATTTGGTCACACTTTTTCTTGTTGGTCTGTTTGTTGAATTTAAGTTACATTGCATCTACATGCCAACTAATTCTCATTAGATTATAAGCAGACTGTTAGTTTAAGGTTAGGATTAGTGTAAGTTGACATGTACTTGCAAAGTTTCTTATAGTCTGTAAAATGCCTGTTGAAGGAGCAGTTTCAACAGCTATTAAGCAGACAGTCTATTAATACTCAAATGGACCATCAAAATAAAGTGTTAGCAAACATTTAGTTGACAACAGTTTTCAATGCAATAATATTAAAATGTTATGTACAATAAACTTGAAATATTTTGTTGTAATAAAATACTTTTTCTGTGCATGACTTCTAGTGGCTGTTCTAGTTTAAATGGCACCCAAAGTGAACTACCCCATATACACGCCCCCCGAGAGTATAATGAAGACAGACTATGGCGTTGACTTTTTAGTACTCCCATTGGAACGCATGTAATTGTCTCAAACAAACAATTGATTTTCAATAAATATAACAATTCATTAACATTTATAATAAAAATATAAAATGTATTATTGTTGTTATTATTAATTCATTCATTCATTTTCTTTTTGGCTTAGTCCCTTTATTAATCCGGGGTCGCCACAGCGGAATAAACCGCCAACTTATCCAGCACGTTTTATGCAGCGGATGCTCTTCCAGCTGCAACCCATCACTGGGAAACAAATTTTATGCAGCGGATGCTCTTCCAGCCGCAACCCATCTCTGGGAAACAATCATGCACACTCATTCTCACTCAAACACTACGGACAATTTAGCCTACCCGATTCACCTGTACCGCATGTCTTTGGACTGTGGGGGAAACCGAAGCAACCAGAGGAAACCCACGCGAACGCAGGGAGAACATGCAAACTCCACACAGAAACGCCAACTGACCCAGCCGAGGCTCAAACCAGCGACCTTCTTGCTGTGAGGCGACAGCACTACCTACTGTGCCACTGCGTCGCCTGTTGTTGTTATTATTATTATTATTATTAATATTTTTTTATTATACAATTATCATTCTAAATAAATAACAGAAATCAACTGGAAAACTATGTAAAAACACAATGTGAAATGTTAAGATAACTTTATTCATTTTCATTTATTTTGCTTAGGCTTAGTCTCTATTTCAGAGTTTGCCACAGCGGAATGAACCACCAACTATTCCAGCATATGTGGATGTCAGTGAATGCCTTTCCAGCCACAACCCAGTACTGGGAAATTAATAAACGTTTAAAATTAATATTAATTTTGACAATTCTATAGAATACAAAAAAATCAACTCAGGCTCATTCTGAAAACGTACCTCTGTATACATTTTTGAAGACTGCCAAATACATCCCAGAATCCCAGAAGCCAAGTTTTTTATTTATTTTTTTTCACAAATCTACTAGAGGCCGCTGTGCATGTTTATTGAGATCTTAAATTTCTCTCTTGAGTGCCATTCATTCCTGCTGTTCTTGCGTAAATCCACCAGAGGTCGTTGTTGACTGACTGATTGACTGACTGACTGACTGACTGACTGACTGACTGACTGACTGACTGACTGACTGACTGA
>CAIGQZ010004625.1:3129378-3140901 GCA_903798205.1 Danio tinwini
TGACTGACTGACTGACTGACTGACTGACTGACTGACTGACTGACTGAATGACTGACTGACTGACTGAATGACTAACCAATCGACTGACCTACCCTCCCCCTTCCCTAAACTCAACCAATAGTATTTTAAAAAGGACAGATTGACCCACCCACCCTGTTCCCTAAACCCAACCAACAAACTTAAAAAGCAATTCAGAAAAAGAAAAGCCCTCACCTGATTTGTATTACGTTTTACCACATTCTCACCCTGTTATTTACTTGTTTATTTTTTATTTTTTTGTCTTCTGTTTTTGTCTTACCTGCTTTTTGAAACCGTTCTTAACCAGACTTAAACCCCGTCGTCGTGGTCATCTTCTTTCTGTCTCTTAAGCCCTCTGATGTACATGATGAGACAACTGGAAACAATCGGAAAGCCGTCCATAGTCAGCTGATAAGTGCGGAAAGGAACAGCGTCATACTGCCCTGTAGCGTTCATTTAAAAAATAAAATCTAGCCATATGTACCTCTGGCTACATAATTTGTAATCTCCAGAAATGTATATAGGGCTACTTTTCAGGATGAGCCTATGTTGAAAAATTTTTTTTTTATAGAAATATCTGTTGTCTTAGACCTGACTCATGGCCGAGAATTAATGTTAGGCTATTAAGTCTTACCTCCCTGACTTTTTATCCCTCCTTTCTACTTCATAGCCATGCTTGATCAAAATAAGATCATCATCATATTATATAAACTTCAGTTTAGTCGACTTGCAAAACTCGCTGCGTGTCGACACCTCTGGATAAAAGGCTGTTTCACAGCACATGAGCACCGCATAATTTATCAGTGTGCATGTAAACAACTGGGATTCACACCGGGAGTGTGTGTAAGGTGTGCAGAAAGGTTTTTTTTTTTTTTTTCGTGAATGCGTCAGTTTGCTTTCACCAGCATTGTTTCAGTCGCACATAGAAAATAACAAACTTGCACTTGCAAAAAAGGCCAAATGTGAATGGCCCATAGCGTCTTTATTCTGGGTTTACCACTATAAATTAATACACTTGCATAAAGTAAATCGTATCTCAATGCTTTTACTAGGGCACAGTTTATTTTTACTGAGGCACGTTTTTTTGTCTCCCTCTACCACCCCCAGCAAAATACCACCCTGGGCGATCTCCCATATAATGCCCATGCCTAAATCTGCCACTGATGAATTTAGTTCAAAGAGCCAATAAATATCCTCCATCTTTTCTTTGACAACAGACTGTATAAACTTTTTTAGTACATTCAATTTAAACAATTCAATAGAATAAAAAATATCTGGCAAATCATACAACAATAATTGGGCAATGTCTTTAAGTTTAAAGTTTATCTCAGTGTTTTGAATTTAAACAACTTTAGGTATAAGAGAGTAGAAGTGCCTGCTCTTAAAGTCCACATTAAATCAAATCTAGCCATATCGATTTTGTTCACTGTTACAGCCCAAAATCCAAATCTAGCTCTATTAATGAAATCAGGATTTGAGCTGAACAAATGTAAGACACAGACGCTTGAAAATGACAAATTGGCGTCCCCGTCAATATATTTTAAATCTTATTTAAATCAACCTTACAAGACAAAACAAAAATTAATAACAAAAACAGTTCCTTGACTACAACCTTTTTTTTTTCCAGGAGAGTTCTAGCTCCTGTGAGAAAAGAATAAAAGCCAGAGAATCTTCCGGGCCACTGCTTCCCTTTCTGAACTAAATCAAAAACAAAACGTGACTATGAAAATAAATATCCACTATCTGCTACAAAAATAAAAAAAAGTATCAAAATGAACAAACTAAGCAAAATAGTTAACACATTACAAATACTAAAGATTCAAAAGTTAACAAAAACATAACAGGGAAAAGAGCGCATATGTGAAGCGATCCTGGTATGTGCAGAGCACCGCCAGCCAGAGAGATAGTGAGAGAGTGACATAACCACCATTGCCATTGGGCTTATATACAGGGACTTCTAATGTCATCCAATCTGGACAAGACGTAAACTCAGACAAGCACAGAAGCAAAGCACACAACCATTCATTAATTTTCTGGGGTCGCCACAGCCGAATGAACCGCCAACTTATCCAGCATATGTTTTACGCAGCGTATGCCCTTCCAGCCGCAACACATTACTGGAAAACATCCATACACACTCATTCACACACATACACTAGAGACAATTTAGCTTACCCAACTCACCTATAGCGCATGTCTTTGGACATGGGGGGAACCGCAGCACCCGGAGAAAACCCATGCAAACACAAGGAGAACATGCAAACTCCACATATAAACGCTGACCCAGCCGGGGTTCAAACCAGCGACCTTCTCGCTGTGAGGTGATAGTGATTAGCACAACGCCACCATGCTGCCCATAAAATATAAAACAGAGCCACAGAGTTATGTCAGTGTTATGACAACTAACAGAAATGGTAAGCAGGAGGAGTCTGTTAGGTTGTAATAACTCTCCTGAAACCCTTTTCCCGGTCTTTCTGAATAAAATACCTACTTTACTACATTCAATCGGCTTGCATTAGAAAAAAAAAACAAGCCACGCCCACTGTTTTCTCATTTAATTTCCCGTTTCTCTGTCTCAATATGAAAAAAGATGAATGAATAAAAAAACTGTCACAGCTTCCAGTTCATGCTGACTTTAATCATTTTCCAGCTGTATTTTTGCCTTTACCTTGGCTGTTACTCCCCTCACATTCAAAGAGATGGATTAAATTATTCAGTTTTTATTTCTGGAGATATTTTTCAAATGCCCAAGCACGTGCTCACATACATGTTGTTAGAGGATGGCACTGGCCTCATTATTAAGACATATCGCATGCAGTCCAGCATTGATCTCAGTTGAGGTTTATCAGCATTCTGTCCTCCACCGCACACCGACTGCCTTCCAACCTGCTCCCCTGATCTGGCAAAATAACATTGCAAATTTGCAAAAATACATTATTAATTTTCCATGAAGCACGCCAGACGGCACCCTCTGACAAACATTCCTTTCATTTTTTTCTTCTTCTTCTTTTCATTTTTCATTTCCTGTAGTGCACCTGAGACCCTCCCCTGCCCGCTCCGCCTCCATTCACTTCAGCTACTGAAATCATATCTGCTAGGAAATCATTTTGAGAACATCACAGCAGAATAGAGCACCCTGGTATGGTGCGTGTGTGAGTGTGCGAAAGTGTGTGTCATTTTTATGTGTGTGCACTCTGCTTTCTACAACCCCCTTCTCACAGAATCATTCCCCTATTGTGTGAATGAGAGAGAAAAAGAGAGAGAGAGAGAATCACAGCCTCAGCTTTTATGCAGTAAAAATGATACTAGTAGTAAGTCATAAACATAGTTGTCTATAGATTTAGATGTACACTCTCTGACAAAAGTCTTGTCGCCTATCCAAGCTTTAGGAACAACAATATGACTTCTAGTTGATCATTTGATATCAGAAGTGGCCTATATAAAAGGCAAATGCCTCTAGATTAGGCTTATTTTTCTTAAATAAAATATCATAACGTACAGTATAGAATAAGTCATGCTGCAGTGTAAACCGAATTGATATTGTGTATGACTCCCATGAGCTTGGACAACTGCATTCGTACATCTCTGCAATGACTCAAATAACTGATTAATAAAGTCATCTTATGAATGGCAAAGAAAGCGTTCTTGCAGGACTCCAAGAGTTCATCAAGATTCTTTGTATTCATCTTTAATACCTCCTCCTTACCCCAGACTTGCTTAATAATGTTCATGTCTGGTGACTGGGCTGGCCAATCATGGAGCACCTTGACCTTCTTTGCTTTCAGAAACTTTGATATGGAGGCTGAAGTATGAGTAGGAGTGCTAATGATCACAAGCAAGCGAGAAAGAAAGGTTCACTTTTAAACTGGTGTTTAAATCAGTAACTACGTTTCCATCAACCTATTTTTATGCACATTTTGGATACGCACATAAAACGGTTTATGGAAAAAGCCAAGATGCACATAAATTTTGAAAATGCACATAAAAAAACATATGCACATAACTGAGTAGGATAAACTTTTTATTCGGAAAAAAACCCTGATGCACATAAACTACGATGGAAACACTTTTACTGAACAAATTGCAGTATGCGCATTAAAAAAGTCATGGGATATTATGTAGTAAGAGATCACGTGATGATAAAAATGTGTGTGAATGGACAAACCAGCAGGCTGAGCACATTGTAAAACATCTGAAATGTTGTTTTGGTATATCTAAAATGCCTTAACCATTTCAGTATTAGTGTTATTATATTAATAATTACCTCCAGAATCAAGAGCATCAGTGCTCCGCATCCCACGCCTTCAAATGTCGCCACGTGTTCATTGTCTTTGAGGCACAAATCATTTATTAAATGAGGAAAATATTTGCGCAGCTTCTCCTACCGCAGTAAATTCCATTTTTACTTTTGATATTTGGCGCCAGTTAATCAGGAAGTGATGATTTTGTTCTCCTTGACTCGTTGGATGGAAACGCTGCTTTATTCACATGTCTTTTATGCAATATTCTAGTTGTGCACATAAACTTAATTTACATCTTTGAATGGAAATATGGCTAGTGTCTTTTGTTCAATTTCAGTCACTTCTATCATGAGGGAGCGTCTACGGATAGGTGTATGCATATGTATAAGCTTTTTTTCTGATCATTTGATCTGATATGCTAAAAAAAAGCTTGCACAATTTAAAATATAAAAATAGATGAAATAAAAGCATCCATGTCACACTTAATATGTGTGAATGTCATCACATTACAAGAAAAATATCAAACCAAATGCCATATGCAAACAAATGCCGGCAGATTATTTCTCGGAACTAATCCTTGGAAAGACATTTATTAACTGTAGCAATGCGCTCTATATTTTATACAGATCTTATATTCCTTAAATTACTATTTTACAATTGACCAGTATTGGATATTTAGATGTTTTGAATGCCCCTATTGTCCAAAAATGCATTCAAAAGCCCCTAGAAATGTATATTGACATAATACAACTTGGTATGATTGCTAAAAATGTTGACCTTAAAAATTATTATTTTTAAAAATGCAATAACTGCTGACATTCAAGCCAAATAAAAAAAAATAACTTTTCTTCAGGAAAATAAATACATAGATATAATTAACAATTTTACATGCGGGCTAATAATTATGCTTTCAACTCTAAACTGTATATAAAGTGCAGGTCAGAATGTTTTATATTTACAGTGGGTAAAATAAATACACGTTACCATTTTCTCAGAAAACATATTTCTAAAGATGCTGTCGACTTGAAATTTATAGCCTACTATAGCCTACTATACCTAAAAAAAATCCATATATGCAAAGGAAACAAATCTAATACGTTTACAAATGAAGTTATGTGTAATAAAATAATACAACACAGGGAAAAAGTATTGAACACACAAAGAAGGGGAGGTGTAGAAAGTCAGTGAAAGCCCAGACAGCTGCTGAAATCTCTCAGTAGTTCTTCAGCAACCTTTCTGCCCATCATTGTAAATTACTATCAGCTGCTTCAGTCCAATATCTACATTAGCAGGATGATGAAGATGAAACAAGAGTGGAGATTTCAGCAGGACAATGATCCAAAACACAGCCAAGAGAACTCTCAAATACTTTCAGAGAAAGAAAATCAAGCTGTAGAATGGCTGAAGTCTGTGAAAAACTCACACCTAAGTAATGAATGTGACTTCATTCTCATTAAAAAAGCCTTTTATAGAAAGTAATAAATATGTTTCAGTAGTTTTGTACTTTCTCCTTGTGTCATTCCATTAATATTACACATAACAATTTTTTCAGATTTTTTGTTTTGTTTTATTTTGTATGTATATGTTTGTATTGTTTGGGTTTTACCTAAATCTAGCTCAATTCCAAGTCAAAAGCTCCTTTAGAAATATTATTTAGAGGAAAAAAGCATGACGTGTTTTAGGGGTGTGAACCTACACTGGTCTCACGGTTCAGTTTGGTTACGATTATTATGCCATCGATTCAGTTCAGTTCGATATCTCGGTGCATTACGGTGCATTGATGATGATTTCCATACATTTTTTTGTAAAATTGTATTAAAATCTATAAATATGTTTATATTTATATAATGTTTGTAATACAATTTTGTACTTTATTACAAGCAGTCAGATATATGAACTGTGCCTTTAATTTTACCTGCTCAAAAAAAAACAACACTCTTTGTGAATGTTTTAGACAAAACTCCAATACATGCACAGAAGACAGCACAAACATTCAGAACAAATAAACTAATGTAAATATTATCCCACTTTGTGAGCGCTGGCAAGTTCTTACACTCCTATGATTGGTCATTGTCTTTACCCGCTCAACAGAAAGGACTGCGATTGGCTTTAGAAACGAAAGCGATGTTCACCGACGAGTGACACAGGAAAAACAGCCGCGGTTATATGTGTGTAATAGACGCGGCGAAGAAAACTCGCACCACAGGCACGCTTGTGTCTGGATCCACAAGTATCGCTTTTACAGCCGAGAGAGGAAAAATTACCTGACGAACATGCCAACGGGTCAAATGCCCAAAGTGTGTGTGTGTGTGTGGGAGAGAGAGAGAGAGAGGCAGAGATGGAGTTTTACAGCATTTCTCCTTAGTAGTAAAAATGCTTGTGCTTTACCATTCCTCAGTGTCAGTGAAAGACTGTCCAGCAAACACACACATGGGCACAATTATCAGCTTTTATTTACTCGCCCTCGCCTCCTTTGCCATAGTATTCTACCGCGACATCGCGCATAGGGGATAAATGACATCAGTGCGTAATAACTGGTTATGATCTATTACTGAACCGATATCAAATTGTCCCCATCTGCATTGCAGTGCACCGAAGAAACAATTAATTTTGACACCCCTAACGTGTTTAATACTTATTTTCACCAATACTTTTATGTACACCAAATGATGATGGAACATGTCCATATTTTTCCATTTTAATTTCACAAAAGTTATTTGAAACTGCTGCAAATGGTGGATGTTTTCATTGCATTTAATATGCTTGCTTTAATACAAAATCACTTTTGTAAATTTAATTAAATGCAAACGCCATGATGCAACGTCTTCCCTTTGACCCACATACAATGGAGCTCAGTGGCAGTATTTTGTTATCATTTTAAGTATACAGTCCTTCTTTGCAAATGCAAATGGGAAGTGACATTACCATGACAGTCTTGGCCTTTTGATATGCACTGTATGATTATATTAAATCTTCTGCTCCCAGTCCATATTGAGTGAGGTCCCAGTCTCCACACTGCCTGTGTGAAAACTGGTGCGTATGAAATTGAGAACAGAGAAAGAGAAAGAGTAGAGAAAGTACAAAACATAATAATAAAAACATTCTGCGACTCCCTTTAGGCTGTACATCCCGTGCAGTTTACCAAACTCACAAATCCAATTTCGAAATGGTATTTGGTGGTTACAAGCACATGACCTTGAAATTGGATAGATATGCTGCACTACAGGCCTTTTTCGCCACTCCACGCTTATCCACGGTTGACTGTTGGCTCATTTCGGTCCGGATCATGAAGTGAGCTGCCACACGGTTCTGGAAATGTCTCGACGGTGTTGCTGATGTGTTACAGTACAGGGCCACACTTCATTTGAAGGAACATGTGAATGGCCATGGGATTAGACCCACTGCACTTTGCCATATAATGAAAGGAATGTCAACCTCTCTAAAATGACAAGTTGCATTAATCTACACATGCCTGTTGCATTTCATACTACGGGTGTACTTCAAGTTTGAGGAACTTTCATTCAAAATAACTGATACGAATAACTTGAAATAATAATGTCCGGTTACAAAATGTTCCATGATGTAGATGGTGAAAACTGAGTGACAAGTTAATTTGGGTTTGGTAAAATAGTATCACATGCATTTCTGCCCTGCAAAGTGTTTAGTTAATAAATATTTTTTAAGCGTACTTAAACTAGTTGTGGGCAACACGGTGGCTCAGTGGTTAATTTATGAATGATAAATTAGTTGCCTTAAAAAAACATTTACCATATAGTCATATGCTGTGTTCTCTCTTTACTGAACAAAAACTGCAATAATAAAAACAGTTGTTCACAAATAAAAACGACAAGTTGACTTTACTTAAAAAAGTGAGTAAACCTTTAAGTTGACTTAACTTAAATGAAAATTGACATGCACTTATTTAATTTACTTAATAATTTTAAGGCAACAGGTTTACTCACTTCAAATAAAGTCAACTCTTTTCTTTTTAGTGAGTGGCCAAAGCTCTTTTAAGTTTTGTTCCCTCCAGATCATTTACTTATTTTGTACAGTACAGTACTATTTATTATACGTCTGTAATATTGCAAAGATTCATTTTGAGTCCTTGAGTTATTAATGGCGTGCTGAAAGTCATTTGTTAATTCTAATAAGCTGCCTTTCAATATTAAATTTATGAACTAAGGAGAATTGTGGCACCTCGTGCCAAATTTTCTAAATCATTTCACTGATTGTTCACAGTTTAATGGAAGTTAATCCCATTATTCTTGAAAAGCATTATGGGGTGTAGGAAAAAAGTGGACAGGAGAGTTATTTTAATTAAGCATCTATGATGCTATTGCATCTTTCTTTTTTAAGGGTTTGGTTTTACACAAAATTTATGAACTTTGCAGGAATCATGACAGAATTACTCATCTGAATCAAACCCACCATTTCTTATACCACTCAACTACATGGGTGTAAAATCATGAAACATCATGAAGTGATTTGACTACTGTATTTATATGCATAGTTTAGGGGATTTGTATTTAAGTGCAGTTTTGCACTTTTATGTGATAAACAGAATTTCAAAATCTGACTTTATTCAGATGTTTAGTCCATATAATGCAAGTTTACTGACAGCTTGACAATCTGTTTACAATTGTCAACAAACAATGTAAAAATACCAAAACATTTTTTACTTGGTTATTAAAAACGTCGCTTTAAGTGAACCTATTATGCAAAAATCACTTGCATTGTGTGGCAACAGTATGTGAATATATCCAGCCACTAATGGTAAATATTAATTAAATATAATCACACTTGATAAACAGCCTGCAGAAACACTTTAATTGACATTCTCCCTTTGTACATCTTATCAGAGGGTGAAAAGCCCCACCCATTAGCATAAACAGTCCTGAGTGAGAAGCAGACGTCCGCCGGTATTCACGTTAATACAATGCAATTTAATGGCTAATTTACTAAATAATATGAATAATACTTGGTATAATTACTCTTTTTACATTTCTGTGAGGGTTGGGTTTAGAGTTGGGGAAGAGGTAGACAATAATTAACTACAATTTAATGGATAATTGAATAACTATCCTAGATAGTTCTTGTTAACTTCCAGCCGCAACTGTATCCCTTTTAGCAACAATCAAATGAAGAGGAGGAAGAGCAGACTGGTGACTCTCCTGTCAACAAAATTAAACGATGAGTCCTAGTTTCTGTTACGACATTTAGATGGTAGGATCAGAATTTGACTATGTAGCTTAAAATGTTGCTGGGTTACTTCTACTTTTTAACTTTCTGTGTACTTTTTTTTTCTCACATCCTTGAGAGGACACGAGGCACCCTCCCTGAGGCAGCATGTGAGTCCACAGAGACGTGTCAGTGCCCCGCTTGCCTTATTACAATTCAGCATGGCACGCAGCACAAGTGTCACTTTCTGAAAGTGTGTGGGTCTTGTTTTTCTTTGCTTGTGAAAGGATGAAAAGTTGGTGGAATGCAGCCTTCTGACTTGTTTTCCTTCATATTTCCTAGCCTACTTTTACTGCTGTTACCAATGACAACTAAGGTCAAATTCCAGCACTGTACACACTCAGACTAAGGGTTTGTGGTTTGACCTAGTTAGACCATTTTGGCTAAATGCCATAATTACACCAGCTGATTGAAAAAATAATTGAAGGATATATTATTCATTATTTTATACATTATTCATTCATCTAAAAGTCTTAAAAATAAAGGTTCTTTATTGGAATCTATTAGTGGCTCCATGATGAACTGTTATCATCTATAGACTATTTCAATGTGGTGATGTCACTGGCCCATAAACATTTCCTGCTTGTTATCAAACTATTTCATAACTGAAACAAGAGGCAATTCAGTCATAGCATAATGTTAAAAACAGCTATCATAGCATTATGTATTAATAAGTGGATCTTTTTGGATTCTTGGATGCTATAGAAATTAAAAATGTAAAACAGGAAATACGTTGGGACCTTTGTTTTTGTTTAAATCCCTCAAAATGGTCTATAGGACATTTTCATTGCACAAAAGCTATTTATGGGGTAATTAATTTATTTTAAAAAGTGAACACCATTTTCAAAACTTTAAGTAACTTTAAAATAAATTAATAATATTAGTAATTAAGTAAGGACATATTAAATTAATTATAAGTCTTAGTAAAGAAACATATACAGTTATGTTACAGAACACTTCTATTTCATGAAATAATACGAAAGGAAATGTTGTTTTCCAATTAAATAAATACGGCAGTACAGCTGTTTCTGACTATAGCAAGATTCTTTTTATTTTATTTTTGTAATGTTAAATTTAATTTAATAAAATTTTCTATTTTTTATTTAGATTAATTTTATTTTATTTAGATTTTTATTTTACATTGTATTTGTTATATATTATTTAATTGTATTTAATTTATTGTATTTTATTTTTTGTAATGTGTGTTCAATTTAATTTAGTTAAATTAATTTCAATTAATTTTATTTTTTTATTTTTTGTTGTTTAGTTTAATTTTATTTTGCCTTTTATTTTTAGTTTATTCTATTTTATTTTCTTTAACTTTATTTTTTATTTTTTAATGTGTTCAATTTAATTTTTATTAATTTTTAATTTTTAATTTTGTGTTTTTTTATTTTATTTTTGTATTTTACATTTGTTTATTTAGTTTGATTTGTTTTTATTTTGTGTTTTTTGTTTTATTTTGTATTTATTATGTTTTTTATTTTATTTTATTTTATTTTGTATTTATTTACATTTTTTTATATTTTATTTTATTTAGCCAAAATATAGTTCATCTCTCTCTCTCTCTCTCTCTCTCTCTCTCTCTCTCTCTCTCTCTTTATGACTGTGTTTGTTCTTGTGGTTCATCAGCCAATCAGTGTTGTCATGATATAATTTTCCTGTAGCTCAAGAGCAATTACTCTGTATTCAATTCATATCATAATTATTGCAATTATGAGATGACAAGCCTGAGTTTCAACAAATTACTAAATCTTAAGACATGAACAGTCAATTTTTAAATAGCATAAAAAAGCATAAACATATTTAATCTGTCCATAAATGTTTTAATTGCTTTGTAAAATGGACAAGATTGACCACTCAAGATTAACTCACTCAACGTCCGCAAAAATTAGCTAACATTTTCTGTATTACAGGTTTTCTAAAATGCTGTTTAAATGTACCAAAAAAACATTATGCAATTGATGATGACCACCCCTACACACACACACACACACACACACACACACACACACACACACACACA
>CAIGQZ010004625.1:3173553-3193467 GCA_903798205.1 Danio tinwini
TCTCTCTCTCTCTCTCTCTCTCTCTCTCTCTCTCTCTCTCTCTCTCTATCAGCCTGTGTTTTTGTGTCTCTGGGAAGAAGCACATGACAGGTGTGCGGTGAGAGATGGTTCCGTGCCGTCACCGCTTCCCCTGGGCGTGACTGCGGTCAGACTGCTGTTCCAGCCCGATGGACTCAGGTACCCAGGTGGCCAAGAGAAGACAATACTGAGAGAAAGAGAGAATTAACATAAGAGAGTGCTCTGACTATCCTAATGCAGGAAATATCTTTATAATGCAGAAAAAAGTTATGGAAATGTCATTGCGGTCTGTGCATCAAATAAAATGTACAAAGCTATAATGTAGACAATGTTCAACTTAAAGAGTTCATCCAAGACTGAAAATTTTGTCATCTTTTACTCACTCTTCAATTGTTGCAAACCCAGTTTCTAAGTAACATATTGTTACAACTCTATGATTCTCTTGTCTCAACTGTTTCTCTGCTTTGCCTAGAACACATCTGATTGGCCACTTCCAGCTGATTTATTGTTCCTGTTTGGCCTACAGTGTTTTAAAAGCCATGACACAACTTCATTGGCTGCCGGCGTCTTCATCTTTACAATATATAAAATCAGAAACTAGACTAGACATTTTAACAGAAATAATGCAAACATTATATAGAAGTCAAATGATGGGTATAAGAGTAATAGTTTTATGAGTACCTGCGCATCTTGATGTTCAAGGAAATTAAATTGCAGATAAGGTATAAAGATAAAGAGTATTATTAAGAAAAGAATGAAGGAAAGGTGGAAAAAACTATGCGATAATGAGAAAAAGGGCCGGTGATTTTACAGTATTCAAAAGAAAGTAGGAGAAATGAGATGCGTAGAGAAAAACAGGAGAGAGGAGATAATAATATCTAGGGTGAGATTTGAACACACAAAATTTAATAGCACACTTTTTAAAATGGGAAAACATGGTACAGGACAATGTGAGTTTTGTTGACAAGAAAAGACAGTTGAACATGTTTGTGGCGAGGGGGCATGGCCGAGAGCCGTGGGAGCGAAACGAGGCCCGCCACAGATGAGATACACCTGTGGTGCGCACCTGCTTCCAATCCCACGGAAGGAGCTCTGGACTATAAGAGGAAGAACGATAGCAGAGGAGAGAGAGAGGGAGGACCGGGCCTAGACATATTGTTTTACTTTTGCTTTCAGTTTGACGGCAGTCTCTGTGAGAAGCTGCCGTCCATTTGTTTTGGTTTAGACGGCAGTCTCCGTGAGCAGCTGCCGTCCCTTTTTACTAATAAATATTTAAAACTTCGTTGGTTCTCCGCCTCCTTCTTCCTGGCGGCCAGGTGGCTGTAAACTTTATTACAGTGGTGCCGAAAACCCAGGAGAAGAAGGGACACATTGTCTAGTTGCCCTCGTCGCTGAGAGGGAGGGCGAGTGTTCGGGAGTTAACCCGAGTGGGGGAGAAACCAGATCGTCTGCCAGAGTGACAGGGTGGCCTGAGGCTGGCGAGGAAAGGATCTGCTTGCTGCCGTCTCCCAGCATGGGGAGGAGCAGGGGACACGGGGCTCCCCGCTGGAAGGGAAAGAGCTAAAGGGAGCCATCCCACAGAGCCCGGGGGGAGTCGCCGCGATCCGCCATGACGCCGAAGCCTGCGTCCTCCACCGAAGCGGGAGCGGAGCAGGAGACCAGAGATGCCGCCAGCCAGCCAGGAGAACCGCCGCCGGACACCAGAAGACGGACGGGTGGATAGATTCCTCCACAGGGCTCCCAGCATGTCGTTGCATCTCTCAGTTGGTTGAGGACCGAGTGGCAGCGTGTCTGGAGAACCAATTTTTTTTTCCTCTCTCTGTCTACTCTGTCTTTCCTCCTTTTTTCTCCATCTCCTTTTCTCTTGGCCCATCTCATATAGGTCTCACGGGTGCTGTGGCGCCAAGAGGATTTAATAAGGGGGTACACTAGAATACACGCCAAACCAGTTGGTGGTGGAAATACACCATTCTGTTGTTTGTCAACCACCAATAAATTGAAGAAAAATTGGCAGTTTAGGAAGTAATGATTTCAATGTTAAGGTTGGGTCACACTGGATTGAATGCAACACTTGCATTAATGGGGAAGTATGAAAACAATGTGTGATGAGTGCAGTGTGACTGAAACTAGAACATGTACTTTTTGTCTGCAATAAACATGAGGAACCGTGTAATTATCTGTTCAGTAGTATTCCAAATAGGCCTGTAAATGTCATAGACCTTCTTGGGAAAGGTTTAAGAGATAGCCTTATGTATAGGGCACTGTTAACATTTTTAGAGGACACAGGATTAGGTCATAGGATTTAGTAGGGTTTTGATGATTATGTCCATTTCGGAGTTGAAGTCAGTACGGAAGATGGAAGAGCTGAACACGCAGCGCCAGCTTTGGTCTGAGAACTAATGCTCTGAGGTGGATGGGTCACCCCATTATTTTGGTCTTGTCAGCTCCTGAATTTAAACCCCAATGAATCTTTGATTTCATTTTCTTGTCTTGTCTTTCATGTTGTGCACCATCCCTAGACCGTGCAAAACAATATTTTGAAGAATATAGAGAAAATATAAGAGAAGCTGCAACTACTTCCATTGTTTTTCTTACTATAGAAGTCAGTGGATACCGGTTTTCAGCTTTCCTCAAAATAGCTTCCTTTGTTTTCAACAGATGTACAAACTTATAAAGGTTTGAAACTGCTTGATGGATAAAAATAGAAAGTACATTTTCATTTAAGGGTGAACTATGTCTTAAAATAACTTGAAAATATATGTAGCTGAAATAATGAGCTATGATCATTTAGCATGTATTATGTAGAAATATACTTACTGATTTATTGTACTTATGTATAGTTGAAGTCAATTATTAGCACGGCACATTTTGCCATTGAACTCTGAGAGGGAAAAGCGTGCTACGTCAGTGGTGTCTTTTACATTCTCCAATCAAATCATAGCAGAGGCGGGGATTCTAGTAAGGTGACACCTGTGTTTGTGTTGTCAACTACGGACTGTGAAGGCTTTTAAAGATGGAGGAGAGACTAGTGGTCGCTGTTTCGAATTATCCAGGGTTGAAGGACTTCACAAATCATGAATATAACAATATTAAAATTGTAACAATATCAATAGTAGCGCTCATGCACAATATGCAGCTGATTCAGTGGTTGCCTAGTGACATAAAAGGCACAGCACACTTCTTTTCTTTTTTTTTCTTGTCAACAAAAAAGACTGACGTTTTCAGAACGGAAAAGCATGTTTAGTGTAACATTATGCTTTCTCTAATATAATCTTTCATTCTGTGTGTTATGCAGATGTTTCTGAATGTAAAATATATACAAATTTGAACATTCATTCATTTTCCTTTGGCTTTGTCCCTTTATTAATCAGTAGTCGACACAGTGGAATGAACCGCCAACTTATCCAGCATATGCTTTACACAGCTGATGCCCTTTCAGTCGCAACTCAGTACTGGGAAACACCCATACACACTTATTTACACACATACAATACGGTCAATTTAGCTTTGTGAATTCACTCATAGCGCATGTCTTTGGACTGTGGGGGAAACCGAAGCACCTGGAGGAAACGCACATAAACACAGGGAGAACATGCTAACTCCACACAGAAATGCCAAATGACCCAGCCGGGGCTCGAACCAGCAACCTTCTTGCTGTGAGGCGACAGTGCTAACCACTGAGCCACCATGTCACCTCCAAATTTAAACATCAATATGCAAAAAAAAATTTAAAAAATTGAGAAATTATGAACTATGATCTATATTTATCAATATAGATCTGTAACTCTTTTGAATAATGCCGGCCTATTCTCTTCATCGGCTGTCTGTGAACTCTGTGAATCTATTTTGACCAAACACTTGCTAGCAGTGTTGAAAGCTATGCACTCTATTCAAATTTTTCTTTCATATCAGTCTTTATGTTAGGGATGCATGATATATACCGACGGCCATATCAATATCAGTCAATAAATGCTATTTTCATTCTTGTGACCCAATGTCAGAATCCTGTATTTCCCGTGTCTAGTGTTCATTCATTCATTTTCTTTTCGGCTTGGTCCCTTTATTAATCTGGGGTCACCACAGCGGAATGAACCGGCAATTTATCCAGCATTTGTTTTACGCAGCGGATGCCCTTCCAGCTGCAACCCATCACTGGGAAAATGTCTAGTGTTCCATGTGCTTTTGTTATAAAGCTGCGGTCACATTGGACTTTTCTCCCCATAGACTTCTATTCATATGCACGCAAATGCGTCGGACCGGAAACGCAAGGTCAGGTTTCGCATTTCGCTGAGGTGCAAAGTTCAAGCTTGGTGAACTCTGACCTGCAAAATCGCATCACTTGCCTGCGTAAGACCAATTCAGGATCAAAACATGACCTCTCTGAACAGAGATTTAAAACATGGAGCAATCGCTTGCTTTTTTAATGGCTAAACATCTTGTTTAATCCCGCCCTTTTTCACAGCGTCGTGCGACAATTTCGCAAGCTCAAATGGTAAAGTCTAGATTGGATATGCAGTCGGCTGGAAGTGCGATATGTACATTAATATAGCAGAATTTTTTTATGACGCTCTATAACAATTAATATTTTACAGTGCTGTGACTGTTAGGTTTAGGGTTGGGGTGGGGGGTAGGCGTTAAAAAGTACAATTTATTAAGTAATTTAATATATAACATAAGTAATACTTGGTACAACTACTGTTTTTAGGTTACTGTGATAGTTGGGTTTAGGGTTGGAGTTCGGGTAGACTATAATAAAATACAATAAATGGGAAATTTAATAAATAACATAAATAATTCTTGTTAACTTCTGGCCGCAAACGTATCTGATCTAGCAACAACCAGCTCAAACTCTAGTGTGACTGCAGCTGAATTCCTTAGTTCTGTTTTCCCGCCGTTTGTTAGTGTTTATTAGTTTCACCTGTCCTGTGTTCATGTCCTATGTATTTATATCACTGAGTTTAGGTAGCTCTTGGTTTGGCCGGGAATTATTAAACTCCATGTCATATATCGTCATCATGCTGTTTCCTCCGTTTCCCCTTTGTAAGTGTTTGTAAGTAAATATACATTTTGATAATCCTGTTTCTGGTGCGTTGTTGGAGAGTGTACTGCACTACGTGACATCCAATAACATACTTGGCCAATATCTTTAAGCCAATAATTTCTGTTTTATTTCTGCTGATTGAACTGCTTCATGTACCCGCTACCTGCCACTTTGTTAGAATTTTACTGGTATTTTGATATTTGGGTAATGATCAATGACTTACAGTACATGCACATTTGTTTTTAGGCAGTAGATATTATTTACAGTTGAAGTCAAAATGATTAGCCCTTCTGTGAATTTATTTTCTGTTTATAATATTTCCCAAATGATGTTTAACAGAGCAAGAAATTTGTCTTTCCTATATTTTCCCATAATCATGTTTTGTTTCAGCTAGAATTAAAGCATTTGTTTTAACCGTTTTAAGGTTAATATTATTAGTCCCCTTAAGCATTTTATTTTTGTTTGATGGTCACAAGCCTCTTTAACTACATTGAAGCCTATTGATTTGATATATAAACCAGCAATTATAATTATGCATTTAAAACCTACGCGATGCCATCATTGTGAGGTTTATGTGAACAAAACCTTTTTTGTTTTGATAGTTTTATTAAATTTAATGAACTTAAATTGTTTTTAAATACAAAGTTAAGTTTAAATCATGTTATGCTGTTTTCTGATCTTATCAGTAGGATTAAATCCTCTCATAGAGTAACACGAGCAACTGCTAATGGTGACTGTCTTGTTCCAAGGTGTAAGACCTCTTATGGTCAATCTGTTTTCTCTGTTAAGGGAACCAAATTGTGGAATGATTTACCTGTTAGACTAAAATTAGAAAATAATGTAAATGTTTGTACAAGTGCACTTAAAAAGTGGTTAAAACAAAACAGTGTTTACACAAATAGTCTATTAGTTTGTTTGATAATGCCACTTGTCTTATAGCAATTTTATGTAAAGAATTATAATGTTGTGTATGTTTATTTTTATTTCATGTCAAGTCTCCCTTGGACAGATGTTGAGAATTAGCAAGTCTGCTAAAACACTTAAACAAATGCATTTGGTTGTCCAGTGTAATTGTGATGTTCACAACCCAGGCTCATTCTGATTACGTACCACTATATACATTTCTGGAGAGAGCCAAATATGTCCCAGGAGCTACATTTATTTTGTTTGTGTTTGTTTGTTTGTTTTTTTTTGTTTGTTTTTCTTTATTTGCAGGTTTTGTTTCCGCGAATCCACCAGAGGCCACTGTGTATGCTTTTTGAGATCTCAAATTTATCTCGTGAGTGCCATTCATGCTTGCTCTTCTTGCATAGACCAGAGGCCTCTGTTGACTAACTAACTGACTGACCGAATGACCAACCTACCAATCCCCTCACCCTTCCATAAACCCAACCGATAGTTTTAAAAAGCACTATTGACCAGTGTCCACTCCCTTCCCTAAACCCAGTGTTTTGAAAAGAAATCCAGAAAAAGAAAAGCCCTCACCTGTTTTTTTTTACCACATTTTCATATTTTACCACATTCTCACCCTGTTATTTACTTGTTTGTTTTATCTTTTTCCTTTTGTTATTGTCTTACCTGTTTTTTTTTTTTTTAACTGTTCTTCACCATACAACCGTTGTTGCAGTCAACTCTGCTCTGCATCTCAAATCCGCCACGAAATTCAGCCATATGTACCTCTGGCTACATAATTTATGATCTCCAGAAATGTATATCAGGCTATGTTTTCAGAATAAGCCTGTGTTGCATGTCCATGTCAAATAAATAAATAAATAAATAAATAAATAAATAAAAAAATAAAATTGATTGTCTACAAAACAAACCACTGTTATGCAATGACTTGCCAAAATACCCTAACTTTAGTTAACCTAATTAACTAGTTAAAGCTTTTAAATAATTTAGCTATCTGCCTCCAAATCCGAATGATTAGTTATGGGTAGGGCCAGGCAAAATCTGCGGATGTTTTTTGCCATTTCTGTGGAGGATTTTGGTCAAAATCTGCGGATTTCTGCACAATTATTTTGGGAGTATCATAACTAAAACCTTAATATGTGAAATAAAAAATAATACCAATTTAACTTTTATTTAATATTTAAAATGCAAATCCAATTAGATTCACTTTATTTGGTAAACAAAGCAAATCTCTCATATCATATCTACTAAAAGACAGAAAATATTACTTTACAAACTGCATTGTACATAAATCAGATGAACATTTTCATATTAGTCAATAATACTACTAATTTAAAAACTGAATAAACTTAGATTTACACACATTTACTCAAGTAAATAAACAGAATTAATGATGAGCTAAAAATCTGCGGAATTCTGTGGAAAATCTGCAGAATTCTGCGCGTGCAGATTCCGTGTGGGCCTAGTTATGGGTCAAAAACTCCATATCGGTGTGTTCATACTTTGTATGTTTTCTATTCAGGTCTTAATCTGATGATGTACATCATGCTGTGTACAGACGTGTGAATCCATGTCAGAACGCCTGCTTCCTGCTGCTCTCCTGCCAGATCCTCTGTAGCAGCTCGCCCGTGACATTTAAACCCCTGATGACTGAAGTTGGCGAGAAAGGTCAAGTGAGTTAGCGTAAAACTAGTCATTTTTCGGGTGTAAACGATGAGTTTATCTCAGATTAATGACTCCCAGTGTCTCTGAATGCCGAGAACCTTTGCATCTCGCTGTTCCTCCACCTTTTGATTTGCCAGAAAAACTTTGCATCATGGTTGCGCATGCATACCATTGAATGTGAATCGCTTTTTGATGTTGGTAGAGTGTTTTAGCTTTAATCTATTGTGGCAAGAATAGAGTGAATGGGGAATGCTACTGTAATGATGGGAGAAAACCTATAGCGTGGTGCTGGTGGAAGTTTAGAAGATTGAACTATAATGTGCCATTTATACCCCCTGTTGCTCTGTTTTAAAAAGCATCCGTGGTCTGTTTCACTTTCCATCACGTTGTGTCATTTCTCAGTTGTTGGTGGAGCGTGAGGCAGAAAGACACAGGTGTGGGGGTGTGGGATCGGCCTGTCACCTGACTGAAGTGATCACATGAAAAAGCACTGCATGTTCTCTGCTCTCTGGGAAAACACAGCCATTCCCTGTGCTTTCATACACAGATGTGAGGTTGCTTTGAAGTGTCGGATAGCTGTTGTGCAGTCTACACACACACAATGCATAATTTAATATCTTTGTAGTGATTTTTAATCTATACTATTGAAAATGCTTGGTTGTGGTAACCCAACATTGGGTCAAATAGTAATAAACCCAACACTTGGTTAAAAAGTGTGATTTAAATTTTATCAGTTGACAAAATGTACACAGCATTGGGTTTGTCAACTTTTGGCCCAGCAATGGCAAGGCAAGGCAAACTTTATAGAGTACAATTTTACACAACCGTAGTTGATCCAAAGTGCTTCACAATAAAATTAAATTAAAAATAAAAACTGGTATTAAAAATATAAGAAAAAGAAATATGTATAAGTAATACTAAAATACAGATAAGAAATAACATGCATGCATCATTTAAAGGCAAGAGAGTAAAACTACTGTAAGTCTTTAAATTAGATTTAAAAGCATCCAATGAAGGAGAAATCCTGACGTTCAGAGGGAGATTGTTCCAGAGCCTCGGGGCCGCAACACGGAAAGCTCGATCACCTTTTGTTTTGCAGCGAGACCGAGGGACAGACAGAAGAAATTGGTCATGGGACGATCTACAAGCTGTATATGGCCTAATAAATTCACTGACATAGGCCGGAGCAGAATTGTTCAATGCTTCATAAGTAAAAAGAAGGCTTTTAAAATCAACTCTAAATTTGATAGGAAGCCAGTGCAATGAGGCGAGGACAGGGGAGATATGATATCTTTTCTTAGTTCTTGTCATTAATCTGGCGGCTGCATTCTGGACCAACTGTAACCGAGAGAGTGTTGACTGAGGTAAACCAATGTACAGAGTTGCAGTAGTCTAACCTAGAGGAGATTAAAGCATGTGTTACAATTTCTAAATCTTTTTTTTTTTTTTAGAAAGAAACGGTTTAACTTTTGCCACCAATCTAAGTTGGAAAAAGCTGCTCTTCACAACTGCATTTACATGTTTGTCAAACTGCAAGAGTGGATCAAAGATAACTCTGAGGTTCTTGGCATGATTGTGCAGATTGTCATTAAGGAATCCTAGTTGAGTTTTAATTAAATTGTTGGTAGCAGCAGGATCTAATAATAACACTTTTGTTTTATTTTCATTTAGTTGCAGAGAGATATTGGTCATCCAGGTCTTAATGTCGGTTAGGCATAAGAAAAGGTGTTCTAATGATAAATCTTTTCCCAGTTTGATAGGAAAGTATAGTTGGAGATCATAAGCATAGCAGTGGTAGTTATGTTATGTTTGCGGAGTATTGAGCTTAAAGGAAGCATATAAAGAGAATATAATAGAGGGCCAAGAATGGATCCTTGTGGAACACCACAACAAATGGGTTTAGGTGGTGAGGTAAAGGATCCAATATTTTCAGAAAAATATCTCCCCTTAAGATATGAGAACCACTTTAAGGCAAGGCCCTGAACCCCAACAACACACTCAAGTCGTTTCAATAAAATGTCATGATCTACAGTATCATTGGGTTACAACACACCAGCATTTTAACGTAATATATTCTGCGTCATTAAATCCTAGATTTCCTTAATATACTGTCTTTTCTATGCATGTTTAGTTGGGAGCTTTTAAGGTTTTAAGCTTTTAAAATGGCAAACAAATCTATACAATTATAATAAAAGTAGTTTAGATAAACAGTTGTTTCAGGTAATCTAAAGTTATATAACAGTGCTATAATAATTTTTACTCAGCCCAAATTTGGTTACTCACTGAAGTTAAGCGGGGCTGAGCCTGGTCAGTACACCTAGATGGGAGACCACATGTGGACAAACTAGGTTGCTGTCGGAAGTGGTGTTAGTGAAACCAGCAGAGGGCGCTCAAACTATGATTTGTGTTAGTCCTAATGCCCCAGTAAATTGAAGGGGACACCCAGTGGTGGAAAGAGTACTGAAACATTATACTCAAGAAAAGTACCATTACTTGCCCAAAAATGTAGTCGAAGAAGAGTAAAAGTATCTGTTGTAAATAATACTCAAGGTATGAGTAAAAAGTAACCCTTTTAAAAATACTCAGTAGTGAGTATTATGCTGGGAAAGGTTGATTACATGTCATTTGTGCATGTGTGTGTAAACGTAACATTCTGTAGTGCATTTAGTTAATGTTACTGTGGTAAAATCTGAAAATGTGGTAAAAAACAGGTGAGAGCTTTTATTTTTTTGGATTGCTTTTTAAAACTGTCAGTTGGGTTTAGGGAAATGAGTGGGGTCAATCTGTGCTTTTAAAAACACTATTGGTTGGGTTTAGAGATGAAGGAGGGGGGGGGTCAGTCGATTAGTAGTGGTGTAAGGGATAACAAATCTGCAGTTCGGATCACACTACGATTTTTAAGTCACGAATCGGATTTAAAAATCAGCAAAAAAGTGAGGAGACAAATGTCATTTGCTTTCCATTTATATAAAAAATATGCAAAAAAAACATTGCTTTTAACAAACAGAACTTAGAACCTGTAAGGTTAATAAAAAAAAAATCAAGAAAGAACCAGCTGAAAAAAGAACGGAGGACTTTCGCAGATGAAGGTGAGCGGGGCGGAGGTGTCGTGGACGAAAGTGAAGAGGGTTGGGGAGTCACGGAAGAAAGTAAACAGCAGACGGGTAGAAGATCGGTTGAGGAGGGGGATCGGTAAAATGAGGTGCCGGATCAGATTTCAGAGGATCCGTATCCGGCGTGTTCCGGCACAAATTAAGCCCTGGTCCCACCACAACTTTTCCCGTCATCATTATATCTTACAGGGATCTCTCTGCAATGGTTATAAATGTTGGATCAACCGACAAGTTCAAAATAAATTATTAATCCGCGGGTCACGTGCGTTCGAAACCATGAGTTGTGATCCGTACAGATCACGGATCAACAGTGATCCGTTTCACCCCTATCGATTAGTCAGTCAGTCAGTCAACAGCAGCCTCTGGTGAATTTCTGCAAGAACAGCAGGCGTGAAAGGCACTCGCGAGAGAAATTTGAGATTTCAAAAAAAATATTGCACTACTTATAACTCTTTTGCACAATATCTTGCACAATATTGTACTGTATTATGTAAAGTACTTGTATAATCTGTATTGGGTTTGTATTATGTCAATAGTCTGTAATACTACTCTGTATTTAGTGTTTAGTCCACTATTAAACTATACTATAGTATATGTATGCTGTTAAAAAATATGCTGGATTCCACACAATCAATTCTGAATTATGTTGGCTTTTTTTTTTTTTTTTTTTTTTACACATTTAAGTTAATTGAACCTAAAACAATAAAGTAAAATGAAAACACAGAAATTGTGTTGTATCAGCTTATTTTAAATAAACATTTTGAACAAACAGCAAACGTCATTGAGTGTATAGTTAGATTACTGCTAGAGTAAATTAACTAGGTTTAAAATGGCCTTAGTGTTGTGTTGATATTTATGTTTGTTTGTTTATGTAAAGACAAAACATTTTGTTCCATTTTACACTCAACAAAATATTGTTGCTGCTTGTTCAAATTAATTTAAAATGAGCTAAATCAACACAAGTTTTTTTGGGACATCTTATTTGTTTTATGTTCTTAAATTTGTAAAAACAATTGTTAACCAATTTGTGCCGGAACAGCGTAAAGGAGTTGTGTGCAACCCACCATTATTACAGTGTATGTCCACATATGTAGCAGAATGACAATAAAGCTCAACTTGACTCTTCCCTCGAGCTTCTATTGGCCTGTGTCGATTACGCAGTTGCCGGGTGTGTTCTGGAACTCCACCTACTTTGATGTAAGATTTATTTGCGCAGCTCATTTACTCTTTTCACGGATGAATGCGCAGAAACTCGCTCGTCTTTGATAGCAATCCAAATGACCTTGCACACCTTATTGTGTGGTCAGCGCACAGTCCAGTCTTGAATGTTTCAGTCACACTTTGCTGAGTGTCAAGGCCATTCTCTAACTGGAAATTGGTGTGCATTTTAACATGTTTCGCCTATGACGATACCCTTTTCAATAGAGTGTTAAAGAAATGCACTTCACCTATGCTTCACATTTGCTAAATAAAGAGGCAGACTTGCCATGATTCTTTCTGCTTTCATTAAGTGGATGCACGTACCACCTACATCGCTTGAGTTGTACTTAGTTTTTGTTTATTTCCTTGCCTTAGATTAATGCTACTGCCAGATGTTTACGAAACTAACCATTTAATACATAGCTGGTGTTGCAGTTAAAATTATATTAAAATCATAAGTGTTTTTTTTTTTGGCTCCATAAATTACAGTAGTGGTCCTCAACCACCAGTACTGGTCCGTGGATCAATTGGTACTGAGCTGCACAAGAAAACATTAATTATTTCTGTTTTATTTGTTATCTGAGTCTGAACGATCTTTTATTTGGAAAAATTACTGTATTCTCTTGGTTACATCTTGGTCATTTGAGCGCCAAAATGTAACCCACAAGCTAGCAAAATGAGTAAGAAACAAACATCTTTGGAAAGTTTTTTTTTGCTAAGGGAAAAGGCCTAGTGAAGGACCCACAAACTGCTAAGAAATGCATGTGTAACCTATTTGTCAACAACAGGTGAATCCAGTATCTGTGCAAGAAGATTAACTGCTGGAGATTGCAAATGACGGCGACCATTCACATATCAAGTTCATTATTTTCAATGGAGGTGCGCAGCTTGTGCGCACATATTAGGAGTAACTCGTGCTACCATGGGCATGTCGCCCTCGCACCTTCCAGGCACACCCAGTTGAAATCATCTTCAGCATGCCTCAGTACCGTACCGATAAAAAGGTACCAAAAGGTGGAGCAAGATATTGGATACGCTATTGGTTTACAGAGAAGCATCACTTGTGCATAAACAAGCAGAAAGAAATGAATAACAAAGAAACTGCCATTTTTAAATACACAGTTGAGGCATTACATCGTAATACTATTTGCATATAATAAGCTATGACTGACCCGAGCTCAGACAAACCTTGTCGTTGGTCAAAAAGTGGCCGTCTAAAAGTGCGAGCAGTTTCACTTTCTCCAGGGAGCTCGCGATCGCTCGTGTGCGCGTCTATATTTGAAATAACAAACTTCTTGAGCTGATGATAACATGCGTGTGATTATTGAAGTGCTTCTGACATCCGATCCTTTCATAAACAGACAAATGCAAGAGTAAAGCGCAAAAAAAACTAAGGAGAAGCCCGGAAAAACGAAGAAGCGAATGATTCTTTTACCAGCCTAAAACATGTTTATCATCACCTTTTGGACTATTATAAACTCGAATGAAGGAATTACTTATTAACAGAGGTCACATGTGCTGGTGAAGATTAATAATACAGATAAAAGGTTTGCTCTGACTGTGGCCCCGTTTACACTAATGCATTTTCGTTTTTAAACGCACAAGTTTTGCTACGGTTACGCCACCCGTCCACACTACGTCGGAGTTTTCGAGCCCCAAAAACGGAGCGTTTTGAAAACGCTGGAGAAGAGGCCATTTTCATTTTAAAACGCTGCTGCTCTGTCTCAATGTGGATAGGGGAAAACTGAGACATCTGAAAACGGAGGCGTGGCTGCAGACATTCGCTACCTGATTGGGGCTTTTGGATCATTGCGTATCCTTCCCTTATTTGTCAAGCCCCTATCACATCAGAATCAGAATCAGAATCAGTTTTATTGCCAAGTGTGCTTCACACACACAAGGAATTTGTTTTGGCAACAGAAGCTTTCAGTGTACATAAAGTGACGAGTGACAACACAAAATTAAATACAAGAAAGAAAAGGCAATAAACATTAAACAGAGATGCAGTTAGTCAAAAAGATCTGGATGTTGAATGTATGTACAGATATGTTGTAAATATACAGGTTATAAGGTGCTGTGTACAAGTGCGTATGAGAAAGTATTGCACGTTTATTGCACAGTAGGGGAATATTTAACTGTTCATGAGGTAGATGGCCTGAGGAAAGAAACTTTTCCTGTGTCTATCTGTTTTTGTGCTTGGTGCTCTGTAGCGCCGACCAGACGGTAACAGTTCGAACAGGTAGTGTGCTGGGTGTGAGGCGTCCAGAGTGATTTTACGAGCCCTTTTACTCACTCTGGAAGAGTACAGTTCTTGAAGTGTGGGAAGGGTAGTGCCAGTGATTCGTTCAGCAGTCCGGACTATTCGCTGTAGTCTACGGAGGTCGGTTTTGGCAGCTGAGCTGAACCAGACGGTGATTGAAGTGCAGAGGATGGATTGGATGACAGCTGAGTAGAACTGTACGAGCAGCTCCTGTGGCAGGTTGAACTTTCTCAGCTGACGAAGGAAGTACAGTCTCTGCTGGGCTTTCTTTACAATGGAGTCTATGTGAATTTCCCACTTCAGATCCTGAGAGATGGTGGTGCCCAGGAACCTGAATGACTCTACTGCAGCCAAAGTGCTGTTCATGATGGTGAGTGGGGGGAGTGCAGGGGGGTTTCTCCTAAAGTCCACTATCATCTCCACTGTTTTGAGCGTGTTCAGCTCCAGGTTGTTGTATCTGCACCATAAAGCCAGCCGCTCCACCTCCTGTCTGTATGCAGACTCGTCACCGTTCCGGATGAGGCCGATAACAGTAGTGTCATCCGCAAACTTCAAGAGCTTAATGGAGGGGTCTTTTGCAGTGCAGTCGTTTGTGTACAGGGAGAAGAGCAGTGGGGAGAGAACACATCCCTGGGGGGCACCAGTGCTGATGGTGCGGCTGTCGGATGTAATTTTGCCCATTCTGACTAGCTGTTGTCTATCTGTCAGAAAGCTGGTGATCCATTGACAGACAGAGCTAGGGACAGACAGCTGGGACAGCTGACTATAACGCTACCTAAAGACGGCAGACCAGCCTTCACTGTACACAACAACATGAACACAGAAATGGGAGCGTTGTTTGCACTATTGTCTGTTTTAGGCGCCATTGTGCAGTTAAACTCTACCTTTTTTACTACAGCAGCTGCATATATTCGCAAGAGGCAAGCTATTGTTCGAGCACTCACTAATCGCTCGCGTTCATCGTTCAACCAGCGCTTGTTGACTAACAATAACCAAATGCCGAGCGAGACACATGCTTCCTGTTTATACTTGGAGGCGCATGCCCAGAGTGCGCGAATGGTCACGTGATATACGTTTTTGGTGGAGTAGTGTGGACGGAGATATGTTTAGAAACGCTAGTGTGGACGCGGAACGTTTTTGATCTAAAATGCCGTTTCAAAACAAAAATGCATTGGTGTAAACGGGGCCAGAGGGCTATGTTGCGTGTTGTTTTTGAACCTAAATAAGGACTAAATGTATGCTGTGTGTAGTTTTTTCTGTAATTGGTAACACATTGGAGACTGTAATGGTCTGTATGTGTTCATGTATGTTGCATTTATTTATTTATTTATTTCATATAATTGCAGACGTTACTGTAGGCTATTTCACACTGTCATTGATCTGCAGTTATAATTAAATCATGTTCATAGAAGGACTAGTAATAAACTTTTATACACAAGTATGTATGTGTATAATGCTGTTTTGTGAGATAATAATATATAATCTGTTTTGTGAGAAGTGCTTCTCATATGATATGTGAATAACCTTTACAGCTTTACTTTGACATTTCCTCGAGCGAGAATGACGTTGACTTAAACTTTCTGTTGTACACCACGCCCACCAAAAGGGTACTCTTGGTACCCTTTAGGCAGTGAAAACGCAAGCCTAATACAGGTGACCCGTACCGACCTGTACCATACCGTACCGTGAAAAAGGATAAAAGGATAGTTCACAAAAAAGGTTTATATAGTCACCAGATACATATATCAGTAATCGGTTAACACTTTAAAATAAGGTTGTATTTTTTAATGTTAATTACTGTATTTACCAACATGAAAAAACAATGAACAATACATTTATTACAGTATTTTATTCAGGGTAGTTCACATTAATGAAAATACAGTTTTTCATTGCTAGTTCATGTTGCTGTACCAGTATTGTTCATTATTAAAGTTACTAAATACATAAGCTAACATTAACTAATATGACCTTATTGTAAAGTGTGATCCCGTAATCAACATTGTCATTTATAATATCAGTAATCAATATTGGTGGTGCCTTAGGAGGGAAAAAAATGCTTATAAATAATAAAGTTAAGAAAATTAAATAATCAGAATGTAGGTAATGAATTAAGATTGTGTATTCATTTATTTTCTTTCAGCTCAGTACCTTCTTTATCAGGGGTCATCACAGGGAAATAAACAGCCATAAGGTTGTTTATTTGAGATATTTTCTGTTTATATCTGAGATCAGCTACTTTAACTATCTCATGGCAGTTCATAACTTTTTGATTTAGTGGCTAATTCGTATGAATTTGTACAATCTCATTCTTAGAATTCAGTATGATTTGCTTATCCTCCAATGACGGTTAAGTTTAGGGGTGGGTTTTGGTGCCACGCCTTTTTTTTTTAAATCATAAATTTTTGTTCAACTGAACTCGTACAAATTAGTACAAATTAGTCACTAAACTGACCAAACGTAAAATAGTTATGTTTCCTCGTGAGATCAGGTTGTTTACTCTAAACAAATCTATTTTTTTTATTATATAATTTATTATCATTATTTTTTTTGATTGATCTTGAATCACCAACACATCAATATCAGCTGAAGGTTCTCTGAATTATTGCTTATCATATCGGAGCATTACTATTGTGACTGTTTATTTGCTTTCTCTCTTGTTTGTTGCACAAATTAAGATTTTAAAGAATGTTTATTCATTTATTTTCCTTTGACATATCTATTTCAGAGGTCGCCACAGCGGAATGAACCGCCAACTATTCCAGAATATGTTGATGGAATAGTTGGCACTTCCAGTCACAACTGTACTGGGAAACACCCATACACACTCATTTACACTACGGACCATTTAGTTTATTCAATGCACCTAAAACGCATGTCTTTGGACTGTGGGGGAAATCATAGCACCTGGAGAAATCCACATGAACATAGGGAGAACATACAAACTCCTAACAGAAATGCCAACTGGCCCAGCCGGGACCTGAACCAGCAACCTTCTTGCAGTGAGGTGACAGTGTTAACCACTGAGCCACCGTGCTGCCCATTTTAAAGCATGTCTTTTTAAATATAAGTGGTGTCCTGAGTTTGGAAATGTCATCTTATGTATTCTGCAGAAGACAGACAGTCCTGCAGGAATGGCTTTAAGGTGAGCAAATGATGAGAGGATTGTTATTTTATGGTGAACTACCCCAATAAGTGACTGTAATTCTCCTTTTTTATCTCTGTGGAAGAGAGTACAAAACTAAATTGGATGCCATCCCAGAACAAACCACAGAAAACTGCTTAGCAAATCAACCAAAATGAGAACAAACTTTTCAAAACAATAGTTTCTATTGAATGTAATAGGATGCAAAAGCCTGTTTGGTGGACATATATTCTATAAAGTTTCAGGGAACAGTTGTCTGATATCCCTTAAGGCCAGTACGAAGTCAGGCTGGATAATGGGCTGCTTTCAGAGCAATCTTTATTCTGTACTCTGTGGATGCAGGACTATGGAGAGGTTACCGCTGGCTTGGAGAACACATTATAGGATTTTCTTACTGAGTTGCTTTGATGAATAAGCCACAGTAGGCACTTAAACAGAATTTGCTGAGCACTGATATGGTTTAAAAATGATCTGTTGCAGTAAGATTTGCACCGTCATAAATCAGATTATAATCAGTTATCTGCCAGTTACAGTTACGTATGTGTGGCATAAAGGTTGGTAGAAATAAGCATATAAGAAAGTGATTATATAAGTTTGTGGGCATTAAAACATTGAATAAATGCACAAAAGCATGCACACCACTTTAAATGGGTGCTCGACCAAACAACAAAAAGTACAAAAAATATATAGGCGATAACACCAAAGCTCCAAAAATGCCAATTTATTAAATTAAATAGGCTAATACAAGGCGTGTAACATTTCCAGCACACCAGCCCCTCATCAGACAGTGTTCATTACAGTATGATGCTCTCTTTTACTAAACAGTTCTGGATTACATGATCTCACACATTATCTCACAAAAAAACAAAAAAAAAAACACAAAGAAAAAAAAAACACATTCTATTAAATTAAATTACACAACTTACAGATTCAAAATGAAAATACAGAAACTAATAATAATAATAAGAAGAAGAAGAAGAAGAAGATATTTTATTTAAAGCACCTTTCTAGAAACCCAAGGTGACTGTACAACATGTATATACACAATTCAATACTTTTAAATCGCACAACATATACACAATTCAATAATGTAAAAATAAACCGACAGTATGAAAATAGAGAAGATGATAAAATACAAGGACACGGTACAGAATGTAGCATGCAGTTATAAAGTGCAAGTTATTTTTGAACAGATGAGTTTTAAGTCTGGATTTAAACAGAGGGAGAGAGTCATTGGCTACGTTTCCATCCACCTATTTTTATGCGCATGTTGGATATGCGCATAAAAAAAGGTTGATGAAAACATATGTGCATAACTGAGTAGGATAAACTTTTTACTCGATAAGAAAAGATGTGCATAAACTACAATGGAAAAACTTTTACCAAACACATTCCAGAATGCGCATTAAAAAAAGTCATGTGATTTTGTTATAAGAGATCATGTGTTGATAAAAAATGTGTGCGAATGGACAAACCAGGAGGCTGAGCACATTGTAAAACATCTGTATTAGTGTTATTATATTAATGACTACCTCCAAAACTGTCAAGAGTGTCTGTGCTTCGCGTTTCACGTCTTCAAACATCACCGCGCAATATTCCAGTTTTGCACATAAAGTCTCATTTCTGGATGGAAACATAGTTAATGTTGCGGATGTCAGGAAGAAGAGAATTCCAGAATTTGGGAGCAGAGCGACTGAAAGCTCTGCTCCCCATTGTGCTGAGACAGGCAGAGGAAACAGAGAGGTGAATGGAGGAGGAGGATCTAAGAGAGGGGGAATGTGTGGTGATATGGAGGAGATCAGACAAATAAGGTGGTGCAAGGTTATGGATGGCCTTGAATGTAGGCAGGAGGATTTTATATTTGACTCTGGGTTGGATTGGAAACCAGTGTAGATTTTGTAAAATGGGGGTGATACAGTATGGTGAAAAGGAATGTTGATGATGATGCAAGCAGTTGAAGCTTATGGAGGGATTTCTGGGGACCGTAAAGTAAGAATTGCAATAATCAATGTGTGAGGTGATGAGGATATCAGAATCAGAATGAGTTTTTATTGCCAAGTGTGCTTCACACACACAAGGAATTTGTTTTGGCAACAGAAGCTTCCAGTGTACATAAAGTGACAAGCGACAACACAAAATTACATATGAGAAAAGAAAAAGGCGATAAACATTAAACAATAAACAGAGATGCAGTTAGTCAAAAATATCTGGATGTTGAGTTGTATGTACAGATTGTTGTAAACATACAGGTTATAAGGTGCTGTGTACCAATGTGAATGGAGAAAGTATTGCATTGTATATTGTTATAAGGTGCTGTGTATAAGTGCGTATGAGAAAGTATTGCACGTTTATTGCACAGTAGGAGAATATTTAACTGTTCATGAGGTAGATGGCCTGAGGAAAGAAACTTTTCCTGTGTCTGGCTGTTTGATGCTTGGTGCTCTGTAGCACCGACCAGACAGTAACAGTTTGAACAGGTAGTGTGCTGGGTGCGAGGAGTCCATAGTGATTTTGCGAGCCCTTTTACTCACTCTGGAAGAGTACAGTTCTTGAAGTGTAGGAA
>CAIGQZ010004625.1:3212852-3252099 GCA_903798205.1 Danio tinwini
AATCTTTCAAATTGTATAAATTTAGACTTCAATAAATACACATGTACATAAACAAGCAGTCCTCAGAACCAGAACCAGAACCATTTATTGGATATTTACTCACCCCTAGACCATCTCAGACATATAATCTTCTTTCCTCACCTGAAGACAAATTAAAATCTAGAAAGCAAATGCTTCAGTGTTTTTTCTCTGTCTAGTGCAAGTCAGTAACATAAACCATTTCTGATGCTCCAGTATTCACGTTTAGCAGCTTCAAAGTAATCCACCCACTGACAAATAAATGTATTCTCTACTGAAACAATCAGTCATATTTAGTAAAAATATGTTTTAAATAAATAAATAAAATAATAATAATCACTTACTGTACTTTTTAAGTACAAACACTTAGCTTGGTCCAGCTCTGTGCAAACTCTGCTCTTGAATGCGGTCATTGTTATATATTGGAGGACCGACCTTGGCCTGTTTGCCGTGTGCAGTCAGTGGGGCTTATTTCACTCAGAGGTTTTGCCAAGCTCTATTATTGGCAATCAGCACTCCAAATCTTTTTGACATTTTCAGGTGCTTGACTCTCTAGATTTCTTTTTGTCTGCAGAGTGATGTTTATACCTGTAATTACAGATTGACCTTTCGGCAATACAGGCCCCCCAAAAATCCTCCATTCGCTCTTTACTCGAGAATCTCTGATCCCTCTTGCCTGCACGCAGGTCATTTTTAACTTTATCTCTTTTAATTCCTTTTCCCCTCTTCGTCCTATCAAAACATGATTTCATATTTGGATATTTGAAAAATCTAATATGGATGAAATAGTGCACATATCTGAATTTGATCAGTCCAACTGTCTTTACTTTTTCAGTGATTCTTACTGCAGGTGACATTTTTACACCAGGTGATGGTAAAAACAAGCAATCGTCTTAGTTACACTCCACCTTTAAAAAAAATAAAAAGGTTCCCAGAAGTTAAACAGTTGAGTTTTACTTTTTAGACTTTTTAGACTAGCTTAGCATAGATTGTTGAATTAGATTAGACCACAGGTGTCAAACTCAATTCCTGAAGGTCCACAGCTCTGCACAGTTTAGCTTAAACCCTTATTAAACACACCTGATCAAACTAAGTGTGTCCTTCAGGCTTGTTTTGAACCTCTGGGTAAGTGTTTTGAAGCTGGGTTGGAACTAAACTGATTAGACCATCTTGCTAAAAACTGACCAAAGAGTTTTGATAATTTTCTAATTTAAAGATTGACCCTTCTGTAGTTACATTTGTGTACAAAGACCAACAGCAAACTATGTATGAATGTTTTAATTTAAAACAATTTATTTAGAACTAAAGTTACTAGTGTCTAGGCCAGAGATGCCCAAAGTCAGGGCGAATGCCTTTAAAAGAGATAATTATTTCTAGTTTGATGTAACCTGTTTTGTTCTTTTTATTGCTGAGCTACACAAAAAGCTAGCTGAAATTAAATGTTTCAATTAAAAGGTGTGAACAACTCCATATGATTTTTTTTATATTAGTAAATAAATTGAGGCAAAACTAGTGACTCCATTCTGTTGTAAATTGTGTTGTATTTTTGTATTTTCTGTAATATGTTCATTATTAAATGTTAAAGAATTATGCTTTATTGGATCATATAATGCAATGTTTTCTAGTTATTTATGGTGGCTTGTGAAAGCCAACATACTGTTATACTACATAAAATTAATATTCGTCTTCTTCTTCTGAAACTAATTTCTATATGCATCTCCTTCTAGACCGTTCATACTACAACCACCAAACCACTCCAAACCTTCAGACTGGTCTGACTCGAGTTGCTATATCTTTTCCAACTGATCCGACTTACGTTTTTTCAAAAACTGACCGGGAAAGGTCCCATTGACTTAATATTGGACCAAATTTTGTGACCTTATAACTTTGCACCAGACTGATAAGGGCGTCACACACCGGATGCGTGGCTCAGCACCACCACACGGCACACACATGACAGTTGAAAGTACCGCACAACATACGCGCACATTCGCATGCTATTTAAAATGAAACTAATCAGATGGCGCTCTGTGGTGCGGCAGAAATATGAACAATGTCTTGAGTCGTGGCTGGGTGCCGCGGACAGCTGCCGTTGTGTGTACCCTGATAGAAACCTATGTTTGCAATTCTAAAATGCGTGGCGCTGCGCATCGCGTTGCCGAGCGGTGCTTCTGGTGTGCGACCTGCTTCAGACTTAAGTTTGGGCTCACTTAACTCAGACTACCAATCTGCCAATCACTGATGACCTTTCAACTTACTAGCCACACCCTAGCAACCACTTGCGACACCCTAGCAACTGTCCCATAGACTTCCATTGTAAAAAAAACTGCCATTGACTTTACATTGGACATATTAACAACATACCAATCCATGCTAACAATATACTAATCCATACTGGAAACATACTAACGACAATCATACTAGCATGCTAATTCATACTATAAACATACTAGCAACATGCTAATTCATACCATAAACATACTAGCAACATGCTAATTCATACTACAGTAGAACCATGCTAACAACATAATTTATGCTAGAAACATGCTAGCAACATGCTAATTCATACTAGAACCATGATCATTTGTTAGCAACACCCTCTAGCAACACCTTAGCAACCACCTAGCAACGCCTTAGCAACCACCTTGCAACAACTCAGAACACCCTAGCAACCACCTAGCAACACCTTAGCAATGACCTACAACACCTTAGCAACCACCTAGCAACCACCTAGCAACACCTTAGCAACCATCTAGCAACACCTTTGCACCTACTCAGTACACCTTAGCAACTCCCTAGCAACACCTTGGCAACCACCTAGAACACCCAAGCAACCACCTAGCAATGCCTTATCAACCACTCAGAACAACCTAGCAACCACCTAGCAATGCCTTAGCAATCGCCCAGCAGTGCCTTAGAAACCACTCAGAGCACCATAGCAGCCACCTAGCAACATCTTAGCAACCACATTAAACATCTTATTAATGCTTCAGCAACTATTTAGAACACACTAGCAACCACCCAGCAACGCCTTGCCAACCAGTCAAAACAGCCTTGCAATAACTTAGCAACCATTCAGAACACCCTAGCAATCACCTAGCAACACCTTATCAACCATCCAGAACACCCTATCAACAGCCTAGCAAAAAAACATGGCAATCTATACTAGAAACATGCTAACATATGTGTAGTTATCTATGCCAACTGTTTCAAACATCATTCATTTATTCATTCATTTTCTTTTAGGCTTAGTCCCTATATTAATCTGGGGTCGCCACAGCAGAATGAACCGCCAACTTATCCAGCATATGTTCTACGCAGCAGATGCCCTTTCAGCTGCAACCCATTACTGGGAAACATCCATACACACTCATTCACACACATACACTATGGACAATTTAGCTTACCCAATTCATCTATAGCGCATGTCTTTGGACTTGTAGGGGAAACCGGAGCACCCGGGGGAAACCCACACAAACACGGGGAGAACATGCAAACTCCACACAGATACGCCAGCTGACCCAGCCAAGGCTCGTGCCACCCACTGCACCACCATGCAGCCTCAAACCTCTTCAAACTACTTCAATTCTTTAAACTTTAAAACTACCTCAAACTTTCAGACGAGGCCTTCTCAAGACACTATAAAGTTTGTCTACGTACTTTGCTTGTTTTAAATATTATCAAATAAATGAGGAAGTCACTCATGACAACTACAATATATTTACCTTCAGCCCACTAGCCTCAATCAAGGTTGGTTTTTGGCCCTTCATAAGAAAATGTTTGGGCACCGCTGGTCAAGGCTGATATGGCTGAATGTTTCCTTATATTACTCAATCACTCCTTTTCTACATGCTGTCTTCAAGAGTTCACACTTAGCTAATGATTAATTATAAAGCTTGTTTGGCATGCTGTCTCAGAAGGGAGCCCTGAGCTTATAAGATCCGCAAGGCGAGAGGGGAGTTTGAGCTCAGGTAAATCTCGAGAACTCCCCTGCTGTAGCAGCCAATGAACAGTTAGTGATTGCTCTTGAGAGATAACTACATACTAGGAGCATGTCTATGGTGAAGATTTGGATTAGTCAATTAACTTAAGTTGCATGTATTTGGATGGTGGGAGGAAACCGGGGAACCGGGGGAAACCCACATGAGCATGTAAACTCAGCACAGAAATGTCGGCTGGCTTGGCAAGGACTAGAACCAGTGACGTTCTTGCTGTGAGACAACAGTGCTAACCACTGGGCCACCATGTCACCCATCTAGGAAAGGAGGAGTAGGGGTGGAAGTGGGGAATTCTTTAAAACAAAGATGGTTGTTATATGGAACTTAGGGTATTTATAGTGGCTTAGGAATCATCTGATTGGTGAATCATAAATTGGATGATGCGGGGCCGGTCGCAAGCATTCATAAGCACATGATATAAATAAACTTCACTTAATGCAAAATAATAATAACCACATGTAAAGCATCTTGTAAAACATTTTAAATGATTTGTTTTCTTAAAATTAATTCACAACTAAAGATTATATAACCGTTTTGTTTTTAAAACAAAATCTTTACCCAAGTTGACTGCTGGACTTCTCCTTGACTGAGGGTGGGGGTACATTTGAGCAGATGTAATAAACATTAAACTTTTATTTTTGTTTAGACACTCATCATACAAAATATGATAGAAAATAATTTATAGGTATAATTTATACTTCTTTATTTGGGGGCCCTCAGATTTCCTGCAGCCCTAAGCTGCTGCTTATCTTGCTTATTAGCTAAATCCGCTCCTGCTAGGAAGCATACTCTCACTCTGGACATTACAAACTTGAATCTGAAACAAAGTAGGATATGAAAATCACAAAATATGAAAAATGTCAAGGTTTAAATCTGTGAATTTGGCTTTAATGGGGAAAGAACTATAATCCCATGAAAGATAGTGAATGACACAACCTGAACCTGACTAATTCTTACTTTTACATAATTTTTTTCTTCAAGTTCAGAAGTTTTTTTTGCTCTTAAACTCATTTCCAAAAAAAAAAAAAAAACCCAACAAACAAACAAACTTATTTCTAAAAATGTTGAGAAATAAATCTTTAGTCTTTCCTCATCTAGGGCAGTCGGGACTGTTGCTGTTTCCTCCAACCACTTCTGTTGTTCTGCTCATCGATCTGCATATCTGCATCCAAATTAATGCTCGTTTCACACTGTGAACTAACAAAAAAATCAGCATATGCGCTCATTAGATATTGTTGAACAAGTAACACAAGCTACACAGACTCCCGATGATTACCACAGCTCACTCTTAATATAAATTGATACACAACAAGCATCATCAATGGCTAACAAGCCGATGCAGTAGTAAAGCTCACGCCATGCAGAATCAAGCTGCTTTGTAGCCTCTGCAATAAAGATCATAAACAGCATAAACAAAAGGCGAGCAAAGTAATTATTATCTTATGATTTAACATACTCGTAGAAGAATTTACAGCTGCCATCTTTTCAGTAACCATCAAGTGAATTAGTAAACAGGTATTTTATCCAGCAGACTTGATTTAAAGATATAGTTCATCCAAAATTTACTTGATTTTTTATTATTATTTTTTGGTCAGCCAAAATTGGAAGAAGTTATTTATATTTGTGACCCTGAACCACAAATCTAGCTGGACCAAAAAACAGCTTACAAAATGTAATTTTTTTTGTAATTGCTTTAAAATTATATATTTTTTAATTTATGCCAAACAATCTGATGTTCCATGAAGATGATTTTTTATTTTATTCTTTTGCAAATTTTATTCATTCATTCATTTCTTTTCAGCTTCATTCAGTTCTTTTCAGAACCACCAACTTATCCAGCATATGTTTTAGGCAGCACATGCCCTTCCAACTGCAAACTATCACTGGGAAACACTCATACACACTCATTCACACACATACACTACGAACAATTTAGCTTACTCAATTCACCTGTACTGCATATCTTTGGACTTGTGGAGGAAACTGGAGCACCCGGAGGAAACCCATGCAAACATTGAATGAACATGCAAACTCCGACTGAACGCCGACTGACCCAGCCGGGACTCGAACCAGCAACCTTCTTGTTGTGAGGTGATTGTGCTACCCACTGCGCCACCGTGCTGCCCTTTTTTGCTAATTTCCTACTGTAAATTTATCAAAATTCAATGTCTGATTAGTAACGGGCATTGCTAGTATTTCATTTAGACAACTGTAAAGAGATTCTCAGACAAATGTTGCCATATCCCACACTGAAAAAAGATGCATTGTATTTGGTAGCAAACACTTTTTATGGGCTGAATTTAAACAAATTAAATTTAGTAATGTTCAACCTATATTTTTTATTTAAATTCAGCCCTTATAAATTGTTTGCTATCACTTACCTTAAAGAGCCCCTATTATGCATTATACAACATCATATTTTGGTTTTGACAACAACAGGCTGATATGCATGCAAGTTCAACAAACACTCTCACTGTCTAATAATAAGCATGTATTTTTACCTAACTATCCCAACGACTACCATATGATTTGTTCAGCGATTCATTTGTTCCCAAACCCCTCCTAAAGCTGCAGTCACACTAGAGTTTGAGTTTGCAAAATTCTGTCATACGGCGCTGTGAAAAGGGGCGGGATTAAACAAGATGATTAGACATTAAAAAAGCGAGCGATTCCTCCATGTTTTAAATTTCTGTTCAGAGAGGTCATGTTTTGATCCTGGGTTGGTCTCACGCGGTCAAGTGATGCGATTTCGCAGGTCAGAGTTCACCAAGCTTGAACTTTGCACCGCAGCGAAATGTGAAACTTGACGCATGACCCTGCGTTTCCGGTCTGACGCATTCGCGTACGTATGAATGGAGGTCTATGGGGAGAAAAGCCCAGTGTGACCGCAGCTTTATCACGAAGCTAATCTGCAGTGATTGGTCCCATGACCCAGTCTGTTGTGATTGGTCAACTGGGTTCAGCGCAAGACTGAAAGAAACGCAAACCACGGCTATGAAGTAGCACAGAGTATGTGAAAGTCCAATGCAGGAATGCAATAAAGCAATGCTGTTAAACACCAGCATATTACTCTACTCTTAAACCTAACCGCAATTAATAATAACAACACACATTCAGTATTAATCCACACAGTGACAAAAGTTGACCTTGCGTGGAACAGCTGATGGTGGCCATAGCAAAGACAAACAGCAGAGGACTGAAAATTCTAAATACGCATTTAAATCGATAAAGGTAGAAGCATATGGCACATTTTCAGCATAGTTTTGGACGCAATATGTGAATGGCCCCATAAATATTTAACCTGAGCGATACAGTACAAGCACTGATCTATAATAGATAAGTGATTACAAGCCACGTGGAGCGATTACAACTTGCAACACACAGTTAAATACATATTTTGCAAACTACACAAAACGAGGCAACAATTTTAATCACACTTACAGGTTATGATGAAGTAACTGGTCGATATGAACTGCAAAAGTTACTGACAAAGTCCCTATCAAAGTCAGACAAAGTCCCATATATAATAGTCTCTGCTGCTCCTTCCTTTAATAGCAAACAGCCGGCATTGCAGCTCAGGTTATTTTAACAAAAATCTGAAAAATGACAGGAACGAACACAGCACTAGGTTGGCTATACTGTGGTATTGTTGTAAAAATTTACTTTAACCCTTATTCTGAATCTCCATCTGCAGTGATTGTCATCTTCGTGTCATAATCAGTCCCACAATCCTCCACGATCTGCTAGTGTCTGAAGGGAAAGGCACGTTCACGCTTTACTGGAACCAGCACTTTATATTTGGTGATGTACTGTATTGATGTTGATGCCTTTAAACAAAAGATCCGAACCCAACATTTTCATCTTGGACTGTTTTGTTAAAAGAATCAATAGTTTTAAACATGCTGCACTTTTAGATTTAAACCTCAGCTGGATGTTTTCATTCACTTAGTGCTGTGTTAAACACTACATAGGTCATGTTCAAAAACCCATAATAGCGGCTCTTTAAAAAAAGTGTATACCCAATGAATAAATTTTTCCAGTGTAATAACCACTATCCTAATCAATAGAAAGCTTTTTTTTTATTCAGCTTTCATGTGATGTAACAATCGCAATAATAAAAAAAGACACTTATGACTTTCTGTGTCCAGGGTCACATTTTACCCAAAATTAGGTTGAAATAACCCATCATTTCTTAGTGTATTCATGTCCTCCTGTTCAAAAATAGATCAGAATGCATCATGTTGGTAAAAGGTCTACAATCAAGAACTTTTTTTCCACATGTGTACGATCAAGAACTTTCTCCTGCTCTCTTACGCTTGCTCTCTTTTTTTCTCACTATTTCTTTCTTTTCTCAGGTGACAAAATGATCCTGAGGCTCTAATCTAAGATGAGAGCAATATCAAAGCTGAAAAATACTCACAAAATAACACTTTTATTTTCTCTCGTCTTGTCTCTGTATCTCTCTCTCTCTGATGAGATATCAGACATCTGAGGATCAGAAATATTGGTTGCACGCTGAGAGGTGCTGAGTATGACACAGGGCAAAAGTAACCCAAATGGAGCCGAGTACAGCAATCCTCATCATAGACCCATAAAACACCAGAGATCATAGAGCAGCAAGCTTTTATAAACACCCACGGGGGGCTTCTTGAAAACTCCAACCGTTCTTCAGTTACTCACTTAAAGATGGCACATCTGATAGCCAGCAGGTGCTGATGAGATGACGTACATTTAATAAATCACTGGTATTGTCTATAGTAAACGTGAGGATCTGCACCTGTGGTTCCTCTGCTATAGGACAGCAGTAAAAAATGGCGAGAATTGACTTTGTTTCTAATAAAAAATGTCCAGAGATCAGGGCTCGTCTGCATTAGCTGTAGTCACTGAAAAAGTCCAGCATATGTTTTACACAGCGGATACCCTTCCTGCTGCAACTCATCACTGGGAAACATCCATACACACTTATTCACACTCATACACTACGGACAATTTAGCTTACCCAATTCACCTGTACCACATGTCTTTGGACTTCCTCTGAGCACCCGGAGGAAACCCACGCGAACACTGGGAGAACATGCCAAATGATACCACACAGAAATGCCAACTAACCCAGCCGAGGCTTAAACCAGCGACCTTCTTGCTCTGAGGCAATCGTGCAACCCACTGCGCCATCGTGACACCCTCAATTTAACAACAACAAACAAATACATTTCATAACGTTCATCTTAATTTGTTTGTTTAAATTCAGCCTATATAAATTGTTTGCTTACCTTAAATATTTTTTGTAAATCCAGTGAATTATTTTTTTTTCAGTGTACAGACTACTAAAGAGAGCATGTTATAATATTTGAACAGATTTTAACAACAACAACAACATCTGATGTTGAATACAATTCTGCATATGAAATAAATTTGGAATGCAATAATTGGCTGATTACAGCTTTTCCTAGTCACTTTGGTGCATTTCTCACAACACTATTTACATTTGCACAACAGTTAATGCATTTCTCAAAACAATCAGTCATTTGTGCACATCATAGTAGCAGTTTCTCATTCCTTCCAACAAATTGCAAATGCTTTTGGAAATGCATCAACTGTTTTCATACAACTCTCTGCTGTTTGTAACATTATCATTTGCTCATGTCATGTCAGTCAAAATTAACTAAACTTGTGGATGCTGAATAGTCATTCCATAAAAAAACTAACAGTCCTCATTTCATTACTTGAGTCATTACATACAAAAATGTTGAACTAGTTGTCAAAATCAAGTATAGAGAATATAGAGTGGAGCTAGTGAGAGGTAGGGTTAGGTGAGCGCATTAAAAAGCATTGGATGCAGCTCAGATTGCATCTGCACCGAGTCTGCAGCCAGACCCCTCTCGATTTACTATGTTTTAACAATACCAACTCAGGTAGCAAAGAAAGCTGGCCCAGATTTGGCATAAAGCCAGCACAGCAGGCATTCATCCGGCACTGGCATACAGCATGTGAGCCAAATGTGGCCCGGGTTTGGCAGAGGTGGCACCGTCTTTAAGGCGGCACAAAAAATGTAAAATGTAGTATTTGGACCAGATGTTAATAATTGATATGTGGGCCATGTAAATTTGGCCTATTTTTACCCACATTTAAATTCTACCAAATCAGGTCACTTTGAGAAACAGCAAGCCCATAGTGTGCCTAAAACGCAATGCTTCAACGTGATGCAGCAACATATCTGGATCAATTCAGGCCCAGTTATGGGTTATTACAGTTTTTTCTCAGTCACTTTGGTGCATTTCTCACAACACTATTTACATTTGCACAACAGTTAATGCATCACAGTAGCAGTTTCTCATTCCTTTCAACAAATTGCAAATGCTTTTGGACATGCATTAATTGCTTTCCTACAACTCTCTGCTGTTTGTAACATTATTTGCTTATGTCATGTCAGTCAAAATAAACTAAACTTGTGGATGCTAAATAGTCATTCCATATAAAACTAATAGTCTTCATTTCATTACTTGAGTCATTACATACACAAATGTTGAAAGTTGTCAAAATCTGTCAAGCTAATTTTATTTAAAAACTTCAAATCTTTTTTTTTCTGAAAATGTCTAAATTGAACAATTTCATGAATGATTTACAGAGCTGTGTATGTTGTAGGTTCAGTTCCAATATGTACTGCAATATGGTTTACGGTTGTGCACAGCTCTACCCAAAGGGAGTTTGTTTGTTGTAAATAAGGGTGTATTTATTCTTTTGCATAATGCTGTGAATAAATTAGAAGTGTAAAAAGCAAATGCAGTAAACATGTGAAACACACATATTCAGTGTCTTGTACTCCGATACTTCACTAAATGCAGTGATGTCTAACTTTATTGTACTGTACGTCTTGAGCATTTTCAGGAAGTGTCAACAAATCTGACTTTTATGCATTGGTCCTAATTTACAGAGTAAACTGTCATAATGAAAACATGACAAAGACATTTGACTATCTTGTTCATAAACAATGGTGGCAGGACATTTCATCTTGATGACGCTGACACTTTCATTGACATGAATGCTTGCTTTTGAGGAATGAGCTATCTATTTTGAGCAAGTGACACGCTTTTGCAGGTTATCCACTAGGTTTTGCAGTTTGTACTTATTGTTTTGAGATATGCATTAACTGTTGTGCAAATGTAAATAATGCACCAAGAAATGCACCAAAGCAACTGAAAAAAACTGTAACTTGGCTGAGACTTGGCTCAGATATGGTCCATGTTTGGCCCTTGTTTGGAATCCAGACCTGGTCCAGTCATGTACCATAATTAACTTCAGCATGTATGCCAAGCAAAAGCTTATTGTGTGGGCCAGAAAAATTTTGCTATGTGGGCAGTAAGCATTAAAAAAAAAGACGTCTAATAGATGTCTAATAGACGTCTAAACATATGCCAAAATTAGAGTAGTCATCAAATAGACAGAAATGATTGACTAGACTACACATATAAAGACTATCTAATGTGTCTATTTGACAACTAGTCTAGTTTTGGGCTATTCTTAGATGTCTATTAGATTTTCACTGACAGCTCAAGTTTAGCTTTGTTTTAGCCAAGCTGTCTACGTTTATATGTCTATTAGACGTCTAATAAATTGTTTGCTGGGTATGTTAACATGTCTTCTGTTGGACACTTGTTGAAAATATTTTTTGTATTTAACAGAAGCTCAAACAAGTTTTGAACAAGTAGAAAGTGAAGAAACGATGACTTTTTTTTTGTGAACTACCACTTTAAACAATACCTTGGCACGGCTGCTGAAATCCATAGTGGAAAAGCTATTGCATTGAACTCCAAACACTTATAAGCATGCCAGAATATCTTCTGACAGCACTGTAACTACACACAGCAAACAACACGACAACAAAAGCCAATCAATGACAATCTCTCCTTCCTTTTGTGGTCTGTCAAAACACAGAAAATAACGCAAGCAATGATGGCACTTCAGTGATTGCTATTCTCAAAAGAAGAAAAAAAGAAGATAACTCAGTGCAACAGTGAAGTAGAATTTGCATATGACACTCTTTTTTGACTCATCATGTCATGGAAGAAAAGCATCTGGTTTCATCACATCAACACAGCTGTTTGCCGCACGTGGAGCCATTTCAACTGGATCTGTGTGCCCGTGTGTCAAGGTTAAAATAGTTTTGCTTTTTTAATGTAGTATAATAAACAATACTATTTTTAAATGTACTATACATTAAGTTTAGTTTAAGTTAGCATAATTGTTGATTTTGTGAGCTATGATATAGTATAGGTGGCTCAGTGGTTAGCACAGTCGTCTCACAGCAAGAAGGTTGCTGGTTCGAGTCCCAGCTAAGTCAGTTGGCATTTCTGTGTGGAGTTTGCATGTTCTCCCCATTTTCGTGTGGGTTTCCTCTGGGTTTCCCCCACAGTCCAAAGACATGCACTATAGGTGAATTGTAGGAACTAAATTTTGCCGTAGTGTATGTGAATGAGTTTGTGATTCTCAGTACTGGGTTGCAGCTGGAAGAGCATTCGCTGTGTAAAACATATGCTGGATAAGTTGGCGGTTTATTCCACTGTGGCGACCCCTGATGAATAAAAGGACTAAGCTCAAGGAAAATGAATGAATAATATAGGATAGTTTTTATATTGTTAACATTTAGTTTGTTAGTTTCGGTTTTAGTACAAGTAAATGTAGTTTAGCTGAGTTAAAGGTACATTTGTGTACAATAGATTGTATGACGTGACAGAATTGTTCACCATAAGCAATTTTCCAGAAAGGGATCATGTGTGAACAGGCCCTTTTTGAAAATACCTGTAAATTAATTCCAGTAATTTTCTGTAAAGAGAAGTTGTAACATTGCTGGTAATTTTCCAGAATGCTGCTCTGTGTGAACGCAGAAGGCACCCCTGCAAATATATATATATAGCGAACTGATAAACTGTAAAATGTTACACTACACGCACACACTTGTATGAAGCTAATAGAAAGACAAAAAGATATAATCCATGCCCATCACTTGTTCTTCTACATTAGACAAAAATCTGACTGTGACAGGATAATGAACTGAAATGTTTGCAGGGTCTGATAATAATATTTATGGCATTTGTTATTAACAACCTAGCTAAATGTCTTGTCGAACAATTTAATGTGACTAACATACAGACGTAATGAAGGATTCATCATTTTAAAATGTCATTTTTACTTAAACATAAGAATAATAATTAGAAACTGTGAATAACTGCGAAATTGTGAATACTTTGATTATAACTGTTTGTGTGTGTGTGTGTGTGTGTGTGTGTGTGTGTGTGTGTGTGTGTGTGTGTGTGTGTGTGTGTGTGTGTGTGTGTGTGAGAGAGAGAGAGAGAGAGAGAGAGAACAAATATGCGCCGTCTGTCTGTGGTTGTAAATTGTACTATAAAAATCATACAAATATATACGTTTAGTGAAACACATTTCGTTAAATCCTTATAACATTCCTTTTATGTCATTTTCACACCTCATGCGCCAACAAAGCAGAAGCGGTTGACTGCGCGACGCGTACAGAGCATTTTGCTTTTCACACTTGCAAAGTGCATGCAGCGAGCAGATCTATCTATCTACTTTAAAATGTACTTATACTTCTGGCTGCGGCAATTCTCTCCAATACCACTTCATCTGCAAGTCTTTTTATTGCAAATTATGTAGCCTGGCTACATCATTCTGTGCATGCCCTGCGTGCCCTACTGCTACGCCACTGGCCACCACACACACACACACACACACACACACACACACACACACACACACACATTATATACATCTCGACATGCAAAAGTGTTCCTCCATATGTTTACGTCGAAGTTGTTCACAACAGTTATCCAACCACAGAATTTGTAATGTAGTCAAATGTGTAAACATTTAGCTGCGGTTCGTGCTTCGGATGCCTATGGAGCAAAGCAGCTGCATGAATGCTAAAGCTTTGAATAAAAGTAAAGTACGACCCCTCTATGTTTACAAATACAAGCATATCCATTTAGAGGTCATTTCTGGTTAGTAATGTTTACTGCTCTTCACCAAGTGCAAACACAGATGGACACTGGAGCGTTTTAAAGCCGGAAAGATCGCTAGTCTATGTTTGCATTGTGTAAACACTGGTGAAGTGTATTGAATTGATGACCTTCACTGCCAATCGCAGTCATTTCTGTTGAGCACTGGTGAATACTATGGCAAATTAGCAGTGTTTAAGAACACTCTCAACAGCACTTAAATGGGCTTTTTTTAAGTTTTTTTTTTTTACTTTTTTTTATTTCAGTACTGAAATTCAGTATCTTGACAAGTTTAATATAGTGAAAGAATCAGTTCATTAACTTGAGTTTGATAAATGGCATCTAAAACGTGTGTTTGGGGAAAAAAACGTTAGCTAACTAGTGCCATTTCTCTTTACTTAGCTGAAAATGAGGTCCGATATCCATTTTTATTTACACTATTCATTTAGAAGGGAACTCAGAAAGCGGTGAAATGATAAATTTGTGTCACTTTCTCTTCATTGCTAAAATATACACCCAGGTACACAACAATACGCCATCGCGGACTCAATTCATGTGACTCCAGGCAATCCTTTCAATGTCTTCCCACCGCAGCCCTACTTTCAATTTTAAAATGGCGGCCACATAGAAAAAATCAGTCTATCCTCTTGTTAAGTGTGCAAGATTGTGACGTATGTAATACTGTTTCCGGGTCAAAGCTGCCACTCATTTGAATTGACAAAATATTAATTTATGATCACTTTTTATTTATATCACACTTCAAAGTGAATTTTACATAAAGTCATAGTGTATACAACAATCACTGGGCTTGCTGCTTCACAAATACCAAAATTTTAACAATTTCAAAAAAATTTATTACTTTCTGGCCATCAGATATTAGGCATGGACATATATATTGCAATCATGATTTTCGAAAGTATTACATCGCTTTGTAAACGTTTATCATGAGCATTTGATGGGTCTCCTCATTCAGTTTCATAGAGCGCTTGGACCCAGAAGCCCCTTCGCGTGACGTCACACTTAACAAGCGGATACGCTGAAAAAAAAAATTAATTGGATTTACTTTTTTGTTTTTAAGGTAAGTCATAAACAATTTATATGGGCTGAATTTAAACAAAAAAAAAACTAAAGGTAGTAATCTTCAGCGCAATGTATTTGTTTAAATTCCGCTTATATAAATTATTTGCAACAATTTGCAATGAATAATTTTTTCAGTGTGCCAACTTGCATATAACATCCATACTTGCATACTGTGCATATAAAAATGTTGGCTGTTCTGAAGAAAAAAAACTACATATTTTTAGTATGTAGTATGTAGCCAAAGTGATACTCAGCATCAGTTTTTGTTTATAAAAATAACCTTTGTGTGTCCGTGTGTGTCAGAGGAATGGATACCAGCGTTTAGCCTGTCTCCACATGTGTAGGAGCGTCAGACGGGAACAGCCACAAACTGTCCTTCTTCTTTCTCATTAGTGCCAGTCACCGTCATTATGGCCTCCACCTTCAGCACCTCCACCCCAAACATGCAGGGAGGAGCCCAAACTACAGCGGTAATGAGAAAGGGGACGCGGCGCGTGTTTGTGTGCGTCTGGAAGGGTTCGACAGGGTCACTGCCACCTGCTGCAAAGAGGAGGATGAAAGAGGAGAAAGAGAAGCAATGGCACTCAAAACCATAATCCCATTATGCCCATCTACGAGAAGCACTTCCTTCAAGGCGAAATGGGTGTACGCCGCCTGTGTGAGAGAGATAGACTCCTTTTGATGTGTAGATTAAGAGCGTCTACTATAGAGGAATGTGACTGAACGAGGCATAACCTGCAGCGTGACACTCCAGCGCATCTACACAGGATAAAAAGAGGAAAATATGAGTTGTTTGTTTCATTGAGGAGCGACATCCGTCTGAGCGGGGCGTTTACTGTCTTCTGGGGCTGGAAAATGTAAATAAATTGAGAACAGAGACAAATAAATGTGAATTCAAATTTCAATTGCTGTCAAGGCTGGCAGTTCTGTTATTATAAAAATTATATTAGAAACAATTTATAAATTAATAATTTAAGTTAAATGTGTTTTTTATTATTTATTAACATAATTAATCATGCCCTCTGACCCATATGTCAATGTCCTATTAAGAGATTTTGCTACTAATAGATTAATTCAAGTGTTAAGCGCCACCTTCATATTTTACGAGTCCACAGGGAATAAAAACTACTAAATAACATGAATGCAGATGATACAGATTGATTAATGAAATTAGTGCTGATTTGTTATTATGTTTTACTACAGTTAGTTAATGTTAAAAGATATAGTTAACAAATATTTTATATTAAAATATCCATTTATTTTTTCGGCTTAGTCTCTTTATTAATCAGGGGTTGCCACAGTGCAATGAATTGCCAACTTACCTTCCAGGAGCAACCCAACAACACTGGGAAACACTCCTGGCAACAACCATACACTCCTGCATTCACGCAGACACATTACAGCCAATTTAGCTTATTCAATTCACCTATGAATATGAATGTGTTCATATTGTGTGAGTGCGTATGTGTGTGTGTATATATATTCATATTCATTATATATTCAAATGAATATACACCTATGTCTTTGGACTTGTGGGGGAAACCGGAGCACCCGGAGGAAACACCCCAACATGGGGAAAGCATGCAAACCCCACACAGAAATCTTTTTGCTGTAAGGCGATTGTGCTAACCACTGCGCCACCGTGCTGCCCCTTTTTTTAAATATATAAAATATAGAAATTACTAAATACAATCAGGCTACTGCGGCTTGTAGTTTCTAGCCACAATTTTGTTGCTGGGAAAATTTATTTGATATGCATTAAATCAACTTGATTTCAGTTTGTGTTATGTCCACATGCCTCCTCGTTATTTTAACTTTTATTTGAGTGTTGGGTATGACCTTACTCAATGAGCATGAGCAAATGGGTTGTGGTTTCACAGTGTCGCATTGCAATTAGCTTCATTTCACAAGCTCATCTTTGATGATACCAGCCCAAACCAGTACTCCACCTCCACCTTGCTGGCAGACTGGAGCTCTCTGATCCAGCCACGGGCCCATTTACTGATCCAGCCACGGGCCCATCCATCTGGCCCATCAAGACTCACTCTCATTTCATCAGTCCATAAAACCTTAAAAAAATATTTTGAAAAAAGATTTGAGATATTTCTTATATCTCAAATCTTATATCTCTTATATCTCAAGAGAAAAGTCTTGAGATATTTCTTGGCCCAGTCTTGACGTTTCAGCTTGTGTGTCTTGTTCAGTGGTGGTCGTTTTTCAGCCTTTCGTACCTTGGCCATGTCTCTGAGTATTGCACATGATGTTGCAGCTCTGAAATATGGCAAAACTGATGGCAAGTGGCATCTTGGCAGCTGCACGCTTGACTTTTCTCAGTTCATGGGCAGTTATTTTGCGCCTTGGTTTTTCCACACGCTTCTTGCGACCCTGTTGACTATTTTGAATGAAACGCTTGATTGTTCGATGATCACGCTTCAGAAGCTTGGCAATTTTAAGAGTGCTGCATCCCTCTGCAAGATATCTCACTATTTTTGACTTTTCGGAGCCTGTCAAGTCCTTCTTTTGACCCATTTTGCCAAAGGAAAGGAAGTTGCCTAATAATTATGCACACCTGATATAGGGTGTTAACGTCATTAGATCACACTCCTTCTCATTACAGAGATGCACATCATTGGTAGAGTAAGACAACATGCATAAAGAGGATGATGTGGTCAAAATACTCATTTGCCTATAATAATTCTGCACTCCCTGTATGTATATACACACATATATATATTAGTCTGTTAAGTATGGTACATCTGTTTAACTGCTTGTTAATCAGAATGGGAATAAAAGATTATTTAAGTTATTTTAACATCAGTAGTGTTTACAGAGAATGGCCTGAAAGTGATATTGAATGGCTAGAAATTAAAAAGTTCTCTGCTATGAAGCCTTATGGAAAGATATGCTGACAACTATTCCATTCCATTACATAATTTAGCTCACATTAGCAAAGCTAACATTCCTGCAATGCCTGCAAGTGTCTTTCTGCTGCAATTATTAGGGAGCTGTTTAAAGCTACAAGTCGATTTACACTTGTTAATACACTAGTCCTGCAGAAATAGGATCTGTTTTGATCAAAGCAAGTGCTCGAGCCAAGTTTCCACCCCCACTGGAGCCGTGAAAGGCCTCATCAGATGAGCTTGGCAGTGCAGTCCTGTAGTCTCATAACATAAATACCGCTCGATAATGCTCAATACAAACGGCTAAAGCAATACCGGCCAATTATACCAAGATATATGAAGCACATCATCAAAAGCTTAAACCATATGCAATATTCACAAAGAACTGCTGGAGTTTTGCTTTACAGCAGCACTTCTGGTACCATAAAAATAAGGGATAATTCCCCCACAAATGAAAATTATTTACAAACCCTTTACTTGTTTCAAACCTTTATGACCTTCTTTCTTCTGCTGAACACAAAAGAAGATTTTTTGAAGAAAGGTGAAAACCTGTAACCATTGACTTCCATAGTATTTGTCTTTATGGAGTCAATATTTACAAATGTTTCAAAATGTCTTCTTTACAGAATAAAGAAACTCATAATCGTTTAAAATCACTAAAGGGTAAGGGATTTCAAGCCTTTATAATAATAATAATAATACATTTTATTTAAAGCGCCTTTCAAGAAACCCAAGGTCACTGTACAACATTATATACACAATTCAATAATTAAAAAATAAACCAATAGTATAAAAATAGAGAAGATGATAAAAACAAAGACATGATACAGAGTGTAGTATGCAGTTATAAAGAGTAAGTTATTTTGAACAGATGAGTTTTAAGTCTGGATTTAAACAGAGGGAGAGAGTCAATGTTGCGGATGTCAGGAGGAAGAGAATTCCAGAGTTTGGGAGCAGAGTGACTGAAAGCTCTGCTCCCCATTGTGCTGAGACGGGCAGAGGGAACAGAGAGGTGAATGGAGGAGGAGGATCTAAGAAAGCGGGAATGAGTGGTGATATGGAGAAGATCAGACAAATAAGAAGGTGAGAGGTTATAGATGGCCTTGAATGTATGCAGGAGGATTTTATATTCTACTCTGGGTTTGATTGGAAGCCAGTGCAGATCTTGTAAAATGGGGGTGATATGGTGAAAAGAAGGAGGTTTGGTGATGATGCGGGCAGCTGAGTTCTGGACCAGTTGAAGCTTATGGAGGGATTTCTGTGGAAGACCGTAAAGGAGAGAATTGCAGTAATCAATGCGTGAAGTGACAAGGCTGTGTACGAGAATAGAGGTGGAGTGAGCGGTGAGAGAGGAGCGGAGACGGTTTATATTACGAAGATGAAAATATGCAGACTTGGTAATATTATTAATATGAGACTGGAAAGAGAGTGAGCTGTCAAGGATGACACCCAAACTCTTAACCTGAGGAGAGGGGGAGACTGAAGTGCCATCTATAGTAAGTGAGATGGAGTCAGATTTAGAAAGTGTAGATTTGGTGCCAACAAGAAGAATTTCAGTTTTATCACTGTTAAGTTTTAGGAAATTTGAAGTGAACCAGCATTTTATTTCAGAAAGGCAGTTATTGAGAGTGACTAAATTTCTGAGTGACTATAAATTTCTTTATTCTGTTGAACACAAAAGACGACATTTTGAAAAATGTTAGAAACCTGTAAACGTTGACTTCCATCGTATTTGATTATATGGCAGTCAAGTGTTACAGGTTTCTAACATTTTTCAAAATGTCTTCTTTACAGAATAAAGAAACTCATGAAGATCTGAAATCCCTTGAGGGTAAGTCAATAGTGAGTACTTTTTCCTTTTTTTGTGAACTCTTTAATTAAAATTAGAGCTTCACTTTAATGACAAAAAATAAATAAATAGCGCCTGGCATTGAAATGTTACATCAAACTACAAACAATAAAAGTCAAACAAAAACAAACAAAAACAATTTATTGTATTTATTTAATATTCTGGATAAATTATTATAATATGTTGATTTGATGCTCCAGAATTATTATTTTTTATTATTATCAAAATTGAAAACTGCCGTGTTGCTTTTTTTCTCCACCACAATTGTTTGATGAATAGAACTTGTATTTATTTTACATAAAAATCTTAAAGATCATCATACGATCTCATATCAATTATCTTAATGCGTATTCACATTAGGTACAGTTGCCTTGAATCATGCTTGTCCTCTCCCCTCTCCCCATCGGCCTGCACTCACACTGCATCTTTACCTACCGAACCTGAGCCCACTTAAGTCATTGATGACTTTTCAGTTAAACAGGAGGAGAAGTGCTCTCACTCAGCACAGTAGAGATTGCTTTAGTTATAGTGTTTTAGTCGTTTGGGATGCAGTGACACACAGTCAGATATTTTGCCGGACAAATCCACCACTTTTGACGCTCATTAATTATAAAAGTCATCGTGCAGCACGTATTTTCTGAAGGTGCAGCAGACGTGCAGCGAGGTGTTTGCATCTTTAATAAACTACGACAGTTTACATTCATTGGAGAGTACAGATGATTAATAAATCTATATGAAACAGACCCTTAAATGTAACATCTTCAGTTTCAGGCTCAGGCGCGCTTTGCACTCACACTAAAGCGTACCACGCCAAAGCCAAACAGAACCACACTCTGGCACACCTCTTCCAACCAGGCTAAGGCCGGCCAACTGAACCACGCCTGAGCCCGATTTGGAGCACTCACACTTGTCGATTGTACCTGGAAACGCGCCTGGGCACTATTCGCATAGCATAGTGTGTGTACTCTTAGAAAGCATGCAACATTTTCCAACACTTAAAAAAATCTCTGAAAAAAAAATACACACAAATTCAATGCAGTTATTTATTCTTATTTTACACAACCAAATTTTTTCACAAATGCCATTAAAAAATATAACTTAAAAGGGGACCTAATATGGACCTTTTTACAAGATGTAAAATACTGTATGCCCTTTAATATTAATTGTGCCATTGTGACTGTCACTTCAAATTCAAATGAGATGGGATCTTTTCAAATAAGGTCAGAACTACAAATGCCTATGTGTCAGCATAGTGGCAGATTCAAAATCAAGACTCAATTCTTATGTTAATGAGCGAGAGATCGTCAGTAATGGGCGGGGCTTTCCCCCTCTGACGACACGTACAAAGGGAGAATGTCTATGTATGATTATAAAAAAAATAAAATGTATACATTTTTATCACACACTCTCAGAAATAAAGGTACAGAAGCTGTACCTTTACCTTTTTAGGTACAGAAGCTGTCTCTGGGGCAGTACCTTTTCAAAAGGTACATATTTGTGCCTGAAGGGTCCATAATAGTACATGGCATAGTTAGGTGGCATAACTTTGTTTAGTTGCAGCAGTTTCATTCCGTGCAACAGGAACGCAGAATTGTGAAGCCCTTACGATTAAGTATCCAAATGTTTTCGGCTGCCTGCGCCACTCGCTTAATGTCAGGTGACTCCAGACTGATCTTACAAGGAAATGTAAGTATTTTACGTTTTGTCAGTTTAATGGCTAATTTATACAAATTTGTTTGAGTTGAGTCGTACGATTTTAAAAAGGAGGTGTGGCACCCAACCCCGCCCCTAACTCAACCGTCATTGGGTGATGAAAAAATCGTACTAAATTGTACTAATTAAATTGTACTAATTCATATGAATTAGCCACTAATTAAAAAATGTATGAATTGCTGTGACATTTTATTGGGTGACTCACGCTTTGCGCAGCCTTCAACTGCAGCTCGTGCTGTATTGAACAGACGCACGTCACTTCATAACTATATCAGCCATTTTTCAGCTGAACTAAATTTATTTTTAATGTCTTGGTCACACTATTTGGAGGGCTGGAACAAATTGCCACCAATTGAATAGCCCTGGTGTAGACTGTTAAGAAACCTTAAAATGGCAAACTATTAGGCAATGAATGATCTTGTGACTTTGCACAGACGTCGAATATTCATTCACTGATGACTCAGAAACTGTAGATGTTGCTTTCGCCATCTCAGACAATGCTGGAGAACATGATTATGAGGTTTGACATAAACCGTTATTAAAAGCAGGCAAAAATGAAATATTAAGAGATCTTGAGTTTTTCATCAATTATATTATAAACATAACAATTGGAGTCAAAGTTGACTCAATAATTTATAAGGACAACTCAATAGGGAACAAGACTCTGTGAAGTCGAGGTTTGGAATTAGATTGTTGGGCACTAATAGAAAATGATTGTTCAAAGCTCTCTATATATGTGAGTCAATACATTTTATATTGAGAGATTTTGCCAAAACCATCTTCCAAGTCTTTTTTTTTTTATGTTGCCTATGAAGAAATATTTTCTCAGCACGCCTTCCTGAGTTTGCCCACAGACTCTTCAGGAATCCCATTAATTCCTGCTTTGAAAAGAAGTTAGGTTGCTTTGGGACGGACAGAGGCAGCTGGACTTCAGGATAACTGTGCATGGAAAGGAGATAGAAGGAATTTTATTTTCATGGACTCCACTTATAAACCTTCTTTAGGGTGTGCGCGAGCATGATGAAGGTGTATTGATGCGGTTTTCATGGTTCTGTTGCAGTCCACAGAGAGAGCGGCAGAGGAAGAGACAAACAGAGAAACACTATATGTGCATTTGTTGTCCATAATGATGTGTTTTTGTGTGACAGTGTCTGCTGGTCACTGATTTATTATTGTACTCTTTCGCTGCACAAGTACATTAATACCTTGAAACAGACATGTCTCATATATTCTCTATTAAAAGCAATATTGTACAGTATGTTGGTTTTTGTGTGTACAGGTTTTTGCCGTAATTGTGAAACATATACAATAGTTTTTAACCCTGTTTTAACCCCTTTCACTGTCCTGCCACCTGATATTACTGAGCAACATCTATTTATTAACTTGCAACAAGGATACTCATCAGAGTCGTAAACCAACACTTTGCTACAGCAATCCACATGCAAAATTTAGTTTTGATGTTTTTTAGAGGTTAAATTCGAATCAAATACCACCAAACTGCCCATACTACTTTAGAATTGTTTGTTTACTTTACAAATATTGTCAAAAGTATGAAAAATACAGCTTATATTCTTCAAAACATAGGGTGCACACTTGTATGGTCATCAGTGTAAACTGAATGTTATCTGGTGGTCATGTTTTGTACTGTGGCCAAACAAAATCTTACTGAAAGCCCATTTTTTTGCAATATCAAGTCGTAAAGCATTACTTTGCTAAAGCAATCCACATGAAAAATTTTGTTTAGATGTTTTTTAGAGGCTAAATTCAAACCAAAAACCACCAAACTGCATATACTCTTTTAGAGTTGTGTTTTTACTTTACAAATATTATCAAAGTATGAAAAAATACATTTTATATTTCTCAAAACATAGGGGGCGCCCTTGTATGGTCATTAATGTAAACTGAATGCCATCTAGTGGTCTTGCTTGGTACTGTGGCTAAACAAAATCTTATGGAAAGCTAATATTTACTTTGCTACAGCAATCCACATGTGAAATTTTGTTTAGATGTTTTTAGAGGTTAAATTTGAATCAAATACCACCAAACTGCAGTTTATATTCCTCAAAACATAGAGGTTACATCAATGTAAACTGAATGTTGTCTGGTGGTCATGTGTTGTGAAAAAAAAGGGGGAAGGAAAGCTCATTTTTTGGGATATCAACTCAAAATTTGGACTATAATTTGTTCAGATATTTAGCTTTGTTTTTCTCTCAATTTTAGGCTGAAACATGTCTTGCAAAATACTAACTTTATGTATTATAATAATGTATACATTTACTTTTTATAATATTTTTATAATGGTAAAAACATATAACGTATAGCTTATTTCAACTTCAGCTACAATCTGACATCTGTTGTCTTTAAAATGAGCCAAAGCTTAAATCTATGAATCAAAGCTTTAAACATTGAAAATCATTTAAGTTGAACATATTTTTTACATATGTCCAAAAAGGCGACAGTTAATGGGTTAAAATGCAACATACTGTTGGATAAAATAGTGTTTTACTATAAAGCTTTGTGAGTCTATGTAGAAATGTTGTGAAATTCAGTCCTGTATTCTGTTTTGAAGATGAAAAATGCTAGAGTACCACAGAATACAAAAGTAAGACACTATGAAGCTTACCAATGTTTGCTTACATTGCCTTTTTTGGTTTGAAAGCACACAAGATGACACTATTTGTTTGCAATGAAGAGAGAGGATGCATGCATGTTATTCTTCGACAAACACAGCCAGCTTATGTGTGAGCTTATTTTTACCCACGCGTACATTTTTATGCAACATGATACTTGCAGGGCAACATAGTGGCTCAGTGGTTACACTGTCGCTTTACAGCAAGAAGGTTGCTGGTTCGAGTCCCAGCTGGGCTAGTTGGCATTACTGTGTGGAGTCTGCATGTTCTCCCCATGTTTGCGTGGGTTTCCTCCAGGTGCTCTGGTTTCCCCGCAAGTCCAAAAATGTGGTATAGACGAATTACCAGTTTGTAAAGATTCAGGATGCGCGCACAGTGAGGTTGCAGAAAAAAAACAGGAGTGCTGGCATTACAGTGAGGGAATGACATCCGATGCGGTACAGTTTGTTGCTGTATTAGAGAAGTTATATTGATTACATAGTAAATATATATTATTTACATAATGCTTTCAGCATATTATAACAGCTTGTCACCCAGTGAGTTATTCGGCAAAATTAACGTTAAAATGAGCGGCGTTCATCTGACAGGTCTATTTGCAATAGCACCCTCCCAATGGATATTGGATAAGACGAAATGGCCAAGCATCCAGCCCGAAATATACAACTATCTCATTGAAACTCCAAGTGATTTTACAAGAGAGAAGCATAGCGTGAACTTATTTGATTTAAAACTGATTTAGAACTGCAGAGTCAAGCATTTTTAATTAGGTCCTCACTCCATTCAGCTCTTATGATGGCTTTTAGCCAAAGATGTCTGTGGTTGGCATTAAAAGCAGTGTAGTGTATGGTAAAATTTAAGTTTTCTATTTTTTTGGACTCAAATTTGGCATCCTACCGCACAACACGACATGTTTGCTATTGCAACCAGTCTTTTTTTGCAACCAGCATGCGCGGTTGATCCCATGTGTAGGTTGGTAATTCTCCTGTTGGTGAATTGGGTAGGCTAAAATAGTTCATAGTGTATATGTGTGAATGACTGTGTATGGATGTTTCCCAGTGATGGGTTGCAGCTGGAAGGCCATCCACTATGTAAAACATATGCTGGATAAGTTGGCAGTTCATTCCGCTGTGGCCACCCCAGATTAATAAAGGGACTAAGCCAAAAAGAAAATGAATATTATTTCAATTGTAATTATTAATTTACAGTGCACTTGTAGATTTTACAGTATTACTGGCAAACATAATTGCCAGTAATACTGTAAATTTTACAGCAATTTTTATGTTTTTTTTTACAGTGTACTTGCTTAATAAACTACTAGTTAGCAGCTTATAAATAGTTAGTAAGGTAGAAGTTGGGTTTTAAGTTTAGTTGGTGTCAGCTGGGGCGTCAGCAGTGGGTGGAAAAAGGGGACAGAGTGCATAGGGCCGTGCATACGACGGCAAGTGTAGTGACCGTCCACTAACCCCCTTCCCTCGCCCGCTCTTCACTTTTGCCGACCGCATGACCTCCAAACTCCCAACCAGCCAGAAATTCACTTTCAACCAACCACCCCCCCCACACACCCCCCCACCCCCCTACGACCCTGGGTGCCAGAAATACTGAAAATTTTGCTGCATTTCTTTACTGTGTAGTGTTAATTATTTTTAATACCATGAATTGTGATTTAAAATAAAGTGTTACTAATATTTTTAAGTTATTTATTGTTTTATTTTGTTGATTAGTAATAGAAAAATCTGGCTGGGAAAAAAGACATTGGAATGAAGTTGTATTTTCAGACTTCATTAAACCCATCAGACTTCAGTAAGCTCATTGCTCCCTTAATTTACATTTAGAGAACATATCGACATCTTGTGTTGTCTTTAAATTTAACAATTTTCTTTACCTAATCTTTTAAAGATCTTCATAAATTCTTCAGTTTTCCTTCCTAAAAGCTGCAGAAATCCTCCTGTCAAATTGTTTCTGCTCCGAATTCAAGTCATTGTCTGACTGGTCAATAATGTAGAACAACAGCAGTGTTATTGGTGGCTCTTCCCTGAGGATTGTTTCTGCCTGCGTGATTCCAGCAGGCCTCCACCTCAGTCTGCATTCAATTACCCCGTCTAAGAGGGCCACACATGTGCCCTCACATATCAATGAGAACGCACTTTTGGATTGGAGTGCAGAGAAAAACACTGTAAGAGGGGAATATTAATCCAGCTATCAATGAGTGAGCATGTGTGTGCATGAGTGTATAATAAGGCTTTTATGATGCATCTCACATTACATTTCAATCAGCGCTCTTGTATGTCATCATTTCAGGCTTCCTCTGTTGTCTCCGTGACCTCAGCTGCTACAGTATGTGTCGGTATTGATTATTTCTTTCGCTCTGGGCTTTTATTATTTTTGTCCTGTAATTTGTTAATGGAATGACAGTGTGTTTGTGGCAGAAATTATAATAAGCAAATTTAATACTTTGATCAATGTTGTGCATTTAAACACTTGAGCTTTGAATGTTATTGTTGCTATACAAGCTCATTTTTAAAATGTAGTGCTATATACATTTCTAGAGATCATAAAGAAAGAATGGCTGCATTTCGTCTTTAAAGCAAATGCTTTGGGGCGATATGACGCCGTTCCTTTTTCGCATTTACCAGCTTACTGCTTACCTCCGAATGGACGGCTTTCCTGCTGTTAACAGTTTTTCCAGTGGCTTGTATGTAAGAGGATTTGAAACGCAGAGAGAAGTTGACCACGACGATGGGGTTTGAGTGCGGCAAAGAACGATTTCAGAAAGTGGGTAAAACAAAAACAGAAGCCAAAAAATATAAATAATAAACAAGTAAATAACAAGAGAATGTGGTAAAATATGAAAACGTGGTAATAATCAGACAAGGGCTTTTATTTTTCTGGATTGCTCTTGAAAACTGTCGGTTGGGTTTAGAGAAGTGGGTGGGTGGGTCAATCTGTGCTTTTGAAAACACTATTGGTTGTGTTTAAGGAAGGATGAGGGTGGGTCAGCTGAACGGTCAGTCAGTAAGTCAGTCAACAGCGGCCTCTGGTGGATTTACATGAGAACAGCAGGCGCGAATGACACTTGCAAGAAAAATTTGAGATCTCAAAAAACATACACAGCGGCCCTAGTGGCTTCACAAAAACATAAACTGCAAAAAACATACCTCCTGTGACGTATTTGGTGCTCTCCAGAAATGTATATAGTGGTACATTTTCAGAATGAGCCTGGGTTGTATTCATATCTGCAGTCACATGTGAAAAAAATATGAAGCACATGTGAAATGTGTAGTTTTGGAACATATTGATGTGAAACGTGATGTGTCATGGTTGAAAAAAAAAACACAAATATCATTTGTGCATCAAATGGGCTTCACATTTTGTTAAACTTTTATTAAACTTTTTTAGATATTTTTTTTTTACATGAACACCAATCTATATGTTTTATATGTGTTCTGAATGTGTTTCCGTTGTTGAAACACTTTATTTTGAGGGTCCATTTGAGTATTAGTAGACTGTCTGTTAATATCTGCTGATACTGCTCCTTCAACAGACATTTAACTGACTATAAGACACTTTGCAAGTACATGTCAACTTATAACCCTAACCCCAACCTAACAGTCTACTATTAATCTAAGAACAATTTGTTGGCATGTAGATGCAATGTAACTTAAATTCAACAAACGGACCATAAAAGTAAAGTGTGACCCAGTTGGTCTTTTTCAATGCATTTTCATAGCGTTTTGTAACTTTTTATTTAGCTGCTAATTCATATAAATTTGTCATATAAATCATTCATACATTTTATGATTTGCTCATACCTGAATGAGGGGTAGGGCTGGGGTGGGGTTTGCTGGCACACCTCGCTTTGAAAATGTAACATTTTTTATCCTTTCAGTTTTCTACATTTTTCAATTCAGCCTCTCTCTCTCATCCCCAGTGCTCTGCACTATTTGTAGAAATTCAAAACTGACCCAAAACAAACCATTACAATTGGTTAGGATTGGCAATAAAAATTCTGAAATGTGGTAATACTGGCATACTAAGAGGCGAGAACATTTTTTCATAATGAAATCTTATCAATTTGCATTAATTAGCTGTTATTCTGACAATACAAAAAATAGTTACATTTCCTTATGAGATAGGGCTAGATTATTACGTTATGTGCTTATTACGTACATGACAAGTGTTCCACAAGTGTGAAATTCATGTAATTTATCACTTTTTGGAAAATGTGTTTCATATGTGAAAATATTTGGAACAAATGTAAAATATACTCAAAGCGTGGTTTCAAAGTGAAGTTCATATATTAACTAATTTCAAGAGGATCACATGCTTATGATTGACCACGGCGGGCCCCACATTAGCAATCACGTTACACGAATCAGATGAATTTGAATACGTATAAATAACTAGAGTTCCTTTCCTTAGCCATCTTCATCTTGAAGAATCCATCCACCTACTCCTTCCCTACATTCTTAACTAAATAGTGGGGAGCTCTCGAGAACTACCAGAGCACAGACTCCCTTTTCACCTGATAAAATGGGAGGGAACCTCGGGCTCGAGGATCTTTCAAGACAGCATGCTAATATTGCTCTTACTTATCAATCAATTGTCAGCTAAGTGTGAAATCTTGAAACAATTCCACGTGGAAAAAATATCATGTATATATATTTTTTTTTCACATGAAAATGTTCCAGCAACACAGACTTCATGTGTTTCACATGTGTCTTGCGGATGTTAACGTAAAGATATGGTTTATCCCTATTCTGGAAAATAAATATGCCTGAAAAACATTCAAAATGTGGTTTTGGAACAATTTCATGTGGAAATCAAATTATCATATGATATCTATCTTTTTTTTTATCTCACATTACAATGTTTGGTGGTTCATTCCACTGTGGTGATCCCTGATTATTAAAGGGACTAATCCAAAAAAAAAATGAATTAATTAATTAATTAAAATGTGCCAAAACACTGTGTGTGATTTTTAACACATGAAGCTCTTGTGGCTTTCCTGTAAAGCATTTGAAGGGTTTTCTAATTACATAAGAAAATGTTTGTGCATAGAAAGCAAAACCAAATACAATTAATTTTTTGAAGTCATTCATTCATTCATTTTATTTAATTTTTTTTGGGCTTAATCCATTGTTTATCAGGAGTCGCCAAAGCAGAATTAACAGCAACTTATCCAGCATATGTTTTATGCAGCAGATGCCCTTCCAGCTGAAATCCAGAACTGGGAAACACCCATACACTCTTAACAATCACTCACACGCTACAGCCAATTTAGTTTATTTAATTCACCCATAGTGCATGTCTTTGGACTGTGGGGGAAACTGGAGCACCTGGAGGAAACCCACACCAACACGAGGAGAAATGCCAACTGGCCCAGTCAGGACTCGATCCAGCAACCTTCTTGCTAGGAGGTGACAGTGCTAACTACTGAGCCACCGTGCCATTATATTATTATATGATATAATTTACAATGTAATGTTAATAAATATATTGTATTAATTAATGCATGCATATTAATTAGTGTTTGCTTCTATTTAAACATTTCAAATTAATGTTATGTTAATAACTTTTTTTGTTTTTAATGAGCCTATATAAAATCTGTGCCCTGCAAAATCAGAACCACTAATCTACAGCATCTGCAGGAAAACCGTCTCAGCTCTTTGTCTTGGTGTCATTGTTTTATTACCAGCTGCCCTGTGCGCAAGAGAAACAAAATAAATAAGAGAGAAAATGCACTGCGAATTGAAGAACGTGAATGTATTTGTTTACGCTAGCATGACTGGATTATGGATATGGCGCGGCAGGACGTTATTTACAGCAGAGACTCTGTCCGTGTCAATACCTCCGCAGATTCATCTTCAATCTAGTGTATTCTCACCGCAACTCTTGCACATCCCTAAGAGTGCCCGAGTCATTTATTATATTTGTGCAGTCACCATGGAGCACAAAATGCACTGGCACTCCATAATGGACCAAGCCACTTGTTTACAGACCCACATTTCCTTTAGCCGGTTGCTCTAAGAACAGAAATGCAGAACGGAAAGAGCGGGAGAAATGGGGGGAGAAAAAAAATGCTTGCTCCCAAATCGGCCCTAATGCTTTATTTAAGAGCAGCCTGCGTAGAATCCATTACACATCCTGTCTGCTGCACCAGCCTTCCTGCAGGCGGGAGAATATTAACAGCATCTTGCCATGTCGCTTCTGGCCAAACACAAGCATCGTTCATCGACCTCCTGCAAATGTACCTTTGTCTCCAGCCACCACCCAGCTGTAATCTGCTACCCCTAACTCTGTCCAGAGAGACGGCGGAGGGAAGACACGGTGGGATGTTGTTGGAGGGCAGCAAAGAGACCTTTAGGAGTATTTGAAAAGCCTGTAGATATATTATTCATAGTGTACAAACATACTTTCTTTGTCTTTCCTGGTTTAAAGACAAATGGAGCTCTTCAGTAGTCACGCAGCTAGTTTTGTGCCATCTTTTTTGAGAAAAAAAAATAAAAATATTGTGAAGTCATATCTGTTTTGCTAAAATAGTGCTATACCGGTGTCCCAACAACAGGATCAATATTTGGTATTTGCTACTCGCTAAACATGAGACTTTTGTTCTGGAAGAGTGTAAGTTACTTAGAGAACATATCTGAGAACATAACGAAGATTGTGTTATACTCATACATACCCAGGTCTGCATTTCTGGGGTCAGCAAAATAAGTAACTGGAGGTACATCTGCTCGCAGTTTTTGCAAATTCATCAGAGGTGGCTGTTTACACTTTTTGATGATCTCAAATTTCTTTTGCACATCCTCTTCTTGCAAAAATCCACCAGCGGGTGCAATATACACTTCAGCCAACCAGACCAGCTTGCTGTCCACTGACTGACTCAGACATCCCAAGTCTCCCGAAAGTTCTGTGAGTCTCCCGCAAGTGCAAAGAGACTGCCGGATGCCCGCAAATGAATGATTATCTCCTGGAAATCGCTCGTCTCCCGCCCGGTGCTCAAATACATTGCGCATCTCTACCGCATGCCTCCCCGCTCTTCAGATATATCGCACACCCCCCCACCTCTCCCGCAACCTCCCGCAAATCATTTCTGTCTCCCCTGGAAATAACTTTTCCCAACTTGGGATGTCTGCTGACTGACCGACTGACCCACCAACCCCCATACCTAAACCCAACCGATAGTGTTTCCAAAAGCAATCTAGATAAAGAAAAGCAGTCGCGGTCACATGATTTCACCACGTTTTCAGCCTGTTGTTTATTTATTTATTTTTTGCTTTTGTTTAACGTGGCTTCTGGGACCGTTCTTCACTGGACTCAAACCCTGTTGTGGTCAACTCAGCTCTGCGTCCCAGGTCATCTGCATACGTGGCAAGCTACTGGGCAAACTGGTAACAGCGAAAAAGCTGTCTATACATACGTACATTGTGAAGCTGCAAGCCCCAAGACCCAACTGAATGGTCAGACCAGCACTTCCAGACATAGCGTTAGGGTCACTTGTTCGATGTTGCTACTTGCTAGAAAGTCCTGTCTGAGTGTGCAGCTACAAGATGTCCTCGCTGCAGTCTTTATTTTTAGATTAGATTCAACTTTATTGTCATCACACATGTACAAGTACAAGGAAACGTGTACTTGTATCACTGTATCTATTATGATGTACTGGACCAGGTCCAGTACGTAGTGAACATTGTACTGCCCACTAAGATAGTGCCCATGCTAGTTTGATGGTTGGGTTTAGGGTAGGTGTAGGTGATCGTTCATTACGTAGTGGACCTGGTCCAGTACATCATCAAGCTGTGGGCTGCAGTGAGGACTGTCTCTGCAGTTAGGTCTCCGGACCTGCTGCTTCGTCTGACCCAACAGCGGGTGGCACTGTTGAGAAAATGATAGGTCTGAAACTGCAGGTGTGAGCGTGCAGGTCTGAGCGTGCAGTTGGGCCTCCGGGCCTGCAGCTTCACCCTACTCGTCCATACAGAGGTGAGTGGTCAGCTGGTAGTGCAAAAAGTAACAGAAGCCATCTCATACCACCCTGTAGCGTTCGTTTTAAAGACGAACTGGAGTCAGACTTACCTTTGACAACAATACTCCAGGAGGAGAAAGATTTAATAAAAATAAAAATAAATATTGTGACATCATATCTGTTTTGCTGAATAGCACTATGCCTGTGTTCTAATGGCAGGGTCGGTAATTTGTATTTACAATTCCCTAAACATAAGACATCTATTCAGGACCAGTGTTGGGTAATTTACTTAAAAAAACCGTTAATTACTAATTACATTAATACAAGCAATAAAAAATTAGATTAATTACTTGACACAATGCTGCATAAAATCTACAAAGTACAATGCATATAGACTAAACTCTTTTACATGTGACTCTTTACCTTTGGCTTTATATTTAAGACTTTAGCTTTAGCAAAAGTAAATGGATACTTGTTATTTTTAACGTCAAAACAGGAAATAATTAAAATTAATGACATTATGACATATATCATACAAACCACACTGTTAATGATTTTTGTAAATTACACAGTATTAAACTGTAATATGAACTGTATTTTACTTTAGGGAATTTTGCAGTATGTTACTGTATTTTAAAGTCACATTGTGAACATTACTGTATAAATTATAGTAAAGATATACATACAGTACAATTCTGTACATATACAGCTAGATAAATTGTGCTGTACATGTAATCACAGTATTTTTGCTGTAATTGATTTACAGTAATTTACTGGCGACATGCTGCCAGTAAGTTACTGTAGATTCTACAGGAAATTGTTAACAGTGCATATATTGACATTAATTTCATGCTCAATTAATTGTTTCTGAAACATTTGTAATTATCAGACAAATCAAAGCTTCTTCAGTTAGTAAAATCAAGATTCACTCTAGTGAACGCATAAAAATCGTCATCATAATTTACTTGAGTGCACGCCTCAAACTCTTGTGCCCCCCTTAATAGGTGCTGGTGCCGCCCTGGTGGGGTGCACCCCACAGTTTGAAAACCCCTGCTCTAGATGGTGAAAAAGCAAAGTACATTCAGAGAAATTGATTTTGCTTCTTGTTCAAACTACTTATTTAAAATGAGTTGAAACAACTCACAGCATATTTTTTTGGGGCTGCTTAACTGTTTTATGTTTAATTAATTTAAATTTGCAACAAAACAAAACAATTGAGTGAACTTAATTGTTTTGTTTTGGGGCAACATGGAGAAAATGTATGAAACCCAGTGTATTCTTTTTTTACAGTGTAGTTCTCATGAAACAGCTCTGAACCTGTAACATTACTGGCTCTGAACTAGCGCCTAATTCATGCTTGTGGAAAAGTGCTATAAGTTATGTGCACAAAGGCCCAAGTGTTGGAAAAAAAATTTCCTTTACACCATTACAGCACCACCAACCTGAACAATTGATTCAAGGCAGGATGGATCCATACTTTAAAGTTGTTTACCCCCATATTCTGACCCTATCATCCGAATGTCTCAACAGAATTCAAGGCTCATCAGACCAGGCAACCTTTTTTCCAACCTTTTGTTAGATGAAGCCTCATTTAGCTGTTCTTTGCTGACAGGAGTGTCACCGGTGTGCTCTTCTTCATCTTCTTCTGCTGCTGTGGTTTGACATGTTGTGTGTATAGAGATGCTTTTCTGCAGATCTCTGTTGTAACGAGTGGTTATTTGAGTTACTATATTTCAGTGCTTTCTTCAATCAGTCAGGCTATTTTCTTCTGACATCAACAAGGCATTTTTGCCCACACAACTGACACTTGCTGCAATTCCTTTTTAAAGCATTCTCTGTAAACCCTAGTGCATCAATATCCCAGCAGATCAGCAATTTCTGAAATATCAGCCCGATCTCATGAGGAAACTTAACTATTTTATGTATTGTCAGATAAGTGGGCAATTTATACAAATTTATACCATTTTAGGGTGCTTTCACACCTGATGATTGATTGTTTTTGTTCTTAGTGTGGTTCACTTTCACATGGCAAATTTTCTAATGGGCCCTGATAGTTGAAGGTGCAGTAGGTGATTGTCTTCAGAAACAATTTTTGTTGTGTTGGCTGAAAGTCTCTTCACATTCCAATAGTACTGATTAAAGTAAATGATCTAAATGTACTTATATGTATTTTTATATTCTGGATAAGGCATAAAACTAAAAAATGTTCATCCAATTAAATATTGTCGGACTGACAAATAACTCAATTACAACGGGTATCTCAAACTGTCTGTCAACAAATTTGAATGTGAATTTCTGTGCAGCCTCATTAAGTAGACAGATACGTCACTCGGGCACACACATGTTGGTAAGATTAAAAAAAAAACTATGATTCCTGAAATATTATGCAGATGTATTTAAAGAAGATTTGTTTTCCTTATGTTCATTTGTTTGTGTCATTGTAATTTCATTCATTTGTTTTATTTTGTTTGTTTAATTTAGTATTTTTAGTATTATTACTTTATTTTTATTAATACTATAATTCTATTATTTTTTTCTCCCTTTTTGTTAAATAGTATTATTTGTATTTGTATGTGATTTTTATATTTTTTTTCTTATGACTTTGTATATTATTGACCTTTTTGAGTTCTGTCTGTGATCCATTGGACTTTATGATGTTCTTGTATTGTCAGTTCAAGCAATACAAAAAAATGTAAATAAAAAACAGATAGACATCATCAGGCAAACTCTGCATCAACCTGAACTTCTTTCTGAAAGACCAGCATGGCTTTGTGTGCATGAAAAGAAAGATTGTTTCTGAAAGGGCTTCTGCCAAAAATGCTGAATCAAAACATTTCTAAGTCCTGAATCAATATCGGAATTACTTTTGTACGCTGGAGGGCGATATGATCTTAAGAAGTTCAAAACAGCGATCTGAAGGGCAACACCACTGCTGAAGTATTACTTTTAGACAGGTACTGTATGTTTTAAGTATATTTTAGCCACGCAAAGCTTATGTAGATTGTGTTCTTGTTTGTGAATGGGTTTATATGCACGGAGGTCTTGTTCAGCCACTGAAAATGTCCGGCAAAAGATTGGCTATTTTCAAGTTCATACAGTTCTTACAGCAGGGGTCACCAAACTTGTTCCTGGAGGGCCGGTGTCCTGCAGATTTTTGCTCCAACTCTAATCAAACACACCTGAACAAGCTAATCAAGGTCTTACTAGGTATACATGAAACATCCAAGCAGGTGTGTTGGGGCAAGTTGGAGCTAAACCCTGCAGGGACACCACCTCCAGGACAGAGATTGGTGACCCCTGTCTTACAGCATCGATAATATAGTGGGTTAAATAGACCTGAGCATTCGTTTAGTTGTTCAAACGTAAAAGGAGCTGAAAACAAGTGATGTACAATTGAAAATGAAAAGTCCCTTGTTGTCTTGGTAACGTAAACATAAGTAAAAAGATGACAGGACATTTCTGTTTTTACCAGATTTTGGGTTTATTGATGGGTTTATTGATCCTATGGATTCCGCTCAGCTGTCATACATTATTATTTTAATTTATGATGATGAGAAACGAGACATAAGCAAAAATGTTCACTTTAATTTTGAATGGTGACACCCAGAGACATCGTCACCAAATATAAATCAGAGGTAAGACTTTCTCATACATAGCCTCATTTCAGTTGTTAAGGGTTGTACAAATTGATCTATTGGATCTTATCGGTCAGTACCTGGATGGGAGACCACATGGGAAAGCTGGGTTGCTGCCGGAAGTGATGTTAGTAAGATCAGCAGGGGGCACCCAACCTGAATGGCTTCCGTTGCGTCATCCAGGTGAATGCTGCACACTGGTGGAGGATGAGGAGATTCCCCCCAATGTGTAAAGCGCTTTGAGTGCAGAGAAAATGTAAGGAATTATTATTACTATATGGACAAAATGCAATCTTGATAATTATTTTCCATATTGAAGATAGCAATATATATTTCAGTATAAGTTATTAAAGTTTCCAGATTTAAAAGAGTACCCCAAAAATGACTGAAGTCACAAAAAATGGAGTGTTTATTAAATGGCATAACACACTGACTGTATCGGCTGATAAATTGAATACATCTCTAATATCAACACACTTTTAGATTCTCATTGTTACACATTTCTGCTGTGTGTTTGGCTCTTACATCAATATAGGATAAAAAAGTCCATAGCTTATTATTATTATTGACATAAATTTAATCACGATTCCATGTAATATTGTAGATCGGCCCAGATGTATTTTGTAACTATTAATTAGTTAGTTTAAAATAAGAAAAATATGTTAATAACTTTGTTTTCATTATTAATTATGTGCTTTAAAAACATTGGCTAGAATTATGCACTATATGCTTACATTATAGAGAGTAATAACAGATGAACCGAGACTGCAGTCAGATCATAAAGCAGATCAATGTTGATCTTTCTTTTGAGGTGTCAGTGCAGATAATAAACAAAACTATAGGCCTAATACAAAATATTATAAGACTAAAATATGGAAAAAAATATCAGACGGTAATTTTGGTCAATTTTCCTAACATATAAACAGCTCTTAATAGTTTACCATGCCTACCCTTTCAGATTCAAGATGAAACTCGTTCGGAATGACATCCCGCTCTACTCATAAAATTCTCTCTTCATAAAGCCAATCTCACATTCCACCACATACCAAAGGTGCTTTATTGGATTGAGGTCTGGTCACTGTGGAGGCCATTTAAGTACAGTGAACTCATTGTCATGTTCAAGAAACCAGTCTGAGATGATTCACACTTTATGACATGCACATTATTTTGCTGGAAGTAGCAATCAGAAGATGGGTACACTGTGGGCTTATAGAGATGGACATGGTCAGCAGCAATGCTCAGGTAGGCTGTGACATTGACACGATGCTCAATTGTAGCCTCAGTTTCATGTTTGTAGCTGACAGGAGTGGCCCCCGGTGTGGTCTTCTGCTGCTGTAGCCATCAAGGTTGGACGTGTTGTACATTAAGTGATGCTCTTCTGCATACCTCGGTTGTAACGAGTGGTTATTTGAGTTACTTTTGCCTTTCTATCAACTCAAACCAGTCTGGCCATTCTCCTCTGACTTCTGGCATCAACAAGGCATTTATGCCCACAGAACTGCCGCTCATTGGGTATGTTCTCTTTTTCTGACTATTGCCTTTAAACCCTAGAGATGGTTGTGCATGAAAATCCCAGTGGATCAGCAGTTTCTGACATACTCAGACCAGCCTGTCTTGGCACCAATAACCATGCCACATTCAAAGTCACTTAAATCACATTTCTTCCTCATTCTGATGCTCGGTTTGAACTGCAGCAGATCGTCTTGATCATCTCTACATGCCTAAATGCATTGAGTTGCTGCCATGTGATTGGCTGATTCAAAATTTGCGTTAACCAGCAGTTGGCCAGGTGTACCTAATAAAGTGCCCGTTGAGTGTATGACTATTACACAATACACTGTGAAATAGCCTGGTTCGTTAGTTTGTTGGATTGTATTGCTTTCTCACTACAATTGATCCACTCATTCAGGCGGTCTCAGACAAATTGTTTTAACACGGAACAGAGTGCGATTGCTGGATTCATATATGCCAAACAAACCAAACAAACCTGGCAAACGTGCCAGGAAACAACATCTAGGTGTGAGAGCACCCTTAAACATTTAAAAGGTGACGTGCCCCAATCCCCACCCCTAAACCTACCCCTTATTGGGGGATTAATAAATCATGCTAAAATGTACAAATGAACTTGTAAAACTAAATAAGAATTAGCCACTAACTTTTGAATTATAATTTTTTTAGTTTTAGATTGCGTTGTAAATACTCAGACATCTGACATCATTAATCATGCCACTTTTAAAATCACTTTTCTTCTTTAATCTGATGCTCGCATATATCTGTTTTTATTAATTGCACTTGAAATGTCCAATCATAGTCTGCAATTTGCTATAGCTGATGCTTAAACTACAGAGAAAGTCCACTTGGATCACATCTTGTGAAATTATGATTTCCATCTTACCTTGTGGAAACCAAGATATGCTGGGTAACACGTTATGAAGTACTTAATTAAAAGTACAAATTAACATATTCAACTAACTCTATCAGATAATTTAATGACTTAATAGTTGATGTAGTGAAGTTAATTCTGGTCAAAAGCATGTCTAAATCAAGTGTGGCCATATTTGAAGCTAAACTGTCTTGTGTATTGCAGGCTGTATTTTAGATTCAGCATTGGCTAATATGCACATAGCCGATGGTGTTTCAATAACTCTAGAGCAGAAAATTGCCATTACATTTCCATTTCCAAATCCCAAGCTAACTCTCTGGAAATAACTGCTTTCCATTGGCATGAATTCCTTCTTATATTAAGAGAGGGTGAACCACTTGTGGATGCCCTAAAACTAAACAGGGCTCAAATGCTCTTGAACGATTTCAAAGTCTTTTTTTTTCCCCCACCCCAAAACCGGCGCTCCGTTTAAAGAACAGAAATGGGTCAACGGATGTTTGCTTTCACTGAGAATTTGTGTTTAAGCTCTCAAAAACTGTTAGATGTTTGTTTTCCCTTCACTGTTATAAAAGAGATGGATGTGGGGATATTAGCTGATTCAAAGTATTTGTCATGGCACGTGTTATTCAGCTTTTCTGCTGACAAGCCAATTACTTCAGCGGCCTGCTGTTGTTACAAGTTTGATGTACTGGAGAGACCTTTCTTCGATTAATATCGCAGCTCTGGCTTCAGATGTTTGCAACATTTTGTTCTGTTTCTGTGATCGTTTAATTTATTATTGATCTGTGTGTCCACTGCTCAGTCCAGCATGTATGTACTCTTGTTCTTTTAATTCTGCCTGTCCATTTCCAACAGTCCATGCAGGCCATGTAAAAGCAGTGCATGAAACGTCTGGTCTGACAAGTTATCAACATTTAAAGAGAAATACTAAATAACTTTGACACATTGTTATTTAGTTATTTCCCAGCTTAACTTGAATACTCAAGTAGATTGTTATGTTATGCAGTTTTCATTATTATATAACTATTATTATTATTATTATTATTATTATTATTATTATTATTATTATTA
>CAIGQZ010004625.1:3268175-3288139 GCA_903798205.1 Danio tinwini
TATTATATTATATTATATTATATTATATTATATTATATTATATTATATTATATTATATTATATTATATTATATTATATTATATTTATTATATTATTTTATGCCTCATTCACTATACCAGCGACTTTGGAGCTGCCTGTCGCTCTGAGTGGCGACCTGCTGCAAAAGCAGGTCTGTGTAGGTCTACAACACAAATACAACCGGCCTATGAGCGAGCTGAGAGAGGATCACGTGAGCTCTACTAGTGCTCCTATTAGATGTCGCTCAAGAATGTCACTCTTCATTTGCATAAAGTTGAAAGATTCTCAAATTTGTAGCGTTGCTTGACACACCCACCTGGTCGCTAACTCTCTGCTCCCTTTCGAAAAGACAAGATGCTCATAAACTACATTACATGAATTACAATCAGCATTAAAAGTGAAACTAAAAGTGCACACATCATTTAAACGATCATATCGTTTTTTTAAGAGTTATGATTAAGACAAGCCTTTGATATGGTTTTCATAATAGTTTTTCAAATAAATGTTTAACAGTGTCAGTATAACTACTCTAGCCTTTATAATGTTGAATATAATGCATGAGGAAACCTGATAATGACAAATGTCTCATTTTACCAGTGAAGAAAAGGTCTAATAATGTTGTTAATGACAAATGACAAGCCTATGTCTTAAACATAAAAAATCATCTTCAGAATTATGAATAATTATATTCTGATGCATCACTTTACTGTGAATCGACAAACAGGACTGATTTAAAGTCTGTTCAAGTCCACCATTCTAAGTCTAAACAAAACCAACAGTAGACTTAACACATGTGCCTAATATTATTAGTGTTGCTTTACCATATGTTTGAGAAATAACAATAATAGGCTGCTCATATTAATCTTTATTTTACATCTACAGAATCGTGAGAAAAGTGTGATCTTAATTAAAAGCAAAAACAAATTTATCGTGATTCTCATTTTAGCCAGAATCGTGCAGCCCTAGTCCTAACCATCAATGACAGCGACACCAGAAAATTCTATTTTAGATTCTATTTCTGAGACATTGTGGCCAAACAACAGCATAAACTAACATGACAATGATCACCTCAGGTGCTGTTTGTGTGCTTTATCCAGTGCTAAATGCTTCTAGGGTGAGTTTGAATACATTGTTACTTGACATTAAAAGTCCTAGACGACAGTAATAGTTTTAATAAGGTGTTTACATGTCTGTAATGCACTTCTATAATGCAACTACAATCAGTATACTCCACATGTTTTAAATTAATCAAAAATTGTTGTTTAGACTCTTAATCAGAGTATTGTCTTAATTGTATTAAAATCAGAATATTAGTGTCCTTGTGAACGTTCTCACTGTCACTTTTTGTATACAAATTGATTTAGAAGGTCTTTAAAGGTGCTCTCTAGAGCTTACACAATATGTCTGTTTACAAACAATGAATATACAGCTTATTATAAACCCATGCTGATTTACAAATGTCACCGAATTGCATCTTAGGCCTTGTTTTTGTTATGGGTAAGATTACAGTTCTCTACTAAATATGTGGCTCCTGAGCGAAGCATTATTGAGTAGATTCCTCTGAATAGGGAACAAGAGAGCAGCAGTCTCAGTACTTTTACCGGCTTCATGCTCGGGGAATCATGGCATCATTGTGTTGTGTAGTTAACGGCTCAGAAAATGAACACGTCTGCCATGCCTTGTAACTAATTGGGAAGAAGTGACTCTATGTGTGCGTATGTGGGTATAGGCGTACACAATAAATTCCTGTAAGGCGTCTAATAAAAATAAATGGCTCAGAATTTCCAGAGACGACGCTCGGGTTTGCTTTTTAATTTGCTCTATTCATGCTGATAAAGTGTATAGCACATATTTAGCTTCTTGGTGTCTTTCTAAGTAACACAGATTACCATAATGGCCTGTCAAGGCAGAGGCCAGACCACATGTTCCGCTTCAGATATCCAACATTTGCTCTCCAAGCACATTTGATAGTGCTTCTTATTCTTGCTGTATAGCTGTTGTTTTTTTCTCACCTCTGAAGCTCTCTTATTTCTTAAATTCATAGCTACAGTTGAAGTCAGAATTATTAGCCCTCCTGTATATTTCTTCCCCCCTGTTTAACAGAAAGAACACATTTCTAAACATAATAGTTTTAATAACTAATTTCTAATAACTGATTTATTTTATCTTTGCCATAATGACAGTACATAATATTTTCTAGATTTTTTTATAGATGCTAAAGTGCAATTTAAAGGCTTAACTAGGTTAAATAGGCTAATTAGGCAAGTCATTGTTTAACAGTGGTTTGTTCTGCAGACAATAGAAAAAAATATTGCTTATGGGGGCTAATAATATTGACCTTAAAATAAAAATACTATTAAAAACTGCTTTTATTATTGCCAAAATAAAACAAATAAGACTTTCTCCAGAAGAAAAATATTATAGCAAATACTGTGAAAACATTCTTGCTCTGGTAAACATCATTCAAGAAATATTTGGGCTAATGATTTAATAACTTTAATTGTATTTAGGAGCGTGTTATTTTTCAAGTATTTTTTAATAGAATAAAAACAGGTATAAGTGCTTGTATCCACCATGAAGTATAACAAAAAATTCAATAATAATCAGTTCAAGGCACTTGAAAACGTTGTGTGGAAAAACGGTAATGAGTCTTTATTCACAATACTAGTATACTAGTCATGTGAATAATTAAAAAAAAATGTTTTCACTACTTTTTCCAGTGCCTTGAACTGATTATTTGTTTGCATATGTAATATAGTGAAATAATTAAATGAATAATTAATTAAAAAGTTAAATAATTGTTTATTATATTGATTTGAACAGTCTAATCAAACTATTCACATATCTACAAGTCTTAAGTAAAATAATAAGCAAAATAAATTGATGTATCTAAATTTAGTTCAAGAAAAAATAACAGCATTATTAGAATCGTAAGCTCCGCACCTTTTTGCTTGCCATCAGAAAAAAGTAGATCAGAGATGAAACAGGTTAACAGGGAAATACAGAGGAGTGTTTTTGGAAATTTAAAGAAAGAAAAAAAATCATACAATCCAAATAAAAACTATTCTTTATATTTAAAACCTACCTTTTGTTTCTGTTTATCGCTCAGTTCCACTCCAACCTCGTTTTACTTGCCGTGTAGTCTTCTTATGTTGTCTGGTCCAATAGTAATTTCAGTACAAGCATTACACATACAGTACATGAGTAATCCCAAATAAAAAAGTGCCGATACCCTCAAAGCTCCTTTTGTTTGTTTTGGGCGTTAATAAAATCTTTTAAGACATAAAACTTTATAATAAGAAATGTTGATAATTTTCTCAAACCATTTTCTAATAGAATAAAAACTTAAATGGGAGCTTGTATCCACCATAAAATACAAACAATAATACAAACTAATAATCATTCCAAGGCACTCGAAAAAGTAGTTAAAACATTTTTCAAAGCCTTTATTCACAATTCGAGAATACTAGCCATGCAAATAAAGGGCTTGTTACTTTTTTTATTACTTTTTACAGTGCCTTAAACTGATTATTTTTTTGCATACATAAATAATCCCCCCAAAAAGAGTGCTGATACATACCCAAGAAGCTCCTTTTGTTTGTTTTGGATGTTAATCAAATGAAAATGGACTTTTTCCTCAAGGTTATCAGAAAAAAAAATAGAAAAAGAGTAGATATAAAAGTAGAGAAATAAAATACAAAAATCTAAACAAGAATAATTGATAATTTTTCTATACTTTTTTGTAGTATCATCAAAGCTGGTATGGGTACTTGTATTGACCATTCAACACTTACATTAAAATAAACTAATAATCAGTTTAAGGCACTCGAAAAAGTAGATAAGTAAGTTAATAAGCCTTTATTCATAATGCTAGCCATGTGGCTTTTTAACTTTTTTTCACTACTTTTTCCAGTGCCTTGAACTGATAGAGTGAAAAGAAAAGAGTGCTGATACATACCCCTGAAACTCTTTTTGTTTGTTTTGGATGTTAATAAAATGAAAACAATCGAAAAACTGTATCTACTCTTATCTACACTTTTTTTTAGAAAAGTGTAGATAAGAGTAGATACAGTATAAAAGCAGAGAAATTAAATCTTAAAAAAATTAAAACTTTTAAGAAGAAGAAAAAGAAATGTGAGATATAAATTCAGAAAATGTGGTGGTGGTGGTGGTGAATTGTAATTAGATATTAACTTAGAACTGTGAAGGGAAAAAATTCAAATTTTGAGAAAAATTCATCGTGAGCAAAAAGTATCAGAATTGTATTAAACAAACATAGTAATGTGATGAAAAAGTCAAAACTGTGAGGGAAATTAAGTAAGAATTGTAAAAAAAAAAAGTCAGAAATGCAAGGTGTAATCTCACAATTGTGACAAACTGAATTTAGGATACATTATAAACTCAGAATTGAGAAGTTGCCATTGTTCATTAACTACTAATAAATAAATGAATGATTGCTAAATATTTTTTTACCTGTTGCTATATAATTGTCTTCCATTTGATATGTTTCTCTTTTTCTCCATATCAAATTACTTTGTAAAAAAAAAAGAGTAACATTTCTAATCCAATTTCTTACATTTTCTAGACAGCAAAAATATTGTATTGTTTTCAAATATTAGTGTCAAGTTTTGCCTTAAAACATGTAAATATATCTGTGTATGTATCTGTTTTTGATTTGAAACAAGATTACTTAATAATAATTAAATAATAATTCAGCTTGTTTTAAGGGAAAATATACTTGTTTTAGACTTATCATTTCTGGAAATAAAACAATATTTTTATACTTGTCTAGAAAATGCTTCTTGATTTGAGATGTTTGGACAGAACAACACAAGTAAGAAAAGTATTGGTGCAGTAAACACATTTTCCCCTTCCCTTTTTTGAGTTATACAGTTTTGAAAGAGCACATATATTTTTAAAAATTCAATTTCCCTGAAAACACTTTCTAATGTCGGTCTGCGTGTTCCTCTAAATCTTGATGGGGTGCTGTACACTCTATTAGCCTTTACTTGCTGTATATATTTTCACTTAACACACTGTCTTGCTGTCTGAGCACGTCTATTAACAATCCGCAGAGGAAGTGATGCGTCTCAGAACGCGCTGGGATAGAAAACGCATTTGCAGCAGTGGTTATGAGCTGCTGGTGAGGACTTTAACTCTGCGGATGGAGCGTTTGCACACATTTTGGGTTCACAACTTTGAACACTGGTCACCAATTTTTTTTTTATGATAGATCTTATTATATGGGAAATCCTAAGATCCTACAATTCGATTTAGACAAGAAAGAAAATAATACTGGACTAGAATAGTATGAGAAAATTATGCCATTTTTTTGGGATCATCTTACTGCTGTTTTCTGTTTTATAAGTGTGTTCATTTTTAAGGAAATATTTTTCACATTGTTATTTCACCCATATATAATACTGTATGAGATAGTTAGTTGTTGTTTTTTTATTATTTATTAAAACCATACTATTTCAATCAGTAACTTATTAATTAGTGAATATAAAAAAGTAATTTTCAATACATTTTTTAAAAATTTCCATGCTTTTACCATGATATTATTGCATTTAACACTTTTTTTAAAGAAAATATTTCGAAAAAGTCTTCAAATTTTTAAATAACACATACACCACACCAAAATATAGTAAAGTGTATGTAGATGCTTAAAAATAGCATACAATGTATTAAAAATAATCAACATGCATATATATATATATATATATATATATATATGAGCAATACCAGTAGCAGTGAGATATATTGGACCGAGGCCACTGGACGAGTGTTTTAGTGTCCCACTAGTGATGATATACAGCCATATTGCACTGCTACAAGTGTGATATTGTGTTTATACAACAGTTTGATGTATATAAAAAGAAAATCAAACTTTTGTACGAGGAACTACTTTTCTCCATCATTCATTCATATATGCAGCTGACATCAGAACAGGAGAAACTATTGCTACTTCACAAATGTCATTGTAGAGCTAGTATTTGGATGATTCTCTTGCGTAATGTCTAAAGTGATGACAAAACAGATCATTTTGCTGACATTTTAAGGCTGCTTGGCTTGAAAAGCCATCAGCCTACAGAGATTTCTCAGTATTTTCATGTTGCAATTGAGAGATTACAATAAATAACCCAGAAGTAAAGAAAACACTACCAGATTACTATGGTATAAATACAGCACTACAACATAAATAAGAGAGAGATCAACTTAGAATGTCACTTACCTGTTTTATAATGACTTGTTCAGCTGTAGTTTGAAATTACGCTGAGTTTTTCTCCCCTAAAGACTTATTATGCGGTCTCTGTTGCCATCTTGTGGTTAAACATCAACTGTCTTTGCTCTGCTCAGTATGACAGGCTGTTTGCCGAAGCGCTGAATTTATGAATCGCTTCGAAATTATAAATATTTAAAATAGGCACTATTCTTAGAAATAAACTGCATAGTTGCAATCTAAACAACTACAGTCTTACCAAAAACTCCTCAAAAGTACTTTGTTGTCCAACAGCTGCAATATTTGTCAAATTGTAGGAAATTTATTGATCTGCTGCCACTCATATTCTCATATAGGCATCTGCTGCGTAAAACATATTCTGGATAAGTTGGCAGTTCATTCCGCTGTGGTGACCCCTGATTAATAAAGGGACTAAGCGCGAAAAGAAAGTGAATGAATGTATGTATATATTTTTTGTTTGTGGTATAATAAAATACTTTTATTATATTATAAAACATTATTGTATTTATGTTGTTTTATTTAGCTCAAAAGAAAAACAAAAAAGGATAATTAACATAAATATTGCTTTGAACAAATCCTCATTTGCATAATTGTTCACTTTAAGATTTATTTTTTCATGCTGCAGTTTTTTTGTCAAATAGTTTTGGTCAAATTGTATAAAAACTCAATGTATATATAAAATGTATATAACTCAAAAATTCTGATCCGAAAGTGTGTTAGATATAGAGAAAATATTAGAGATATTTTCAATATTGATGAGGTGCATCATACATGCGTGGTACTTTTTATGGCATGTCTTATATTGCTTTAAAAATTACTGGATTTATTTTGGCAGGTTTTTAAGCATTTGCAAATATACCAATTATATTTATTTACAAACAAAAATATAAAATGTCATGAAAAGTCAAAGTCATGATGAACTTGCAATCAAACACATTAACTTACAACCTCTTTTAATTATAATTAATAATAAATCATAACAAATTGTATTTTGCATTTTCATCTTAATAAATGTGCATCACCTTGTTTTTAATTAATTATGTCAGAGGTCATTTTCTGAACAATATGTGCATCATGAGTAAGGGGAAACCAAAAAAAAAAAAAAAAAAAAAACATAATAAATGATTTAATATTTTACCCCTGACCCGGACATTAGCATTTAAAAAATATGCAAACTCTAATCCACATGGTGAGTCGTGCGCATATAAATGTGAATGGACTAAAGTGGCATATGGGACGACTGCCTGGAGTAACTTCAGCATGATGATATGTTCACACAGCCTGTTAGCTATGATAATGTTTGCTTTTGGTCGTCCTCCAACTCATTTTTATCACATATAATTCTTTCCTCACATAATTAATTATTCCAGAATCACTCATATATGGAAACCATCCATGGGTAAACGGACAATCTGTTTCGTTTTCCCGTAAGGAACTCAGCAGATCAACATGCACTTATTTATTTATTTTAGATTTTTTGGGAAATAGCTTAGTATTGTTCTCTTGAAAAAGTGTTTTAGTGTCTGTATACTTTTTTCCTCCATTGATTCCTATAGCAAATGTTGCTGATGTCACTTAAAGCGATAGTTCATCCAAATCTGAGAATTCTGTTAGCTTTTATTCATTTTTTACTTGTTCCAGACCTGTATTACTTGAACTTCCATAGTATTTCTTTTTCCTTCTATAAAAGTCAATGGTTACAGTTTTCCTCAAATAAAGTACCTGTTTTACTTACTTTCTGTCGTTTTTAACACAATAGTAGATATTTTGAAAAAAAAAAAAACTGGAAACCTGTAACCATTGACTTCCATAGCATTTGTTTTTCTTTCTATAGAAGTCAATGGTTACAGATTTTCAGCTTTCTTCAAATAAAGTACCTGTTTTACTTTCTCTCTTTTAACACAATAGAAGATGTATAAAAAACTGGAAAACTGTAACCAATGACTTCCATGGTATTTGTTTTTCTTTCTTTAGAAGTCAATGGTTACAGATTTTCAACTTTCTACAAATAAAGTACCTGTTTTACTTTCTCTCTGTCTTTTTAACACACTTGAAAAAAATAGAAACCTGCAACCATTGACTTCCATAGCATTTGTTTTTCCTTCTATGAAACTCAATGGTTACAGGTTTTCAGCTTTCTACAAATAAAGTACCTGCTTAACTTTCTGTCTGTCTTTTTTTACAGAAAGCACAATAGAAGATATTTTCAGAAAACAACAACAAAAAAATAGAAACCTGTAACCATTGACTTCCATAGCATTTGTTTTTCTTTCTATGGAAGTCAATGGTTACAGCTTTACAACTTTCTTCAAATAAAGACATTTTTAATTTCTTACTTTTTTTTAGCACAATAGAATATATTTTGGTGGAAAATTTTAAACTGTAACCATTGACTTCCATAGTATTTGTTTTTTCCTTCTGTAGAAGTCAATGGTTACATATTTTCATCTTTCTTTAAATAAAGTACCTGCTTTACTTTCTTTCTGTCCTTTTTTAAAGCAATAAAAGATATTTTGAGAAAACAACATCAATAAAAAACTGGAAACCTGTAACCTTTGATTTCCATAGTATTTGTTTTTCTTTCTATGAAAGTCAATGGTTACAAATTTTCAGCTTTCTTCAAATAAAGTATGTTTTAATCTGTCTCTTTTTTAACACAATAGAAGATAGTTCAGGGGGAAAAATGGAAATCTGTAACCATTGACTTCCACAATATTTGTTTTTCTTTTTATGAAAGTCAATGGTTTTACAGATTTTCAGCTTTCATCAAATAAAGTACATGTTTTACTTTCTTTTAACACAATAGAAGAAATTTTGAAGAAAAAAATGGAAACCTGTAACAATTGGCTTTCATTGCGTTATGACTATGGAAGTCAATGATTACATCTGGTTACATGTTTTAATTTCCATCTTTCTTTTTTAACACAACATATTCAATATTTTTTAAAAAATGGAAACCTATAACCATCGACTTCCATAGTATTAGATTTTTTCCAACTAGAAATCAATAGTTACATGTTTTCAGCTTTCTTTAAGAGAAGAAACCACTTCTCAACCATTTGAAGGTGAGAAAATAGGCAAGGTAACTTTATTTATATAGCACATTTCATACACAATTCAAAGTGCTTTACATAAACAGGAATAAAAGAGACAAGTGTAAATAAAATAAAAACAAATAATAAAAGTGATTTAAAAGAGATAAAAACTGAATAAAATGGGTTTAAACAGGTTGTAAAAGAATGAAAAAGAAAAAAAAAGACATAATAGTGCGATCTAGTGAGTACATTTCTCATTTTGGGTAAACTAAATCCATTTAAACCATTATAAAAACCAAACAACTACAAGATCAGTCACAATTTTACAAACATTAATTGGCAGCAAAGTGTTCATTAACGGATGTATTTATAAAGTGAATAATTAGATTTATTGCAAAGTAATTATATAAAAATGTCAAAATGTGTATTTCAAAAGAGTAAATAAAGCAACTTGATTACATTATTTGTAGGGTTTAATGGGAGTAGACAGAGCTGTTAATGCTTGCTGAGATGTTGATTGGTGTCATTGTCTGTACATGATGGTTGGTAATGTAGTTTGTCTGCACAAACTCCATTAATAAACCCTATTGTTTTAGAAATAATTTGAATTATTGCTAAAAAAAATAAAGGTAAAATTAATTACTAAAATAATTGCTGCATACCATTTAAAATTTAAGAGTTTACTGTATAATTACTGTATGGCACAATATTTTGTAATGGAAATGTAGTGTAATAGAAATATAAGATTTTTTTTTAAGATTTTTTCCTGAAGAAATTAAAATTATGGTAAATATGTTAAATATTAAGAGGTTTTATACTTTATTATACACATTAGTTTTGTTTTTTTATTGTGTTAAAAAGGCAGATGAGGTCATTTAAAAATGTACCATGCATTTCTAATGGAATATTGCTTATTATTTCACATATTATTTTTATTTTTAAATGCATGCTTAAAATTGTAGCTACAACATTGTTAATTTTTAAATTGATAATAAAATATAAATTTATTAATATCATTCATTCATTTTCTTTCAGCTTAGTCCCTTTATTCTTTAAGGGTTGCCACAGCAGAAGGAGCAGCCAACTATTCCTGCATATGGTTAAAAAAAATGCCTCAATTTACAGCAGTGTGTTCAGTAAGCTAGTATTTCATTGAGAAAACTAACCTGTGTGTGTTTTATAAATGTGTGTGCGTGTGTGTGCTGTATAGCAGAGTTGAGCACGCGCGTGTCCGAAGCTGAAATGAATCCTGTCAGATCTCCAGCACACTACATATTGGGATTAATGACGGAGAATGTTCCGGCAGGAAGATCTTCACACCCACTCCATTATTAATGCAGCATATCAGCGAGGGAACACACAGAATGTGAGAGAGCCAAGAAAAGAGAAGAATTTACCTGGAAAATGAAGGAACTGATACTGAAAAGTGGAGGAAAAGAGCAAAGGCCTTGATGTGATTCAACTGAAATCAAAGAGCGTACTGATGTGACGTAAGTTTTAACAAAATCAGGCTGAAACAAACAAACAAAAAGTTTATTTTGAGTTAGTTTTGGAGTTTGAAAGTAATCTGGCTAGTAAACACATGATATTACTTTGTGGTGATAATAGTATACAGTACAGTATGTCTGATAATATTTTTTTCTTCTGGAGAAAGTCTTATTTGGGCTAGAATAAAATTATTAGCCCCTTAAAGCAAATTTTCTTTCTATAGTCTACAGAACAAACCATTATTATACAATAACTTTTAATTACCCTAACCTGCCTAATTAACCTAATTAAACTAGTTAAGCCTTTAAATGTCACTTTAACCTGTATAGAAGTGTCTTGAAAAATATCTAGTCAAATATTATTTACTGTCATCATGGCTAAGATAAAATAATATTAGAGATGAGTTATTAGAAAGATTACAACACCAGAATGACAAAAGAACATTTCTTATTTATGGGTCTCATTGTAATATAACTTTGTGTCTTATTGATTTTTGTCACTGTTCCAGTGTATTGCACATTGTATGAGACACTATTGCAGTATAGTTATTTAAATAGTTACACACTAGTGTTTTGTGTGTTTAAAAATGTAAAATTATCAGTGAATATTTGATTACTGTTCCTTTTTTTGTACTACATTTACATTTGAACAATACATCATCTGCTAGCTACAGCCATGGTTGTTCTCTTATTAAAAACTGATAAGTAGTGGACAAAATCAATAATAAAATGCATAGGTCAGTATAACTACATTGCAGACAAAGAGTTTGGATAGCTAGCTTAGTAGTAGCGGGCCCATCCTCATATTTTTTCATGGGGTCCAAAATTGCTAACGGCCCCCCTGGGTGTAGCTCTGAGGCTCCACCCTCATTGATATTTAAAAAAGATTTATTATAGTATAGCATAGTAACACTTTTTTTTACATTACCAACCACTTATTTACTACAGATACCATGGTTTAACTATGGTTAGTGCAACAAAACAATGGTAAATTTGTGGTTACAATTATTTAACAACGGTAACTGTGTTTATTATTATTATTATTATTTATTTATTTATTTTTACTATTATTATTTTTTTTATAAAAATGGTTGATTTTTGTAAGGGTATCATATAAAGTTTTAAAAATAAATGGGATGTGACTTTACTGAAATGTTTAATTGTAGAGCTGGCACAAACTTATCCTCATTACTGTGATCAGATGCTTTCTTAATTGCTGTTTTCTTGCTTGTTGTTTTTAATTTTGTTTTTGAAAGGAAAGTGCACAACACATATTTACACATATATTCACATTCATGTAAATGCCACGGGATGTATTACAGGTTTTCTCAGTCGCTTTGGTGCATTTCTCACAACACTATTTACATTTGCACAACAGTTAATGCATTTCTCAAAACAATTAGTACAATCTGCAAAACATAGTGGATAACCTGCAAAAGTGTGTCACTTGCTCAAAATGGAGAGCTCATTCCTCAAAAGCAAGTATTGATGTCAATAAAAGTGTCAGTGTCATCAAAATGCAAAGTCCTGCCACCATTGTTTATAAACAAAATATTCAAATGGCTTTGTCATGTTTTCATTATGACGGTTTACTCTGTACATTTTTTCCAATGCATAAAAATCTGATTTTGGTGACGTGCTGAAAATGCTCAAGACAGCACTATATACTATTTGTATATAGTGCTGTCTTGTTCACACTTTTTTCACACTTTGTGGCAGTGCAGTCTGGGATAGTTTCAGCATGAATGATACATGCAATACTGCCTTAGATTGAGGCCAAAATTAGAAATAGCATTTTTGGAGGCAGCATGATTATTGACTTTGCATTAGAAGCAGTGGTAATAAACCTATACAAATTTAAAACACCAAATGTCTCTCTGCAAGTATAGCATTTTCATTCGAATAAGACTGTGGAGCACTATTTACACTTTCTGCCTAAAACTGTTTACTTGTAAAGTTCAATTTCAGCCAGTGGTCTGCCTTAAAGGTTCCTAATGCATTTTTGTTTTGTAATTTAAAAACAATATACAGGACAGTAGAATGGAAACATTAAAGAGCCAATGCTCAAGTGCATTCTCTTTTTCGCTGTGTTGTCTTGCTTTGTGTGTTTTACTGTAGACCAGACAGGCCCTAACACTACCTTAAATGAGCAATTGAGGGACAAGTCATGTGTACTTTGATCTGATGGCTCACACAGATGCCGTTAAAGAGGAGAGACTCTAAACACATTTCTTCTTCTCTCTTCTGCTGTTCTCCAGCTTTTTATTGATCTGCCAGTTATTGCTCACTCAAGGGCTCCTTTTTGTCATGGTTGCATTCCCATTTCAGCAGCTGTTTCTCCCAGGCTTGGAAATATCCATTGCTTTTCAATTTAGTCATGCACATGCTTGGTCATGCATAAACTCTTTGTTTCAAAAAGCATGCATGAACGTATTCAGTTCATTTTCATGTTAAAAATGATAATAGTTTAATCCTATGCTGATAACGTTTCTTATAAATTTCTAATAATAATTGCTATTTTGTGTGTTTTTTCCCTCTCTCTTTCCAGAAAACGACATTTGATCAGAATTCAGAATGTTATCATTTGTTTTGATTGAAAATTCGGGTTATTCAACCAAATACGATTGCTCTTTTGGTGTTAAAACATTACTGTGTGGTCTAAAATAAATATACACATGACTGAAAATATGCCACGTTTTTATTATATGAAAAAAAAGGACAACATGAATAACAACATATTTATTTTGATCTTATATATAAATGTATAAAACTGATCTGCAGAATAATAATTAAAAAATGATTAAAATAAGTATAAAATTTGTCTTACTTGCATAACTAAACTGTAAAACCCAAAAGAGCTCAAACTAACCGAGTACTGTAAAACCCAAAAATTTAAGGTAACTCAAACTAATTGAGGAAACCGATTGCAACAAACCATTTAAGTTCAAAAACTAATCCTGATGAGTACTATGAGTACTTAATCCATTTGAGTAAACGAAGCAATTTGAGCAAAGTAAAATCCAATAACTGAAGAGAACTCAAACCAACTGAGTACTGTAAAACCCAAAGAGGTATTTAATTAACTCATTACCTTCAACACTGAGTTCAAAATTCTTTTCAAATAAGTAGAATTAACTTTAAGTACATTTTGAGTTAACGACACTAATTTGATAAAGTTTCATTTCATTTAAGAAAATGCTTCCTAAATATAGCATATAAAACGTAAAACATCAAATACAGTTATTTAAATAAAACTAATATGAGGTTTTATCTACTGTACAGTCAATAAGTTTTTTTTTTTTTTACATTTATTCATTCATTCATTTTCTTTTCGGTTCTTAGTCCCTTTATTAATCAGGGGTCGCCACGGGAGAATGAACCGCCAACTTATCCAGCATATGTTTTATGCAACGGATGCCCTTCTAGCCGCAACCCATCACTGAGAAACACCCATACACTTTCATTCACCCAATTCACCTATAGCGCATGTCTTTGGACTGTGGGGAAAACCAGAGCACCTTGAGGAAAAATTCACACCAACACGGAGAGAAAATGCCAACTGACACAGCTGAGGCTTGAACCAGCGGCCTTCTTGCTGTGAGGCGACAGCATTACCCATTGTGCCACCATGCCGCCTTGAACATTTATTGTATAACAGAAAGATACATTTGGTACACATCCTTAACAATAATACTCATCAGATTATTTACAAGGGTGCCAATAAAGAATGAAAAATATAAGATGAAAAACAATCAGAAGAAAACCAAGTATCAGATTATCCGATCTGAGAATAGATATTTAATAGTTAAAGAAACTGAGAGTAAAGAGGGCAAAATAAGATAACAGCAAATTAGAAATTTAATAGATTATACATATTAAAGGTCATGAAAATTGTATATGTTTTGATTTTTATTTTTTTGTTAAGTGAATCTGGAACTGTAAGTAATTTTTAATCTCTTGTATAAATGCTCTAAATGTTGCTTGTAATTTGACAATATACATTTATGAATATGAAATCTGCATAAAATAATAATGTATTATGAAGCAGATATTAACATTTGTATAAATAAAACAAAAATAATTACTTTTGGAGAACAATTCTGTAAAGTAATATTTGACATTTTGAGGAATGTAAACAAAAACAAAAGGCCCCAATGTATTTCCTGTTTTACATTTTTAATTTCTATAGCTTCTAAAAATACAAATATAGCCACATATTGGCAAATGATGTTATGATCTCTGTTTTTTTAACATTATGCTATAATTGAATTGCCTCTTGTTACAGTTACAAAATAGTTTGATAACAAGTAGGAAACGTTCATGAGCCAATGACATGACCACATTGAAATGGTCTCTATAAGTGAGTGCTAAGATGGCAGTTCAGTTGAGGGGTTGGAAATAGCCGGCAAATTCGTAACTGACCAATCAGAATCAAGCATTCATCTGATTGACTCACTCACGCTTGATTGTTAATCACAAAGAGACGTTAGACACTGAAAACTTTAACGAGTGTTTACTCGGAAAATGTTTTTAAAAACACGGAAAACCCATTCTTTACTAGCTGACTGGACACGTCTATGACATACAACACTCTGAACAACACTTTTCATCAACATAAGGTAAGGAACGTGTGTTATGACTTGCCGCCGTGCAGTGAGAAGGATAGCCTATGTTGATATAGCAAAGATGTTAAGAAATACGATTTTGTATTATTAATACACATTAAACACTGCTCTATCATTACCTGCAAGACTGAGAGCAGTAAGTGATAGTACTACAGGAATTGAACTGGGGTGAAGTTAGTTTTATGTTGGCACATTTGTTCATTTTAAAACAGTGACAACTTGTGACACGGTCCCTACTGTAGCTTACCTGTATGTTGTTTACCACGCTACTTTGATTATTCGGTCTGACGTCGCCTGTAAATATGACTTCAAAACATTACGGACATTCTACCAGAAACATACATTATCTGTTCCTGAAATGAAAACATAAATACAGTGAATAAAAGTATTACAAACCCAAACATTTCTAAAATGGACTGATGGTTGATTTCTGTGAGTTGTTCTGTAAAGGAATATATCATTCATTTGGTTCTCAGATTTTTTTTTCTTTATTAAAAACAGTCTACAAATGTACAAACCCTGTCATTGTCCTTATCCTCAACCCAATTGAACCTACAGCTTTAATAATTTTGTTATGCTAAAAACTATTATTTAGAAAAAAATATATAATTCAGAAATAGCAAGTTTAAGTTATTATCATTCACATCAATTGATTAAAAACATATACAGTATTATAAATAAATTCTACAAATAAATACTACAAATATATAATACAAATAAATGTACAATTGTCCCCATGTTTCTGTCAGTTCTGTCACATTTGCATGCAACATAACACCATGCATGCAATACACCTTTAAGGCAATGACTCGGAAGTGACATCATTTGACAGAGGAGAAACTGACAGTGATCAAGGATGCGTTCTATTATTGAATTGCATGCTTTTATGCTAGTTTTTGTATGATTTTTAGAGGATGACAAGCTTAAATGTCACATTGTTTATAAGTGAAACATGTTCCTTTCTGGTAGAATGTCCCATTTGCAGTTAGCACTATTTAACTGACTGTGAACAATGGTGCACTTTTATAGTCATTGACTGCTAATATGATTTCCCTATTTAGAATTTTCAAAGAATACTTTTGTAAAGTTATATTAAGGATAAAGTCTGAATTTACATTGCTCTTTTGTCACCTAACTTACCTCATTTATTAACATCATATAGGCTTAACTTTACTGTCGCTTGATCCTTCAGTACTTATAAATCATTTGTACGACCGTCTCTGCAATATTATAGTCATATACAGTAATTGCCTTTGCAGCCAGTACAATTTAGGTGTAATGATGTAATAGTTGCTATTAATTTGCTTTGGATTCATGTAGTGAAGTGCTCAGTAGTCTGTAGCCTACCTAATATTAAGTATGGATGATTCAGAAAAGCAGAATTGTGATGCTTTGAGGGAGGTGAAAGTAGTTCAGTCAGTAAAATCAATCTCCAGATTCTGCTTATGTGAATGCACTGCAGAGTAGTAATTTCGCTTGATTGATTTAAAAAAGGAAACCTTTATTTATTCCAGCATGGGACCTCTCAAGAGCTCAGACAAAACACTTTAAGATTCAAACTCTTGCTTTGAAATGTGCATTTGATTGACATTTTAATATTTAGAAGAACAGCTGCTTGCATAAGACAATCTCATTAAAATACATGCACACATATGATCAGTAATCCTACAGTGACTACACCTGCAGGTTTATGTTTACCTGTTGCTAATAGCGTAGCATTCCTCTGTTTATTATCACAGTTTGTTTTAGAGGCATGTGGGGAAAGGCCTAATGCTGTAATAAAAAACGCAAATTGTTGGCATTTCATTACAGCAGGAAAAAAATTCAATTACAGGGCTGTAGTTATGCTCCACACACACACTCCTGAGGGTAACACCTGAACGTTTGCACTTTTCAAAAGCACTCACTCAGTTTGGCTTAGCATAGCATTTAGAAAACCGTTAGATTAACTTGTGAGAATGAGGCAAGGAAATGATACAATGTCCTATTTTTCTTTAAAACTACCTTTAAACTTAGAGAATTACATAAATATGATTACCTAAAGGAATAGTTAGGACACAAATTATAATGTACTTATTATTTACTCAGCCTCAAGTGGTTCTAAACCTTTTTTTGTGTTTCTTTATTCTGTTAAACATTAAAGATGATATTTTAAAGAAAGTTAAAAACATATAACTATTGACTTCCATTGCAGCAAAAGCACATAGTATGGAAGTCAATCGTTGGTTTCCAGTTTTTTTCAAAATGTTTTCTTTTTATGTGTTTGACAGAAGAAAGTCAAACGGGTTTGGAACAAGTAAAGGTTGAGTGAATGATTTTCAGTCAGGGTGAACTGTCCCTTTAAGGGTGTGTTTACAATATTTAAAATGACTGTTTAATTAAATTGTATCAATGTTTTGGTGGCCTGAAAATACATATTTTGGCAAATTAATCAATGTGCTGTATAATACACTCACCGGCCACTTTATAAGGGACACCTGTCCAACTGCTTTTTAACGCAAATTTCAAATTTTAGCCAATCACATGGCAGCAACTCAATGCATTTACGAATACATGTAGACATGGTCAAGACGATCTGCTCCAGTTCAAACCGAGCATCAGAATGGGGAAGAAAGGTGATTTAAGGGACTTTAAATGTGGCATGTTGTTGGTGCTAGACGGGCTGGTCTGAGTGTTTCAAAAACTGCTGATCTACTGGGATTTTCTCGCACAACCATCTCTAGGGTTACAACCGAGGTATGCAGAAGACTCTGAATGCACAACACATCGAACCTTGAGGTGGATGAGCTACAGCAGCAGAAGACCACACAGGGTGCCACTCCTGTTAGCTAAGAACAGGAAACTGAGGCTACAGTTTGCACAGGCTCACCAAAATTGGACAATAGAAGATTGCCTGATCTGATGAATCTCGATTTCTGCGACATTCAGATGGTAGGGTCAGAATTTGTCGTCAACAACATGAAAGCATGGATCCATCCTGCCTTGTATCAATACTTCAGGCTGGTGGTGGTGGTGTAATGGTGTGGGGAATATATTCTTGGCACACTTTGGGCCCATTAGTACCAACTGAGCATCGTGTCAACGCCACAGCCTACCTGAGTATTACTGACCATGTCTATCCCTTTATGAACACCGTGTTCTCATCTTCTGATGGCTACTTCCAGCAGGATAATGCACCATGTCATAAAGCGTGAATCATCTCAGACTGGTTTCTTGAACATGACAATAAGTTCACTGTGCTCAAATGGCCTCCACAGTCATCATAACTCAATCCAATAGAGCACCTTTGGGATGTGGTAAAATGGGAGATATCTGTATGCTATCATGTCAATATGGACCAAAATCTCTAAGGGATATATCTAGAATCTTGTTGAATCTATACCACAGAGGATTAAGGCAGTTCTGAAGGCAAAAGAGGGTCCAATCCGGTACTAGCAAGGTTTACCTAATAAAGTGACCAGTAAGTGCATGTGTGCACAAATTTTATTTTATTTTTTTAAATGTATTCACATTTTTATAGTTTACACTGAGAAGATCACAGTAATGGTAAAGATAACATTTTAGTCAAGTACTTAGCAATCAAAACAACAATGGCAAAACTGCATGTATGTATATGTGTATATATATTAGGGATGCACTGATACCATTTTTTTGCAACCGATCCGATCCCGATACCAAAATTCTGAGTATCGACCGATTCTGATCCGATCCCAATACTGTGCGTTTTTTTTTTTTTTTTTTTTTTTTTTTACCTAATGCAGTTTCTATAGTTCTGGTGCTCAAATAATATATCTTCTTTAGTAAAAATAACAGACCCATGGCTTACATTATATGACCGCTTCTGCGCAGCCGGTGCGCTTAATGAAGCGCATGATGCATGCGCGCAGCCCTCCGCTCTCTGCGGACACTTTTAAAACATCAACATAAAGGGAAGAAATGAGTGCGTTGAGGATCTGTCCAATGTATTAGTGAGCCTTTTCTAATTTAAACTTTCAGGTAGGCCTACTTTATGTGTAAAGAGCAGGTAACAATCGTCTCTTCTGAATGCGATCTGCTAATCTAACAGACACAATATTCAGAAATAGTAATAAACTCCATGTTACGGGTCAAAATGAACCCATTTAACGCAAAACTAAATGCATTTCTCCACTGATTATTTAAACTAACAGGAACAAATAGGCTTGGAGAAAGTTTTCCATGTTGTTATGAACAGGACACGCAGTTTGAATTGTGAATGAATGGAGAATGATTGACAGGTGCATCGGTGGAAAGGTCTGAAGTGAACGTGAATTTAACCAAGTGAATATTCATCTGTACTTCACATTAAATAGAATGGCTTCAAAACATTTGGGATATAGTAGCCTACATGACAACTTTCTAGTGCCTTATAATAGGCTACCTTCGTGGCTTTTGTTGGCTTATAAATTACACAGAATATAGCGCACGCGCAAGATGGGATTTGGATCGGTACCAGCTGGCCGATACCCGATCCAGCAAAAATATGCGATATCGAACCAATATCCGATCCAAGTATCGGGATCGGTGCATCCCTAAT
>CAIGQZ010004625.1:3288239-3310868 GCA_903798205.1 Danio tinwini
TTTTTTTTTACAAAGATACATCACCATCTAAATTTTCAGTCATTGTTGTAGATCCAAATGAAAAGGAATTGTATTGACAACTTTGTCATATGTATGAAAGAAAACTTAAACATTTTAAATTCATCGTTGAAGCATAAACATAACCTACCCTAGTCTTTCCATCTTGATTGATATTTCCATTTGTATAAAACACAGCAAAATTGTTTACATCAGCAAATTGTATATGAATAGAAATGTCAATCTCTATGCAATTTAAATCACATCTCTTATACTCATTTTAAAGTTTTAAAACACTGCTGAAAGGATACTGTCCAAACAGTCTTATCTAATAAAATTGTCTGTGTGTGATCAGAAATAAATTACACCTCTCTGGAAAAGTAAAGTGTATTTGATTACAGCCCTGAGAGACCATGAAGAGAGAGATGTGTGTGTGTGTGTGTGTGTGTTTTAGTTGCTCAGGAGATATAGCTGCGTACTCATTTAAAAGATGATATATGCTAGTCTTTATTTAGCAGTTGATTGGGTTTTAGACGGCCTCAGCAGTCAGTCAGGTATAACAAGTCTACTGATCAACGAGTCTTCTCCGACAAACTCTATCACAGCAGTCTGACTGATGTGTATGAGCTGCTGAAATATTGATGGGGCAAATCTCTTGCTGGTTTACAAAGATCCCAGGCCCGCTTATTTGCATCCAGTTTTATGTATGAACAAATATGATTTATTAATTCTGCGACTCGACCCAGAGCAAGTTAGCACAGAATTCTAACTGTGGCAATTTACCACATCTGATTTGTACCCAAAAACAAAACACATGATAAATAGTGTTGAACAGTGGCTTGGGAGGACAGACAAATGTGACTTGTGATTTATATGTTTATTTTAGTCTATACGCATGTGATTTTTGTGTTCGAGTGCACATGTGTGAGCGAGCAGTACATGTTTGTCTGAAGGTTTATGCAGCTGTAATGAAAAATGATTCAAGTAGCAAAGAGATTTGTGTGAAGTGAGGCAGTTTACAGCAATCACACTAAAACGTCCAACCAGACATCTGCAGCTCTTGCAAACTCATGACTGAATGGTGATTTGTAGTATATGAAGTACATAAACTCTCAACACCACCACAGGGTGATTAAATGAAAATCAAAAAACATGCTGAAAGAAAAACATTAAACAGGAAATTACACCATAGAGAGGACTCCTGCAGTGGAGTCCCTCATCTGTATGTCGAGAATCTTAAAATATTATATATTTTGGTCTTTTTGTGAAAGAACAGATGGTTAGATGAGGCTGTCAGAAGTCATGTATATATATATTATTTAAGATACTTGTAAAAAATGTATGCATCTCAGAAAAAAAAAAAATGGAAGTTCATACTTTTTGTAATTAATGATTACGGTGCATACACATATTTATATTATACATTTGATTACATAACATTTTTATAGCCATTAATTAAAATAAACTGTTATGATTTTATTAAAATGAGCTTTTATGTTGTTATAAAATCAACATACAGTAAACATTAAAATGTTAAAAAATAACAAGAATTATAGAAAAAAGAGGTTTAATGGGACAGTTCAACCATGATCAAGAAGATAATTTAAAGAATGTTGGAAACCAGTAGTCGCTGATATCCATAGTACTATAATATAGTGCTGGTTTCCATCATTCTTCACAATATCTTCTTTTGTTTTTAACAGAAGAAACCCATAGGTTTGGGAACCGTTAAACATGAGTTAATGGGGAGTGAACTAAATCTTTAAATTGGATTGAATTGTTTTCTTTTTTTTTTAATTCTTGGTGCACTTCATGTGACCATGCAAGAAAAAAAAAATTGTTCATAGAATATTTAAGTGTTTACCATTACTATAATTTCTGAGATACAACTTGTTGGCATTCATCAGCCTGTCATACTGAGCAGAGCAAGATGGTTGACTTTCTGCCAAAAGATGGCAACAGAGACCCCATAATAAACCCTTAGAAGAGAAAAACTCAGCGTAATTTCAAACTACAGCTGATCAAATCATTATAAAACAGGTAAGTGACTTTCTAAGTGAATATCTGTCTTTTGTATGTTGTAGTGCTGTATTTATACCATAGTAATCTGGTAGTGTTTTTTTGCTTTGGATTTTTCTGGGTTAATTATTGTGATATCCCGATTGCAACAGTGAAATACTGGAAAATCTCTGTAGACTGATAGCATTTCATGTCATGCAGCCTTATAATCTTAAAATGTCAGCAAATTCAGCTGTTTTGTCATCACTTTAGACATTACGCTAGAGAATCATTCAAATACTAGCTCTAAAGTGATATTTGTGAAGTAGCAACGGTTTCTGCTGTTCTGATGTCAGCTGCAGATATGAATGAATAGTGAAGGAAAGTAGTTCCTCATTCAAAAGGATTTTTAGACTCTCTGTGTTTGATTTTTCTTTTTTATATACACAATTATGCCGTTAAACTGTTGTATAAACAATATCACACACGTAGCAGTGCAATATGGCTGTATATCGTCACTGGTGGACATTAAGGCATTCTGCCTGCGGCCTCAACCCAATACAGGCCTCCCATCAGTGCCAATATACAACCACATCGCCAGGGCCGGCCCTATACATTTTAAGCAGAGTGATTTTGGGGCCCTACCTTGCTCTAAATAGTGGAGTATTGCCATTGCAAACCAGCCCACAATGATTTTATTGCTTATTAAATACAATCAATGAAACAGAAAAGTAAAGCCTGATTTCTTCTACTTAATAACTCTCTGAATGACTTAGACATTTTAAAACAGCACTGTTTTTGTCAACTAGCAGCTTCAAAAATGAAGAATTAAACTATCTTTAATAAAGGGACAGGACTTTGCATCCTTCTGGAGTGTTTAAAACATATTTTATTAATTCGGCAAACAGATTGAAGATTTTATAAAAAATTCTAGGTTAAGTTTTTTGTTTTAATAAATTCCAAAAGTAAAACCCTGCAATGAAAGACAGTGAGCAATAATTAGCCAAAAGTAAAAATGCAATACTTAGTAATAAAATATACATTCTGAACTCACTAAAAACAACAACAAAACGATTAACATTAATGCACAGATTGATTCATAAATAATAAAACCAATAATCAAATAATATAAAGTAAATATGAAAATATTTATATAAAAAACATTGAAAAAGGGAAGCAACAAATACTGGGTTAATGTTGATACCCAAACACAAACTTTATTATTTCCTTCAGTCTCATTTCCTGTTCCTTACATTTGAGATGCAGGGTCCAGAGCTTAAATTAAACTATGATTAATTCAAGTAGGACATAACTTTTATAAACATGTCAAAGGGAAAAATATCACCAGTGTGCAAAATATGTCAGTAAAAAACGCTTCAATATTGCATTTCAGTAAAATGTGTTTGACTAAAACTGGGTCTGTAAAACCAGAAAAAAAATAATAAATTCATATGAGTAGACAACCATTACTAATCTGTAATTGTAATTGCCTATTTTCAATAAATGTGCTACTATATTATGTCTTTAACAACATCATTAGCACTTAAAAGCGATGCTAAAAATTATTTTGTTCTTGTCTCTTCTCGTCGTAATTTTCCGCCACAATTTTTCTACGTCTGAAGAAGAACGTTAGTTTTGTTTAATTTTCGCAGTCCAATTTTCAAAATAAATCCGGTATATAATGGCAGTTAATGAAGCAAAGGCCATGGCTGTGTCTGTGCACGCGCTCACGTTCTTGTGATGACCGGTCGGTCTTGCAGGTTTACAAACTCGAACCCACTGTTGCCAACTATTTTTAATGAAAGGTGCTAAGTTCTGCCCTAAAAGTCGCTAGATTACGTCATACATCAATTTGCATATTACTGACGTCATCACGTTCTACCGTTTCATTTTTTTTAACAGCGTTTGGTTTATAAAGGGGCATTTATTTGCACTATGCTTTATGTAAGCATGTCAATTTAACTAAATGTATTGCTGTTTGAATACAGTGTATCAAAATAGATGTGTAGAGAATTTGCAGTAATGTCTCAGACGTAATAACCTCATAACAAACAAGTTTAGAAACTGTCACTAAAACATCTGTGATTGTGAACAAGAAAAGTATAAACAGTCAAATTAAATAGTTAAAATAAAGAAGCTGATGGGTTTGACTGTACAGTGGAAATACCTAACACTCCCTGTGCTAAATCATTTGCTGTCGGTACGCAGAGGAGTGATCTGCTCTCAGGCTGCAGGTGGGAGAGACTGAGGACTGACTGGGCCACCTGTCAGTGCTCTGAGGCAGGGGAGGTGCCGATGACATCACCTGCAGCTCATTGAGAAGAGTAAGGACAGTATCGGACATATGACAGTCTATAAATATCTACAGTAACACACAAAAAAGTTGCTAGATTTGTCGCTAGTCGCTTTCTTTTGAAAATTTGGCGCTAGGGAGGTCTGAAAAAGTTGCTAAATATAGCGACAAAGTCGCTAAGTTGGCAACACTGCTCAACGCGAGAACACATCACATAGGAGAAATTACATGCTGCAAGCTTCCTGTTAATCACGTCACTTTCACACAAAAACAATTTCAACTTTAATAAAGTTAAGATTTTTTTTCTTGTCAGTTAAAATTTATAAATATTTAAGCACTGAAGCACTGTCAATGAAGATAATTTGTAAAATGCAAATAAAAAATGATTTCAGCAAGGAAGCGGCTTGCACCACTAGTGGGTTGTGGGGGCCCCCTAGTGGCAGTGGGGCCCTAAGCAGCCGCTTAGTTCGCTTATAGGGAGGTCCGGCTATGGACATCGCACTGCTACTCGTGTAATATCACTCATATATTATATATAACAAACAAAGACAAAAAAACACAAGGCTTCATTTGTCCATGACATATTTTGAGTGGAACATTCTGGGGTACACCAGAGACTTATATTACACATTATAAAAATCATAAATGTCCCTCCTGTGTTTTACTCTCAGTTGGTAATTTTGGCACACACAGCATTTATCTAATGCCTCTTACTGCAAACACTCTGCCTGCAAGTCTGTTTCTCTGGAGTCAGGCTGTTTGTATATCCCAGCTCAATATGTCATATCTGCAGGTCCAGTGTAAACCGGCTGGTTGCATTTCACAGGTGAATGGACACATTACTTCTAAATCCATCACCACGAGGCCTGCCTGCGAGGGGCAGACACTCAAAGCTAATATCCCCACCAATGTGCTTTAGAGATCCAAGAGCCCAGTGCACCAATTACATCTTCAGAGCTGCATTCTTCCTCTCAGCCTAAATTGCTTTGTTACTGGAGTCTGGAGGCTGTCACACAGAAGTTTGAAGTAATGGAGAGTGAAAGGAGTCCAGAGGCTGCAGGCCTGATGCAAGATGTGTTTTTTTTTTTAGAGTGGACACGCGAGATTGGGGAGTGTGCAGTTGGCATTGGCTTTGTGAAATGCGTTAATATGCAATAGGGTTGGGTGATGTTGACCAATTTGGCATTATGAATAATTAAATAATTCATAACAAATTAATTATTTGTTGCCTACTGTTTCAACTACCTGGCTCGTATGGTCTTTGTTTTACCCATAACCAAATCATAAATAAATAAAGATAAGCTACACACAAATTACCACCTGTCAATCACTTTTTGTTTGGGACTCTAGCATGAGTAGGCAGAGTAATCTGTGTCATCGACAAACTTGGTTGATAAAAAAGGTGCACAACCAACAGTATCTGAGGTTTTCGCTAAAACTGCTCCGTACAAGCGTGAAAGCGAAAGGTTGAAGCACTGTACTGATGCTGTGACACGTTACATAATAGATTCAAAAGACAGAAGAGTCGTTAGATAAAGACAAGATTAATTAAATATCACATTTAACAACTATAGTGAGAAGCGATCCAGCGGTACATCCTTGATAAACTGTCCGACGTACACTGTTCTCTGGAGCTCAGACGAGCGCATGACAGTGTGTATGTGACTGTGCGCGTGTGTGTGTGTGTGTGTGGGGGGGGTGTGGTCACGTGATGTGCATTTTCAGTGGATGGAGGCACTTTCAGAAAGGTGAAACGCCAGTGTGGACGTGGATCATTTTCCTTCTAAAATGCCATTTTAAAACTAGGCCGTATTAGTGTAAACGGGCTTGAGTGTATATTTTTCATAAGCGGGTTTGGGATAGGCACAGGGTGGAGGATCGGCGATGCCAGCTCAGCATTGTGTTGTCTCTCGGCCATCGGCGATGGAAGATGGCATTGTCTATTGTCCCAACCCTTGTATGCAAAAAAAAAAAGAATAATCTTGGGCAGTATGGCTATAGTTTCTTTGGAGCACTGATTTTGAAATTATTCCTTGTTGTGTTGAAATGTATTTGAGTGTTTTTTCTAGGTCTTAGAGACCTTTGTGTGTAAACATATATAATACATTTCTCTTTTTTTATTCAGAACTAATCAAAGCTCCACAAAAGCATCCCAAATTAGAAGCGCACTTCAATTTTTGTCAAGATGACTGTTTCTGGTGTCGAAAGGTTGGAACTGTTTGGGAACAGTTTGACCTGAGCAAAAACACATTGTACATGCTTGTAGCTCAGTCTCTGTGACCCAAACATAATAGAATTTTATGCATGTGATTAAAGTTACAATGAGATTTGCACTTCTTGTTTATATATGCAAATAGTGGTGCTTGTTATAAATAATGTATCTGTGCACTTCATTATTTTGTAAAAAGTTATTTATTCTCAGAATATTTAATCAAATATCATCACCTTCTGCCTCAAAATGACTTTTCACTTCTTGTTACATGGAATGCATTTGGGATGGGCTATCAGGGCATGACTTGTTTTTGCTCTACCCTCATTCATTCATTTATTCATTCATTTTCTTTCATCTTAGTTTCTTTATTTATCTTAACCAGCACGTTTTATGCAGCGGATGCCCTACCAGCCACAACCCAGCACTAAGAAACACCCAAACACTCTCTGATTCACACACATACACTATGGCCAATTTAGCTTATTCAATTCACCTATAGCGCATGTCTTTGGGCTGTGGGGGAAACCAGAGCACCCAAATGGAAACCCACCACAAAACATGCAAACTCCACATAGAAACGCCAACTGGTCTAGCTGGGGTCCGAACCAGCGACCTTCTTGTTGTGAGGCAACAGTGCTAACCACTGAGCCACCTTTTCGCCCTCTTCATCATGTCATTTTATTAATTTATTTTTTCATTTTGTTAGCAACACCCATTTGCTATATTCCCTGCTCATTCTGCATACATTATCACATCGAGCTCCATAAACCTGTAATAATCTTCTCATACAAACTGTCTATCAGGCAAAACTAAATAACACAAACATGTCAGCCTTCATTTCCATACCGCCAGCTCCTGTGATTTGCAGTTTTCAGTGCTCTGTTTGTACAGACAAACAAAGCTCAAATTACAGTAATCTGCTGCAGCAAGAAGCAATAAATGATTAATCAGATTTATCCTGCAGTGGCATGAAACGCTCCCCCGACTGCCTCTCACCACGAGTTCACGTTTGTGAGGTTACATGACGATGCTCGTTCACTCAGCTCATTCACACATGATAAAAATGCTCATTTGCAGGGCACAAAAAGCCATATTGTGCTATAGTGTGTTGAATTGCGGCGCTCTGTTCATCGTGTACACTTGTCTTTTCCTTTTAAATGCTGCAGCAGATGTCACCTCACGTTTATATGTGTGTGTGTGTGTGTGTGTGTGTGTGTGTGTGCAACTTTTTGTAGCTCTACTGTTGTATTCCCTCAGAAGAGTATCTGAAAAGCAGCTTAGCCATCGTGCGTGGAGAATGCATGATTCATTTACATGTTTATTTTTGTGTGTGTTTGTGCGTTGTGCTGCGGGTCATGCACAGGCTCAGCTTGCCAGATAACGCTATTGTTGGAATTTGGGATCCCACCTTCACTAAGCCCTTAAAGGGATTTTCCCTTGAGGCCTGGGTGGGCAAGAGTGGAAATAAAGCCACGGCGAGCAAACGCTATGCCTGTTAGAGAGGAGGGCAGGGGGTTCAGTAGCTGGATACAGGGGTTCAGCGAGGGCCAGAAGGAGGAGAAACAGGCCACACTTCACTGCATGGGGCTTTAAGTCACACAGGGTCTTGAAGGCACGCTTCTTATTTAAAGCAAGGCTGGAAAACAAATGGAAAACAACCATGGCGTACAGCGTGACTGATTCTGATTAGAAGTGATTCCCCAGATGTGACTTTCTCAGCTTAGCTTCCCCCAAGTTTAAAGCCAGCACACTTTAATCAGAAGAGCCACAATAATGTGTCTGGTGTCATCCGGTTCCAGTTATTTTTAGCTGTACAAAACAGCTCATTATGCTGCTTGATATTGCTAAGTGGTAGTTCTTAGCATACACTTTAATGCAGTGCCTTAGTTGTTAACATGCTGTGGAGCACAAACCTTTTTTTCTTTTCTCTGTTTACTGCACTTTGTCATTCTCTTCATTATTGCCCATAGCTACTAATGAATCTGAAGCTTTGGATATTCATGGAAAAGGATGTTCATGGATGTTGGAAAAATGAGGTGGATTGATTAGACCCTATATGGTTTCTTTATGAGAATGTTGATGGGTTTATGGAATCAGAATCTTGTGGAATTTGACTGTTTGGGGTAAATAATTCAAAATAATTTTATTTTACGAAAACGATTATCATATTAGAGTTCATTCATTCATTTTTTTTTATGCTTAATCCATTTATTCATCAGGGGTCACGTCAGCGGAATGAACCACCAAGTATTCCAGCATGTTTTACACAGCGGATGCTCTTTCAGCTGAAACCCAGTAATGGGAAACACCCATACACACTTATTCACACACATACACTAAGGCCAATTTAGTTTATTCAATTCACCTATAGCGCATGTCTTTGGACTGTGGGGGAAACCGGAGCACCCAGAGGAAACCCACATGAATACAGGAAGAACATGCAAACTCCACACAGAAATGCCAACTGACCCTGCCAGGACTTGAATCAGTGACCTTCTTACAGTGAGGTGAGATTGCTAACCACTGAGCCACAGTGTCACCCCATATTAGAGTTTAATTATGGAAAAAATATATATTATCACAATTATTTTGGCCAATTTACAACGATAAGCAGGTCATGTGACCAACATTTTTATACTTAACTCTTTATCTTCAGTTATTACATCATAAAGAAGAGTTTTAAAAACATAAATAAATCCAACACACTTCCAGAAATTAAGCACATTCCATTCTCCAGTAGTCACGTTCCATGATTTTATTTCCACGTGAAATTCGGCTTTTTGGAGTAATGAAAATGTGGACTGCTCAAATGTGGGTGGGAAATGAAGCAATGGTTATTAAATGAAAATTAAATGAATGAATGAAAATTGAGTCCAGAAATATAAATAATTAAATGATTAAACCGCTTTAAAGGGCCCTTATATTTTGCATTGACATTGGACTTCTAGTTCTTTCAATTTTAGAAACTTAATGAAAATAATGTTTTCATTTTTCATGTTTCCTTTTTATCAATGATTTCCAAAAAAATAAATGCTTTCATTTTTATTAATGAGTGAAACTGTAGAATGGAGATTTATACATACATATGTATATACTGTATAAAGAAAGTTTTAACGGTGTTCTTCATTGTCAGTCTTAAAGTTCAATAAATGCAACCTTGGGGAAAGAAGATATATATTTTTTCAAAACATTAAAAATAAAATCTTACAGATTCCATTACCTAATTAGTTGTGCACTTTAGAGATTCATAGTCAAGAATACTTTCTGTGAATTTTATTTTTTTTAACAATTAAAAATGTCCTTCTGTTCCTCAAATAAAGATGTCTGATGTTTTAAACATCCTAAACTAAATTATGCTGACTTCTAATGGTGCTTTTATTATTCTATTTTCTTGTCTCTTTGGGACAGACTCTTAAAAATGTCTCTTTTGTGTTTTACTGAAACAAATAACAGCACAGAGATTAGGAAAGACAAGGGTTTGAGTACTTTTTGGTGAACTTTTAGCTTGTGAAGTGTTGGACAAATTATGCTTGGCGCAAATGTGCATGAAATATTGAACAGATTTTTAATTCAGTTTTTTTTTCTCCCATACCGCTCCGTCACTGCTGTTTGCTGTTTTCTCTGTAATGATGCTGCAACCTGACACCTTTAAGCAGCAGCCAATTTCCAGACCACAAAGATTTTTTTTTTTTTCCACACAACTAATTAGCGTGCAAAAATAACAGAAAGGAAATGACAAGCAGGGGCCTTATGTTCCCTTCTGGACCTTATGCCGTTAAGTGTGCTTGTTGTGACAGAGCCCTTAAGACCAAATAACTCTGGCTATTAATCAACAAAGCCTGTATGTTTTATTAAAAGCTTGACATTTTATGGATCACTAACACTCTTCCTAGTGTAAACTCTCCTTCAGCCAGTCACGAGGGGGATCTATAGCTGGATGTTTGGATGATGTCTAGACTCAGACACGAATTCTGCTTCCCTCCCTGGATCCGACTCATAGTAGATGGATGTGGATCGAAACTGATGGACCATTAACCTCCTACTGAGATTCCCAGACGGTGCTGTATGGCGAGATGGAGAACTCTCTCTCTCTCCCAGCTCTTTTTATTGGCAGGATTCAAGAACATATACCACTTGAAAAGCAATCAGATCGCTTGATATATTGGCATGGATAGCAAGTGCTCTAAACAAATACAGCTATTGTTTATCAGCTCTTAGAGGCTTTATTTCTTTAAAAGGATAGTTCTGCTGCAGCACCAGTACCTGCATCTTTCATGGTGTATCTAAATCCCTTCCATCTATCTATTTCCTCTTAACTAACCCAGCATGCATGAGGTATTCTGCCTCAGGCAAATCGTTCCGTTCTGATATTAATCTATTGCAGCACAGACACTTGCTGCATTGCTGAGATCCTACCGACAAACAAGCAACAGGTGCCAGCGTACAAAAAAAAAGCTGGTTTCTGCACACATTACCTGCCTAATTGCTGCCAGTTTACCTAACAAAATAAGGCCAAGGAGAGGATGGAAAATTTGGTTCTGGCGTTGGTACTGGGTGGTTGGTACTGAGGAAAAATTATGCACATGGCCAAATCAAACAGATGTCGCATTGCTGTTTCTTCATGGGTCAGTTTATATGTATGCCAGGTTCAGCCTGTTTTTTCATCTTTTTGAACATCAGTGTGGTTAAATGCATCCAAACATCCAATAAAGACTTACTCTCTGCCTAGTGACCTAACAAAAAATCGCTATGGGACATGTTGTGAGAAAACACAGCAATACAAGGTATTTATACTATAGTGTTATACCAGAATATGCAGATAATAATCAAAATTGTTGTTCACATAGTTTTCTGCTTATTCAAAAGTCACATAACATGGGTTATTTCATAGTACTCATGGATTGTACTGGGAGCTCCAATGAAAACGATGAAAGCTTTTTAATGTGAATTGAACAGAAGTGGCCACAGAAGCTGAATTTGAGCGTGTTCATATTAGATGGAAATGGTAATGCATCTTTGTTGATCACTTGTGGTTGCTTTACCTCAATTCTGGTGCTCACAGCTCTCTTCTAATGAGCTGGTTATCTAAATTAGATGTGTCAAACAAGAGAGACATGCAAAATAAGCAGTGTGGAGGGTGCAGGATTGAGATTACTGAAACATGTAACTTAAAGAGACCTATTATGCAAAAATCACTTTTATAAGCGGTTTAAATATGGTGTGTGGCAACAATGTGTAAATATAGCCAGCCTTTAATGGTAAAAATTCATAAATTAAATTTTTTTAATCATACTTCATAAAAACAGTCTGCAGAAACACTTTGATTGACATTCTGCCTTGGTTCATGTCATCAGAGGGAGAAAGCCCCGTCCATTAGTGAAGAGCTCTCCCTTATTAGCAAAGACAGCCCTGAGGTAGAAGCATTCGTCCGTCATTAGAGTTTTCAAATTGTACCTACTAAAGATAATGTTAGTGACTAAGAGGACATAAGGACACCAGAGACTAGGGTTACATAATATTGGAAAAATCTTACATTGCGATAATTTGTTTTGCCGCAATATATACTGTATTGCGATATAAATCAAATTTCACCAGATAAAAAAAAAAAAATAATAATAATTCAAATTGACTGGGATGATCCAGTCTTTCTCTGTGCATTGCATCTGCATTAAATATTGTGAATTACAACTATAAATAAATAAATTAACAGTGTTTTAGGGTTTTCTAGGGAGTCAAACAGTATTTAAGTACAGAAATTGAACAATTGAATGTAAAATAACTGGGTGGTTGTTATATGAATAATACAAAAAATAATCATATTTAGTAATATATCTATCTGCTAATCTTTTATAAATAATCAAATCCTGTGATGTGATTATTGGGCAAACAGATTGATGCTCAAACGATAAATTGTTCAGTCCTATCAGAAACTTATTTTGCTTCTTGTAAAAAGGGCATAATAGGTTCCCTTCAGTAAAAAGGGGCATAATATGTCCCCTTTAATTAAAAATAAATAAATAAATGAACCAATTATAAACATTGGTCTATGTGTGCTGATATCGAGGACCTGAAATCTTTTAAGAATAATTCAAAATGGTTCTGTAGAGGCTGTAGAAAAATCTTCTCCTTCATGTGTTCCCACATGTAGCTCAATACAGCTCCTAGTTCAGTACTAGAATGGTGGACAGCTCCATCAGTGTAGTTAATGAACTCCACAGCTCACTTCAGCACCTCTCGGTGGACAGCATTCAAAAACTCAGGACAAATGCATGCATCCAGCCAGCCAGAAATTCACTGAGCTGAATGTGAATTCCTGATATATAAAACACTTTGTTCACCAAGGCTGCCTATTTAATCAAAAATGTATTACAACATAAAATAGTTTTCTTAATTGAACGTATTTACATTTTTTAATAGTTTTTATCATCATCCAGTCTTGTGATTTGATCATGCATTTAGACACTAAAGATGGATATAGATAGATATATTATAGTCATGTTGTTTGATTGTGTAATTGTGCTACAAATGATTGTAAATCTATCAGTAGCCAATCAAGGTGCAATCACTCTCATGAGACAGTCCCTATATCTCAACAGTCCAAATATAGGCTAAGAGGCCACTTTATTAGGTACACCTGTTCGACTGATTGTTAATGCAAACATCTAATTAGTCAATCACAACTCATTCAGTCTTGTAAATGTGGTCAAGATGGCCAGCTAAACTTTATATTAGGCATCAGAATGAAGAAGAAAGGTGATTTAAGTCACTCCGAATGTGGAGTGAAAATGAGACATCTGTGTGTGTATTTCTTATGCTTTTACTTTGCACACACTCACTTGTATGAAGAGATGCATTATACGTGGCTGTGATTAATCACTGCAACTGCACAATAGAAACTTTCTGACCTCCCTCCTGAATGGCAGTGGAAATTTTATTTGCCTGAGGTAAGATTTACTCTATTGATCGACTCGCTGTACATATTTTCACTGAAGCTGAAAACCGCAAAAGCTGGTGTAAAATTTGGGTTCTCCCAGGAGCTCCAGATCCCCCGGGTCTGTATGAAATTGCCACCTTCAGTGCAAAAAAAAAAAAGTCTTGAAATTACTGTGGCTGTTCCTGCCAGCTGGATGCAAGCCCAATTTCCCAAACTACACTTAGACATTCTTCTGCACGCTGTCTTTTGAGTATTGATCGGTTTGGAAACCCATGAGGTTTCTCTCATAAGGACATTCTGTCCAGCTTCAGGCCTTAATCCAGGCAAGCCCACATCCATGACACTGTTCTTAACACAGTCTAAAAGCTGCAATCTGGCCCTTGAGCCAAAGCTTCATGTTTGTGAGTGATTTTGTGTGTCCGAGTAAATGTAATTTGCCACATTCATGGCCTTACATCCTTCTTTAAGTACTTACAAGATTAACAATCTGCTCTTGAGTTCAAAATGAATGACTACTTCACACAGTCTCATGTTTACTGCTTCACTTACCAATATGGGACAAGCAGAAATATTGCACTTATTGTCGTTTCACACTTTTAGTCATATCACTTCAGCCAAGCTGACAGAAATGGCAGGGCCTGCTGCCTTTCCTTCATGTTTCAGTAGAATTTGTCTGTTTTTCATTTAGATTTTTTTTCCCCCCCACTGTTTATGGCTTAGGAATTGCTCCAAATGGACTGCGTGCTTTGCCAGGCCTGTTCTCGGCTGTATTGACATGTTTCCAAATGGAAGCGGGTAAGCTGACAATGCACTACAACAGATGAGACTGAGTGCTGCTTGCTGAGACTGAGAGTTTAAGTGCAGCGGTAGAAGAGAAGCTCTTACCAATGAGTAAAAGACACACTGGGAGAAAATTGTTCTCAATAGCGTCTTTTGGCTGAATGAATCTAAGAGTTTCTTGTATAGGGGGAGATCATTGTGGGTGAATCTTAAATCTGGAAGTCTACATGCAAAACAGTTCTATTTATTTAGAATTTGTAATAAACACTGAAATAAATCCCAAATTAAACACAAGAAAAATTGCAACAGTAAAATGGTAAAAAATTGGTTAAAGGGATTGTTCACTCAAAACTGAGAGTTCTGCCATCATTTACTCACACTACATGTGTTCCATACCTGTTGGACTTTCTATCTTCTGTTAAACACAAAAGAAGATAATTTGAAGAAAGCTGGAAACATGTGGTCAACATAAATACTTTTAACTGTTGTTTTCTTTAACATTGACATTTTTATAATGCACTACTAAACAATACGAATCTATTATACAATTTAAGTATTGTGTAAAATATGGATGTATATTGGGTCGGGTGGCAACAGAGGTGAGGATCCAAATACAGCTTTTATTAGAATGGTCAGACAGGCAAGATTCAAAATGGCGACAGACGGTTGCATGAAGGTAATCCACTACGATAATCAGGCGAAGGGTCAACAAAACAAACAAAAAAACAAGTAAAACAAACAAGGGTCAAAACAGGACTACACAGTACAGGAAACGTTTAGAAATGCTGACTACAGGGAAACAAGACTCAGGCTGCAATCGAAATCACCTACTACTCGAGTACGTATGAATTTTAATTAACTACACGACCGTTAGAAAAGTGTATTCTAAAATGATTGTTTGCAGTAATGACCGTTTACATTCATATGCTTATCCAGCATTTCAACACAGTGCTCTGAAACAATTTGTTACTTCTCATATCTATAGTCTTTTCTTTTTTTATCTCTTTATTTAATATTTAGTAAAACAAGTTTAGTCAAAACAAAAGAAAAAGTGTAGGATTTTTTAAATGGAGTGAAATACTTATCTTTAGATATCTTCAATATGTGCATTGTTTAATAATTGTGCACAATATGTAAAAGTGTAACTAAACATATACAGCTGATTTAATTGGTTTATAAATTACAACAATAACAACACTGTAATTGTGACTTAAAATACTGCGTGTTTCATATTTACATTCAATGTGGTTCTTTTCTATCCTACAATACTTTTTGTTGTGTTACTATTTAAGTGTGTTCCTTTTTTGCTCTGACAATGTAGCTATGTTTTCTATGGTTCTGTTTACTTTGCTATTTGCACAGCAGCACAGTGGAGCTGTGTATCGTGTTAGGCAGGAAAAAAAACAGGTACTTTATGTAATTATCAAAAATGTTTTTAGAATTTGAAATGTTGTGCAGCTTATAGAGAAATACCTGTACTCTATTTTATTTATCAAAGATTTTGTGCAGCTATTTATTTGTTGTGCAGCTGTTTATTTGTAAGAAACCCCTGTGTTTGAATTATATTTTGCTCAAAAACTGTTTGATAAAGTTTTAATAAAGGCTTTGACTCTCAAGTAACCATTTATGGGAAAATACCGTACATATATTGTATACCGAGATATGATTTCTTGCCCATATTGCCCAGCCCTAGTCTGGAACTCTCACCACTCCACTAAATCACTTGAAGCCTCAACTCTACAATGTAGGGTTCAATATCTCAATTTGCTTAACTGTTTTTTTTTTTTTAAAGCTTTTCCAGAGCAATAAATAAAAATTATCTCTAGGTGTCACTGTAGAGATGGGTTTTTAAACGTTTCAAAGCTTCGACACATTTGCTTCAACTGTTTCAGTGTTTCATGAAGACTCGTTTTGCTGACCACTACGACAAACTAGTCAGCTTGCATACCGTTTTTAGCGTACTATGTAGTATGGAAGCCTGAATATGTGTGCGTGCATGCTTGCATGTGGTGTGTATGATGTCTATATAGCCCAAGTAATCAGCCCTGATTAGCTTCAGGTATGTTTGTGTGTAATTAGGAGGTGAACTAAAACAGGTGTGTGACTGAAGGGCTTGATGGGATCTGTACTTCGGTAGAATGGCTGGGAGCGTTCTCCAGCAGCCTGCAAGGGCAACACTGCTGGTGCAAATAACAGTATGCTATGAGGGAAAATATCATACTGTTTGTCATAATGATTGAATAATTAATTCACTATTATACACCAAATTTATTATAAATAGTTTGTTGCAGTTTCTTTTATATTTACAGTAATCTTACTTTAATTTACCATACAAAAATAGTAAAGTTAGGAATGGTTTTGGTGCAATAATCCAGTAAGCAGATGCATTCATCTCCATCACTCTATAACAGCTCCAATGTAAAGAACCAGACTGATTACATCATAGTTATCAGAGAGAATTGTTATATTTCAGCAAGTTTTCAGTGAGTTGTTCATTACAGTACGTGCTTTTCTGTGTATAGCATATATATCGCAGAATATCGTCATATTTTTTCAATATTGTGCAGCCTTAAAACAAATCAGTGTCTTGCTAGTGAAGTTTTGATGAAGTTTTGTATAGCTTGATGCACAACCCATGTGCACATTGATTGTATTTATGCACTGACATATTATTTCAGTACATTTACGTCATTTTCAATGACATTCAGAATAATGTTATAATTTCTTGTCTATTTATATTGCTATGTTTAGTCATTTGGATCAGTGTTTTTGCGAACTATTGCAGCCAGATTTTGAGGGAAGGGATAATTGACTGAGCAAAATAAATAAATAAATGAAATGCTTCATGGTTAACAAAGCATTAGCCTAACAACAGTTTTCTTGTAGCCTAGCTCACCAGATGTGAATAACAACAGTGGTTCACCTACATTGTCAAGATTGCTAAGAAACACCTGTGTTTGTTTGCATTGCCCTTGGGCTGCATAATTTCCTGTTATTCATTTTGTAGAACTGGGGTGGGGGGCATCACTTTGACAAAGACAAAACAAAACACCAGCTCAAATAGATCCATCCTTCCATTAATCCATCCATCGTTTTGTTCAGTCGTTTCTATATATCATTTCTATCCATCCACCCATAATTTTCAGTCGTTTCTACGTATATATCATTTCCATCCATCCATCCATTCATTGTTTTGTTCAGTAATTTTTATATATCATTTATATCCATCCATCCATTCATCCATCCGTCCATCCATCCATCCATTGTTTTCAGTCATTTTAATGTATTATTTCTGTCCATCCATCCATCCATCCACCTATCCATCATTTTGTTCAGTCATTTCTATACAGTATATCATTTCCATCCATCCATCCATTCATTGTTTTGTTCAGTTATTTCTGTATATCATTTCTATTCATCCATTGTTTTCAGTCGTTTCTATATATAATTTTCATTCATCCATCCATCGTTTTGTTCGCTCATTTCTATCCATCCATCCATCGTTGTTTCCTATCATCCATCCATCCATCCATCCATTGTTTTTAGTCGTTTCCATCATCCATCTGTCCATTCATCATTTTGTTGAGTCATTTCCAACCATCCATCCATTCATCCATCGTTTTGTTCAGTTGTATCCATCCATCCATCCATCCATTCATACATCTAAAACTCACTTAATTTTGACATTATTTACAAAAACAAGACAATATCTTGTCTAGAAACTGCTTCTTTATTTAAGAATTTTTAAATATTTGCACCAGAAACAAGACAAAAACTAAGAAAATAATATTTTTTTGCAGTGAGAGCAGATACACATTCACATGCGCTGTTTAGCATTTCAGCATTGAATTGACAATTTAGGCAAAGCAGATTTGCGGTTCAAGGAACATCTGGAAAAGATAATGGGAGGCTGCCAAGAAGTTTCTAATCAGGAGAGCCGGGAACACAGAAAAGAGGCTTTAGATTGAAGATATGCATGCTGACAATGAAGAAAAGACAGTAAGTGCTCGTCTTAAAGTGAATGACATTAGAAACAGCTCTGACGAATCACTTAGTGCCACCATGCATGAACACGGATTACTGTACCTAATTGCATTAATGCTTTATAGCATTTACAGAGATGCAAGGTCAACGTAAATCTTTTACAGATGGTCATAATCCGCAGAACATCTTACTATATTTTAGAAGCTGTGCATATTTCATATTTCTTGTCCATGCTGCAGGTGCATTTCCTGTACATTTGAAATAGAGCCACCGTGACTTATTAGCTTGGTTATCTCTATAATTGCTTGGTTACGCAGACCGTGCGAGCTTGTCTGATATGACCATATGTTCATGCTCACATGACTCTTTCGAAAAGCATGCAAAGTAACAAAGAGAAGCACTGGGTAATAATCAAACTTGCACGGAACTTACTGATAAATTATAAATCTGTAATATAATGCTAAAGCACAATGACATGGCCAAAATCCATTATCACTGGTCCTGTCAATCACATCAAGACTCTGAATGTGCAGAGAGAATATGTAATGGGGACTCTGTGGATGACCTGATCACATGTCTGACATGCCGCAGTCTATAAAGTATATATAGAATCATATCTTTGCTGTTGCAGCATCTCTTTGCATTCACAAGCTTGAACTGTGGCTCTTGGGTACTAATTACTAAAAATTTCAAATTCCAGTGCATTGACTGAAACTGAATGGTCTCATGGCATCTATTTGTACTTAAAAGCTATAGATTTTGTTTTTTTAGAAAAGGTCAAATATGGTTTACATTCCTGTTTTCTTGCGTTGAATAATAATAAAAAATGTATCCTGGGAAGCTGTCTTTCAAAACTGTAAGACTGACAAAAGTAAAATGCTAATGATTACAAAGAAACTGGCTGGTAGCTCACTATATGTACAATTAATCTGAGATTGAAATAACAGTTTTTTGTAAAACATACTTATAAAGCATACAGAAGTCTTTGTTCTACTTACAACTCAGATTCAATTGTTTCATAATGTTTTTTTTATGAAAATTTTAAAACAATTTTGACACATTTCCTGTTTTACTGAAAAAAAGAAAGTTATTAACCATCTAAAGCCAGACATTTCCAATTTTTCTTACTCTAATTTTAATATGATTTAATACTTTGGTTTTAATTACATGAACAAATATACACGAACAATGGAACATCTGAGCTATGCATCTACCAGTTTTTGAGCTGGCAAATCAGCTGATATACGCAGATTTCAAACACCAATAGTTTTTTTAGGCCCAATCCCTATTCTATTTTTTACACCTACCTCTTCCCCTTGGCCCTTGAAACAGAGTGTGAAGGAAAAGGGCTTAAAATTTTACCCCAAAGAAATGGGACACCACTACAACACCAGCACACATCATCATAAGTCATCTCTTTACTTACTTGTGTAACCATTTTGCCATTGTAGCTGTATTCTGGTAAATTTACTTAAAGCTTGGTTCCAAGTGTGGTCCTGAAAAAGCTCAGTTTCAAGTACTATCAAGCCCTTCCCCTTAGCCCTATACGCCTTTAAGCTAAAGAAAATTGGACACCCGGCCCCCTTCATGTGATGTGCAAAACGAGGGGTAGAGGTAAGTAGATGGGCTAAGAGGTGGAATTGGGATTGGGCCCAATTGAAACAATGAATCTTTAGAGCCAAACACAAATTGCATTCCAGATGACCCACTATGCATTTATACAGTCAATGGTGTAGTGTAGAGTCATCCCAAATGAAACACTAAAGTTTTTTTAATAAATGAATAAACTACCAAATAATACCTATCCTGATTATCACGCACCTAGGAAACTTTTGCTTTCACAATCCAAAATAAGAATACAATCTTCAGTCTGATAGCTCCTCCCCTTCTGCTACATGAGCAAAAAGTGTGAAAAGTGTGTGTGTTGAGTGCGTGCACATTCCACATTTCTCTTTAATGGTTGAATAAGTGCAGAATTCAGATTGGTATCTGGATCCGGCGTGTTCCGGCACAAATTAAGCCCTGGCCATAGTGTATGTGTATGAATGTAAGAGTGTATGGGTGTTTCCCAGTACTGGATTGCATCTGCTGTGTAAAATATATGCTGGATAATTTGGCAGTTTATTTTGCTGTGACAACCCCTCATAAATAAAAGGACTAAGCCGAAGGAAAATGAATGAATTAATGAAAATCGTGTAGACTAGTGCATACAGTCCTATATGTTGAGCATGTGAATACATTATGCCAATCAGCTGTGTTTGAGAATGTGCAAGAGTGCTCAAATGTTCGTGGAAAATGGACGATTAAAAAAATTACAGTATCGATTGCTATTAAATTTGAAACTTTTGACAGTGTTTCCTCTAGGATTTTTTCCAGCTGTGGTGGCAGGCCTTTTACAGAGATCTACCAACTACCTATTTCAATGACAAATGTCATGAGCACAGTATTACAAGTCAAGATCGCATTCATGTATAACGAGCATGTGAATCTCTTTGCTTGTGCGCCACTTTCCTCTGCTCGTGCACAAAACTTCTAGCACACCCTCAAATAGCTACGCTGCTCAAGTGCAGATTTTCTTGTGCACGCTTAAATATGTCTCCACCATTTGTTAGATTTGCTAGGAATATTTATGAATGCCTCCAATAGACCTAGAGAGTGGCATTAATGTGTCCTGAAGTAAAGTGAAACAGCTATAAACTCCAGCAAGATAAAGTCTTTGTTTGTTGTATGCAGAACCACAGATCTTTATCTATAAATAAAGTATATTATGGAAACTGTGTTCATCCTAACTGATACGTCGTGTTTGCTGGCCTCACACATCACGCACCTGTCAGTCAGACAGTCAGCATGTCACCTTAAAGGGTTAATCAAATAACGCACAGCACTACTACGATTACAGAAAAGTTCGCTCTGTTATCACTTACATTTTAATATGTTTTGGTGCGATTATAACCCGCTTTTAAAAAAAATGACTAAATGTTTTGAACGAGAACCTGTCATGAAGCTGTGGCGGGATGAATTTTGGTGTGGCGCCCCGTCATGGAAGAAGGAATGTAGCGAAACCTTGAACCGTACAAGGCATAGTATTTGCCATTTGGTACATCTGCACTCCATCTTCAACATATAGGTTCTCTGTTGACATTTGGTTTTTAGATTTTAAGTGTTTGCACATACTGTATTAAGTGTTTGCTGAATAAATCCCAAACAAAAAACTGAAAAAAGGGTAATGATGACAGCATTTTCATTTTTTTGGGGTGAACTACCCCTATAGATGAATCACTCCAGTAGACCTTTCCCAGTTTGTGCTCTTGCCTTATCTCCCCACCGTTTCAGGCACAGACACTTCTTGTGATTAATGTCAGCCTGTGTGTTTACGTTATGAGAGATGGTGTCTTTGTTCCTCATCCCCGTCAATCTTGTGCTGAGCTGTAGCAGGCCCTGTGCTGATAGCATCTGAGCTCTTTATTAAAGCAGTGCTGATGGCACATATACAGGAGAGCACCGTTTCCACAAATGCTTTTGTCAATGCAGTCAAATAAAAGGTTGTCAGGTCTTGACTCACGGACTGTTAAGCAGACTCGGAGCAGTCGTGCGTCACACATCTAATGTTCAAATGAGTCCTAATGCGATGCTGGAAATGCGTTTTTAAGTTGCTTGCAGTATTTATAATGAAAACTATTGCGTAATACAGAGCTATTAGCAAAATGTATTATTTTTTTTCCATTTCATCTTTGTTTTATTATAATGACTTTTGTAAATGTTGTCTCTGTACAATCAGGAATTTATTCATAAAATGTGATGAATTCATATCACATGCATTCATAAACAAAGGAATATTTATTGCTGTTGTCAGAGAGGCTTGTTTTTGTGGTGGAAGTGAGAAACTGATGCATGGATAGAGTCACATTTATTGGAGATTAGAGAGAAGAGTCTGATAGTGCCTTTTGATACTGATCTGAATTTTGTGTTTTGAGCGACATACAGTACTGATTCTTATCCATTTTCAGTGTGAAATCATAAACCTGGACCAAATGACTCACAATCTAATGGCCATATCAGTACTATCAGCAGGACTTTTACAATGATAGCAATGGAAAAGGAATTACATCTAGTTCTTTGTGTTAATATGCATGGTTGTAATGATTCACCTATCCATAATTAAGTATTGTTTCACTCAGCTTATATAGAACTTTATGTATGTATGGATTTGTTTGTGGATATCATTTTAAGTGGCTGTTACAATGTTTTTTCTTGTTTTTTTTTCTTTTTAAATATGTACCAATAATTCAGTGTATTTTTCTTTCTGTTTATTGTTTTACATTAAATATAAATCTTTTCATTTTTTATAATTTCTGGCTAGCCTTTTATTAAATATAAATTATAGTATTTTTATTAATATTCTTTAATGAAATAATATTTTTATTTTATTAA
>CAIGQZ010004625.1:3319576-3357160 GCA_903798205.1 Danio tinwini
ATATATATATATATATATATACATACATATGGTCTAAATAGCAAGGTAATAACGAAAGCCGAAGCAAAAGCAGAATCTCTGACAGTTTAGGAGGTTTAGAAACCCCAGCTGGGCAAATTTTTTTTAATCCCAAAATGGCACGCCTGTGGGTCTCTCTGCAGAGCACGTGAGATTACCTGTGGGAGTGTTCATGCGCACACAGAACGAAACAGGTTGACGAGAGAAGATTTTCCACTACTTAATTTGATTATATTTGGTTGTATTTTGGCAAAATAGTAAAAAAAAATGTGTCACTAAATATAATTGGGTGGCCGTTAATTAAATTAATTTCATCTTCATTTTCAATGTAGATTGTGTTAAAGCAGCTTAACATAGAAGTTCTAGTAAACTGAAACTATGTCAGTCCAGTTTTCAGAGTTGAAGTTAAGTTTAGTTCAGTTCAGTGTGGTTTAATTTTCACTACCTAAAGTCCAAACACTGAAGAGTAAATCCATCAATGTGCAGCTCCACAAGACCCAAACCAAGCAAGCCAGTTGTGACATTGGCGGAGAACAAAACTTCACCAGTTGACGAAAGTGAAGGGAAAAAAAAATGTTTAGAGAGACCAGGCTCAGTTGGGCACGACCGTTTCTTCTCTGTCTAAACTTCTTGTGCAGAGCTACAGTCTAGGCACCAGGGGCTGGAGAACGCTGGACATCCAACATAGAGAAGCTGCAAGTGTGAGTAAGGCACCGGTTGGTATTTAGGCTGGCCCACGAGATCATTGCGAAGACTCATCTGTCACTGGGGTCTTTCAGTAATCAGTCTCATGCTCTCCACTCCTCCATGACTGCCACAGCATCTGCTCAGGATACAGCCTGTTCCAGGGTTATGAAGACCTAGAAGTCCTCTATGGTTGGCATAATCTCTTCACGGGACTTGCTAATATACCTTTACCCAAGTAAAGTCTATGTGTGGGACACACTGTATTAACTACAGAGCCTAACTAAATATTAAGCTGCTATTTATTTTTAGATTACTGGGAACAAAAGTCTGAATTTGTATAGCAAACTAATAGGATGTTGTATAATACCTTATAGTTTTAAACAGAAATGAAATTTAATGAAAATAGCTAAAAAAATGTTTAGGTCTTCCACCCACTATCATCATTTGAGAGGAGTGTAGATATGGACTAGTAATGGGCTTGATCAGAAGGCAGCAGTAACGTGGGAAAACTCAATAAGTACATTCCAGCCTCGAGATGATGTGGGTGTTTATAAAACCTAGGATGAAGGGGCAAGGAAATGGACAATCTCTAATTAATACCTCAGAGATTTATTTACAGGCAAAGCTATTATACATAATGCGGTCATGATGAGATAAGATGATTTATAATGGGGCTCAAAGATTCAAGACCAGCCGAAATGCAGTGGCCATAAAACGAAATGATGGGAAAAGGATAGGGAACATTTTCAAATGCTTTTTGTGATATTTCACCTAAATATGACAACTCTGTCTTAATTTTGTCCATAGAATAAGAGTGATGTGGGTCCAGAACAACTTATCTATCTTTGTGTTTGAAGTATGATAGAGAAAATGGAAAGAATGAAAAAGAAATGAGGAATGTGAAACAAAGAAGAGAGGAAACCTCTCAAAGAAAGAAAAGAAAAAAATGAAGTAGGGAAGGAAAATAAAAATAAAATATAAAATCTTCATAAATATAGAATATAGGGAAAAAGAAACAGGAAATAAAGGAAGGAAAGAAGGAAGGAAGGAAGGAAGAAACAGGAAAAAAGGAAGGGAATAAGGAAAGAAATTTATTTATGCAGAAAGAAAGAAAGAAGTAAAGAGAAAAATGAGACAAAGAAAAAAAGAAAGAGAAAGAATTGAAAGAAAGAAGAAAGGAACAACAAAGGGAAGGAACAGGAAATAACTAAATAAAGAAAGAAAGAAAGAAAGAAAGAAATAAAGAAGGAAGGAACAAGGGAAGTAAGGAAGGAACAGGAAATAAATAAAAAATGAAGGAAGGAAAGAAAGAAAGAACAAGAGAAATAAAGAAAGAAAGAAAGAAAAAAGAAAGAAAGAAATAAAGAAAGAGAAAAAAGGAAGAAGGAAAAAGCAAAGAGGAATAAAGAAAAAAGCTAGAGAAGAAAAGAATGGAAAAAAGGAACAAGAAAAGAAAGAAAAAGAAAGAAAAAGAAGGAAAAAGTAAATAATGAAGGAAGGAAGGAAGGAAGGAAGGAATGAAGAAGGAAGAAAGGACGAAAGGAAGGAAGGAACAAGAAAAGTAAGAAAGAAACAGGAAATAAGGAACAAAGGACCTGGAAATAAAGAAGATAAGAATGAGAAAGAAAAATCAAGAGAAATAAAGAAGGAATGAAAGAAAAAAGCAAGTAAGAAAAAGGAAAGAATGAAAATTTGAAAAAAAGTGGAAAAATAGGAGGGAAGGAAAGGAAGAAAGAAGGATAGAAAGAATAAAGAAAGAAGGACAAAAAACAAAAAAAATGCGGGGGAAAACAGAATAAAAGAAAGATAGAATGAGCAAAGGAAAGGGAGAAAAGGAGGTAAAGAAAAAAAGAGGAAGAAAATAAAGAAAACAAAGGCATTGTAGGAAGAAAAATAAAGACAAAGTAACAAACTACATAAATGATGGAGAAAAAAGAATGAAGGAAACAAATGAGTAGAAAAAAACCAAATGCATAAAAGACAAGAAATAAAAAGTCCACAGTATGAGTATATTAGTAATCAGACAAAAGGAAACTAACACATGTTTGGATGAAATCCCTTTAAGACCTGCATGTGTTAGAAATGTTTTAACGAAGATTTTAGGTTTTAAAACTACTCATCATGGCAGCAGTTGAATACTCAAGCCAATAAATCTCTGAATCTAGCATAATGACATTCACAGGTGGAAGATGCAGTCCAATGGATTCTCTTCCATTATAAAGGCCTGCAGCCTATGATGCCTCTGTGTCCACAGCAATCAGACATTTTCATCTGTCTCTCTCTCTCTCTCTGTGTGTGTCTGTGTGTGTGTCAGTCTGGAGAGGAAAATCCCAGATTGATCTGATGCTGCTAATTGACTAGAGCACACGCGGCCCCAAAAGATTGAAAGACAGTGACAACGAAACCCAAAGATTATAGTCATTCTCAGTGGAGCAAAAAGACACATACCTCTATTAAAGGTTACTGGGGGGAAAGCAATCTCTACAGCTCTGACAGGCTCACTGAATGGCTAAACTGTCCCCACTTAGTGTCGCAGACCAAGCGCTGGCTTTGTGTTCCTATTATGAGCAATAAAACCTCATCAGACGCCGTTTCATGTTCAAGTCCTTGAGTGTCCATGGCAAGGTGCCCCTCTCATTACTTTGAGCTCCAAAATATCCATCAGACCCAGACGATCAATGGCTTTTTATTGTTATTTTTACCCTGCTGGCCCTCTTTTATTCCATGGCAGGAGTTCAAATGGAGATTTACAGTGACTTGAGTGCCGTTTGTTATCCGCGTTCATGATTTTACGACAAACAAAATAAATTCTCGGAAAGGTAAATATCTTTTTTTTTTTTGTCATTGTGTACATAGCAGGTTGACTGAAGCGGCGGTATCTACTTCCGTTTTTAGCAGCTGCCCTTTTCATGGCATATAACACATCCAAACGGGTTCATTGACTCAGGAGAGTACAGCAAATACAAATAGCCTGTCAGAGTAAATACATATAGGTCACCAGAAGTACAGTTCATATGCCCCAATTATTTCAGCCTGCTCTGTGGTGTGAAATATTCAACACAAAATGTGTAAATAATATGAAATGATAACTGGACTGATACACGACAATAGATAGGCAGAATCCAGCACTCCAAAAATTAGTCATATCAGTAAATTATTATAGTATTTGTTTAGTATTGCCAATTGAAAGCATCGCACTTCAAATTAAAATAAAATGTCACACTATTAAATATTACATATACGCTGTAAAAATCCATAAATTAACAATTTTCCTTATTTTGTGATTTCATATTTTATTGTTTATTTATTTATGCTTTTTAATTGCATTGTGGGACTATAATCTTTCATCCAACAGTTTTTTTTTTTGTTGAAAAGTTTGAAAAAGTGACTTTTATTATAGTTTATAAGCATTTACAATGATATATTATCTGTAAGGTTTTGTAAATAGTACATTTTCTAATTCTCATATTATTAATACATATTATTATAATGTTTTTAACAATATAGTATTGTTATAATAAAAACTATAAGTTATAAAATAAAGTATAAATTATTATTATTATTATTATTATTATTATTATTATTGTTTATTATTATTATTATTAATAATTTTTGATTTGTTGTTTGTGTAAAAAGTAGTTTTATCTTTCAAACTAATTATTTTTTTCTCAAAGTGCATGTGTCTCTGTAAATTAACTTAGATTTTGTCAAGTACTTTTTCCAGTATATGAAATCATTTTTTTCTTTTTATTTATTGACTTGCCCTGCCAATGCAATAATCATACTATATATATTTTTTACTGTAAAAGACAATTATTTTAGCAGTAATAAATATGGTTTCATATAGACCCATAAAATCCCATACATAAAACATTTACCAGCATTTTAGTCAGAGTTAATAAGAAACCAGCATGTAATCAAATCAGTTTGCAATAGACAATATTGCTGCTATTTGTCTTTGGTCTGGCTTGCACTAAATAATTTACGATAGCCTTCATGCTTCTGAAAAATCGACAGGAATGATAGATAAAGGAGAAGAAAAAAATCTGGAAACATGATTTTCATTCTGATTCTTGTATTTATATTCATATTCATATCTGAGGAATTTCTGTATGATTGATTCCAGCGTATGTGGGAAAATGATTAGAATATAGATCAGGCTTCTTTCAGCTGCTATGCGCATACAGATGCTTCCTAAACACTGTGTAGGCAGAGAACCGTTTCCCCTTTGATGGAAACTGCCTACAGCAAGAGGCATAGTAAACGCAAAACTGTGCCAAGGTAAAGAGACATTAAAAAAGGCCATGTGCTTCTTTAAAACAAAAATGATGCAAAATATCCCTGCCAAGCATTGTTTGCTCTGACAATCTTACCGGCTTAGGAATCAAAAATTTTGTAGAGGAGAAAAAACTACTTTGTTTGTTGGGTCATGCTGAGAGATAAAAAAAAAAACTTTCAAATCAAACTTTTTTGTTTCTGTTTACCTGGCTTTAAGTAAAATAAACAGATGGTAACAGTAAGGAATCACAACATAATTTGAACTGTAAAAATTATAGTCCTACCCGCACTGATTAAATGGTGAATAATGCAGAATTGAGTAAATCAAATGTAATATGTTTGGGATAAAGTACATCCAGGAGGTTGTTATCACAGAATAAAGCCAGATGGGCTTATCAGCTTGTATATAATGTGTTCCCCTTCATAGGGAACTCCAACGTGTGTCTGTAAACAGACTTTTGGGAGTACTTCAGACGACCAATCGCTTCTGATGATAAGAAAACGGGCCAATGAAATGCCAATTGAATTGGCGGAGCTGAGCTCCACAGCTGTGGCTGATGATAGCCAGGGCTTCGGCCACCCCTGTTGCTCCCCGTGAAAGCGGTTAGCACGCGGGCAGATCTGAGGATCACAGTGGGGGTTTATCCGTCGCCTCCGGGCCCGCGGACCCCCCACTCCTCCACAGCGTGCCCCATCCAAGCTTCGGGCGGTTGTACGGTTCATCCCCCGGGATGCCCGCGCCTCCGCCTGATGACACCAGAGATCAAAGGTCCATCGCGACATCGGAGGGCGAGCTGTTATGCTCGGATGACAGACTGGGCTCGCTTCCATCCCACGGGGTGCAATGCGCAGTCACGGTTCTCGAATCAGACGTAACAGCTGCGCTTCCTGGGCTGCTTCGGCAGTGCGGCTGGAGATGGCTTGTCCCCCAGTCTCACCGCCGGACCGACTAGAGGGTGTAACGTGCGGGCTGTTCTAACATTAATCTTCCAGACCCCGTCCCCTTCTTCCCAGGGGCGCACAGTGAGCACACGCTGGCATAGAGGGCGTTTTTCTCTGCCCGGTTCACGTGTGTTTCCGCCTTCACCTCCCTTAATGGCGAGGCAGCCAGTGGGTACGAAGCTATTTCCTCAGGTGGTGGGCGCCGCCACCTGGAGGGGTAAGCGGAGACCCCCGTCTAAAGCGGGTGGGTTATCTGTGTCTATCAAGGCCAGAGCCCACACCGCTGCGGGCCATGCCGCTTCTGCCGTGCCCCACGGCCTCCTGGCTGTGCTGCACAGGGGCGGTTCTTCCTCAGGCTTATGCGTAAGCATCTCACGGCGATCGACTATGCTCTCATGACATTCAAGTCGGCCGTCCGTGCCCTGGGGAAGACGATGGCCACATAGTGGTCTGGAAATGCCACCCTGGCTTGCCCTGTAGATATGCGCCGCGCTGACAAAGTACGCTTACTTAGTGTGCCCATATCCCAGGCAGGCCTTCTCGGCGACACCATCGGGGATTTTACCCAGGAATCCTCAGTGGTGAAAGATCAGCCGTGCGCGATGGAGCAGGTCATCCCTTGGTGGGCTCTCCCCATCAGACCTGTCCGCGCTGGCTGCTCCTCGCCGAGTGCGCTCTTCCCGCCCGCGGGGAGTTGACGCTCCCGTCACAGGTCGTCGTTAAGTCCAATAACTGGACTGCGAAGCGAACCTGAGGCGGGCCACTTGGAGAGGAGGAGAACCGTTCTTTCCCCGGTGGAGGCCGGGGCTCCCCCGCGAATGTATAATGAGTAGCGATCCGAAAAGAGCGGCTTTTCCTCCCTCTGGGTGTGGAAGCCCAATTGCTGCCAGCATGGGACGCACTGCCTTCCAGCTCTCAGCTTTGGTGCATTTCGCCACAGGCTTGAGGGCGCCAGAGGATGAGCTCCTTTCTCGCACCTCCAGCCACTCCGCGGGATCCTGGGAGTAAGGTAAGAGTCAATCTCTTATTTTCACCTCTTCCTCGGGACGCTCTGCTTCCCGGGATGAGCACTCCCCATCCCGAAGCTGCCCCTCCGCGGGTACGTCAGCGATCGTTCCGGGTATGCTGCTAGTTAGCGGGCTCTGTCAGTCTGGTTAGCGCTGCTCAGCCCGCGCAGTAGCTCAGGGGGACGGTCAGACTCGGTTATGCGTTTCAATTCGCTGTTGGCCTCCCGAGTGCACGAGTGTGTATTTAAGCGATCATCACTATGCCACTCCCTGTCTCGCGTGAGAAGATTATTATCCTCCAGGCGAAGGATATAATCAAGCCAGTCCTCCAGCCGAGATGAAGAGCGGGTTACGCCCCCCTTCATCGTATCCAGAAAGCGGTGGGTTATACCAATCCTATCTGCGTGTTTTGATCTGTCATCTGTTCAGGATGTCTATCAAGATGCTCATGCAGAAACGCATCCCCCAGTGCGTCCGTCCGTGGGATTGGTTGCAGCTATAGACCTGAAGGACGCTCGCTCCATGTCTCGCTCTCTCCCTCCTTATACTGTGATTTTTCCGGTGTTCGACGGGGGGCCGAACAGGGTGGCAACAGTCCTCCCATTTGGGCTGTCCCTGTTTCCATGCGTGGAGGATGCCCTGTGCGTCTTTAGCGCACGCGCATCTGCATTTTTTGATTATTCATTGACTATTTTTAGATCTCTGAACTGATCGATTATGCACAGGGACCTGGTGCTCCGGCACCTCAGCCTGTTTGGGTTTTGGGTCAACCGAGTATGAGCGGGCTCTCCCCCGGGCAGAGCTTCTCTCATCTCGGGTTGGAGCTGGACTCGGTCTGCATCACGGTGCGCTCTTAGCGCGCTGGGCTAGCGCTGTCCTGTCTGATTAATTCGGCAGTTATATTGGTCTCACTGAAATTATTCAGAGGCTCCTGGGGCATATGACATTTGTAGCCGCTATCACGCTGCTCAATTGTTCATATGAGACTTCAGCGCTGGCTTCGCGATCGGGTCCCCAGATGGGCATGGCACGCGGAGAGGCACCGGGTTTACGTCACCACGCTGTGTCTCCGCACCTTCAGCCCCTGGATGGATCTTGCCTTCTACGGGCCTGAGTGCCCTTAGAACAAGTATCCAGTGATGCTGTCATCTTGACAGATGTTTCCAGTATGGGCTGGCGGGCTGTGTGTATCGAGCATGCAGCTGCAGGTTCGTAAACCGGACCCAGGTTGCATTGGCATTTCAACTGCCTGGAGCTGTTGGCATTGTTTTTCACTCTCCGCCGGTCACTACCGAAGCGGGAGGGGAAACGCGTGTTGGTTAGGACGGCCAGCACGGCTGCGATGGCATACATCAACCGTTCGGGCGGTGTTCGCCACCTCAGCATGTCTCAGTTCGCTCGCCATCCGCTCCTCCGGAGTCTTGTGGCTAAATAGCTGCGCGCCGTTCATATCCTGTACAAGCTCTCCATGCCAGCTACAAGCTCTCAGGACTGCTATGTTTCAGGAGAACGGAGACTCCACCCCGGCACGTTCCAGCTGTTATGGGCACGCTTCAGAGAAGCCCAGGTCATCCTGCTGTTTCTCCCGAGCGGCCCTTCGCTGGCTGCCTTTTCTGCTCTGCACAAAGGCGCTGGCTCTCAGCTGGCCCCGGGTTACGCAATATGCGTTCTTTCCCCAGTGAGCCTGCTCGCACAGACACTACTTACACTGTGCAAAGTTGGGGAGACGAGGAGCGGGTCTTGCTCGTTGCGCCTCTCTGGCCCAACCGGACCCGAGTTTTCAAAACTCACACTCCTCGTGATGGCCCTCCCTGATGAATTCCCCGGAAAAAGCACTCCTTTTTCTGGGACGGGCACCCCCTGGCACCCGTGCAGGGCTCTGAAGCCTCTTTGGATGGTTTCCAGACAGAGCGCGGTGGACTTAGGTGACTTATCAGTGTGATAGTTAACACCGTCACTACAGGCTAGAGCGCCTTATTAGGTATGCCTATGTTCTGCAGTGGAGTCTATTCGTTGTGTGGGAATTCTCTCTGAGAAAACCCCCGGACATGCCAGATTAGTGTTGTGTTTTCTTCCTTCAGGATAGCTGGAGCGCTGGCTGTCTCCCTCCGCACTGAAGGTTTGGCGTGTGATCATCCGCGTTTTTTTGCGGATGGTAGCGCGCTGGGAAAGCATAACCTCTTCAGCCGGTTTCTCAGAGGCGCGTGGCGCGTGATGATAATCCATCCCCGCCCCCCTCTCACCCTCTTGGGATCTGTCTAGCCCTAGCAGTTATGATTAGGTTGAGCCACTCGATCAGTATATATACGTTCTGTCCCTTTAGGCAGCTCTGCTGATCGCGCTGGTATCAGGAGGGTTAAGATTCCGGTGGCATTTTCGGTCAGCGAATTGTGCCAGTAATTGGGCCGACCTACTCTCACGTTTAAATACCTGAGACCTCGGTTCACCTTGTGCCAAGGCTTCTACCACCCCCCTTTTTTTTTATTAGGTGGTGAGCCTGCAAGCGCTGCCTGCGGAGGAGGCAGACTCAGCCTTTTCATTGCTATGTCCGCGCACTGCGCTTAACGTGACATGTAAGCATACGCAGCTCTTTTCTGTTATGATCAGCAGAAGGGAAGTGCTGTATTAAAATAGAGATTGGTCCATTTTTTAATTTATGCCATCACCCTCGCTTCATGTGCCAGGGCGAGCTGTGTTCCCCGGGAGAGAGAGCACACTTAATAATAATAATATAATAAGCAGTGCCTCCTTTTCGGCGTGAGTACACAGCGCCTCTTAACAGATCATGTCGAGCTGCTGGCTGGGCAACACCTAACACATTATCGAGATTATTTCTCGAGTGGAGTCACTTTCCTCCTGGTTACTGGTTACCCCAGTCAATCGAGAGGAAATTAAGCTTGGTGTCAATAAACGCTTGCTGCGCCAGGCTCCCTAACCCGGAGATGCGTGCGCATTTTCTATTCTACTAGTAAGTTTCCCTTTTCAGGCGAACCCTAGAGAATTCCTCCGAGGCCCCCAGCACCTGACTCAGCGGAGGAGTCGAGTGCTTGGCTCAGTGTGTAGTCTGGTACGCCCATCTGGTCTACCCGCATACTGAGGTTCGGTGCCAGCTATGTGCATTCCCCTGTCTAGGTGATGCCATATGCATTATCCACCATGGTGTGTTCCCCCTATTCAGGCGGACCCATGTCTTCCCTAACCGCTAACCAGCTTATCATATGTAGCACTCCCCCTCAATAGGGCTAGTCCATATGCTCTCTTACCATCAAGTCTCCCCCTCCGGGTAGCAGGTGGTCTCCGCAGCGTCCTCCCCCTTTGGGGACTGGCACGCTTTCCCAACGTACTGTCGTATCTCTAAAATCCCTAGTCTATATTAGCTAGGTAAAAGCTCAATTACGACCCCCGATCTAAATTGTATTATTCCCATGTAATGGTAATTTTTGGGCCTAGGGGACGTTGGAAGGTTGCGCTTTTGGTGATGTCAGTGCGCTTACGCATTGCTTGGCAAACTGCACATCAGGAGCGTGACGGGCTTAGCTGCTGTGGCGCTTTCCAGAACATCTCCCAAAAGTCTGTTTACAGACACACGTTGGAGTTCCCTATAAAGGGGAACGTCTGGTTACGTCCGTAACCCTCGTTCCCCGAATAAGGGAACGGAGACGTGTGTCTCCACTGCCACAGCACCTAAGTCTCCAGCTGGGGGCTGAGTGATCGGCTCTTCAGCGGGCAATTCTGAGGATCTGACTCCAGCAGCTGGCTTATATAGCCCTGATGAGCTCATCAGCCACAGCTGTGGAGCTCAGCTCCGCCAATTCAATTGGCATTTCATTGGCCCGTTTTCTTATCATCAGAAGCGATTGGTCATCTGAAGTACTCCCAAAAGTCTGTTTACAGACACACGTCTCCGTTCCCTTATTCGGGGAACGAGGGTTACGGATGTAACCAGACGTTGTATAAGATTGAAGGGATCTATTCTGCAGAAACAACCATCCTCAATGTACTTTATCCTGCTTATTACAAGGCTGCTTGCCACAAAACTGTCACGGTTGGGTAGGGAGGAGACGAATGCTCAAAATGGGTTTATTAATAATAAAAATTAAATAAAATTCAACAAAAACAACCCTGAGGGAGAAAACATTAACAAAAACAATTAAACAAACAGACTTGGGCTGACAGACATAAGGGCTGTACGAAACAGAACATGACTTGACAGGATAACAACATATGACAAACTGGCACAGGACAGCAGACATCAGGGGACTATAAAGGAGAAATAAATAACAAACATGTGAACTAAATGAACTAATAATGGGATAACAAGGAGAGTGGGACTAGACAATAAATCGGTGAGCACATGACACAAAGAGACAACACAAGCCATGTGCTCACGTAAAACAAGACTAGAACATGCAGCCAATGAGAGAACCCATTAATTGCGTGTTTACATGAAACACAACACTAAAGCACGTGGCCACAATGTAAACATCAGGCCACATGCTTTACACAACACCAACAGAAGGCTAAACGTAAGACACAAACAAAGGATAAATGAAAACTTACTGTACATTCAGTATGATGTGCATGTTCCATCCCAACGCCAACCGAAACTAACTAGACAGAGGCACTGAGAATAAAACAGCATGCCGCTGACAAAACAAACACAAACATCACAATAAAAGTGTGCATTCTGAGCACACCCAGACCTTGGGCCCGTGTCAAGCCGTGTCATACAAAGATGAAGACAGACAATAGCTTCTGTATGGTTCCATCCAAAAATGTGAATTAACTTTATGCGCAAAACTGGATTATCGCGTAAAAGATGTGCGAAAAAAGCAGCGCTTCCATCCAACAAGTCAAAAACACCAAAATCGTCACTTCCTAATTAACTGGTGCCAAATATTACCGGTAAAAACAGAATTTGCTGTGGTAGGAGAAGCTGTGTCAATCTTTTTTTCATTTAATAAATGACTTGCACCTCAGAAGGCAATCCTCACACGCAGTGAACGCGCGGTGGCTTGAAGGCTTGAGATGCAGAGCACAAATGCTGTTGATTCTGGAGGTAAATAATAATATAATAACACTAATACTAAAATGTTTAAGGTGTTTTTGAATGACCAAAACAACATTTCAGATGGTTTACAATGTGCTCAGCCTGCTGATTTGTCCATTTACACACATTTTTATTATCACATGATCTCTTGTAACAGAATCACGTGACCTTTTTTAAATGCGCATACTGGAATTTGTATGATAAAAGTGTTTCCATTGCAGTTTATGCGTATCTTTTCTTATCAAATAAAAAGTTTATCCTACTCAGTTACGCGCATATGTTTTTTTTTATGGGCATTTTCAAAACATCTTGGCGTTTCCATCAACCGTTTTTTTATGCGTGTATCCAAAATGCGCATTAAAATAGGTGGATGGGAACGTAGTTAATGACAGGAAATATGAGTGCCCGACCCAAGAAAACTCTAGCATAAACTAGACAAGACAGGACTTAACAAGAATTAACAAGACCGAAGTGGCAGAATCCTGACACAAAACTTACAAATTAGGCACAAAACATTGTTCTGAGTTGTAATTCAAGCATTGTAATTAAGCTGTAATTAAGTCATTCTTAAATAATGCTAAAGGTAAACCTGACAGAAACTAAAACAGCTGATGGATTATACAACTTTCACATATTCAATCTCAAGACTGCACCAAACAGTCAAAAAATACTGCGTGACTGACAACTAGATACATGTGAATGTGGATGTAAGTATATGGATTTAAATGTATTCACTGACAGCCATGGTGATTGGAAGTTTCTGGATGATCCGGTGTTATTTAGCGGTGGTTATCTTAGAACAACATACCTTGGAATGCTGCGACTGACCAATCAGAATCGAGTGTTCCAGACTTAATAGTGTAATAATAAATAATAACATTCATCTTAGTAAGTATTTTCAAACAAAACTGGTTATATTATAAGTGAACATAAACAGCTGGAAGAAATTGTTCAATTATATTGGATCCGTGCATTCAATTTTAAAAGGACAGCGGCCTAAAATAGCTTCTGCCTTGTCTTAGTGTTAAACAAATGTCACTGTTAGACCTGCCTGAAGAATTTAAGGCACTGTATTCTTTTGTATTTTCACTGTTTTGTATACATATCACTGCACTTATCAAACTGAATAACATTTGAGTAATTTATATGCCAATTTATATCCGCTTAATGTTGCTCCAGAGGTGTATATTTAAAGAAATGGCATCATATTAAAGTGTTAAATTCTATAGTTTCTGTTCTTCTAGTGTACTTTGTTTTGATTTGTTAGTTCTGTAGTTTTCTCATTGCTTCATTGATTGTGTTCACCTGTGCCTCGTTTAGTTAGTCATCTTGTGTTTATATGGCTACAGATTATTTAATTCATCATCCATATTGGATTTGTATATGTTAGGTTGTGTTGTATATTTATTTTTTTCCTATTCAATTCACAGATATGACAAATAGGTCACTTTGGAGCCATGACTTTAAGTTCCACGTGTTGTTCACTTTTGTAACTCACTGCGAGGGACCACGGTCAGAGGCATTTGGTGGTGTTTGTAGCAAGTGGTGTTAGTCGCTTCTAATTTCCCTCCTCCCAACCGTGAAGGACCCCCCTGGAGCCAGAGCCTGTGTGCCCAGCTGTTCGCCTGTTCCGAACGCCCTTACATCCACCCGAGTGAGTCAGAAGGCTAGCAAGGTGATATTTTAGATTTTAATCAAATCCTGCCGTGGATTATGCCATATATCAGACTTCTCAGCCTCGGCCTCCAGAGAGTAGATGCGTAAGAGAGAGTCAAGATGGGGCTGTGAGGATGTGGTAGTATATTAAGTTCACGTTTCAGTTCATATCCACTCTCAAGCCCTTTTGGATTCCAGATACACTCACATCTTACACTGACATGCACGTAAAGCAAAACATACATATTTCACGTGAGTTTGGAGCCAGGTTTAGAACTTCTTTGCCACTTTTGCATTTCTCTTTGATCTAGTAAGCCCTTGAAAGTGCTCTCTTATTTCCCAGGTGATGTCTCTGTTAAGTACTTCCTCTGCATCCTGGAAAGTCTACTGTCTCCTGGGCTCCTTGTGATAAATGTGGTTTGCATTATTAATGTAGAGTTACAAAGGAAAAGGGTGCAAATGAAAAAAAAAAACATGTCCAGGCACTGATCGAGGTGTTTCTCTGGCTTGTTGCATGACCTGCTTTTTATACGTAGCTGAATGGGCCTGTGTATGTATGACCAGGATTGTTCTGGGATGAATACATAAGAACACCATCTTTGTGGCCTCATGTACCATTTTCACATCTTCAAGGTCCAGCAAGGACGCTCAAGATTGTCTTTGAGTTGTGTGTAGGGCTTTTTTCTCAAATAAAGGTTTATTTGAAAAGAGCCCTCCTGCCAGCTCAGTGGCAATTTCTGATTGAAAACAAAGTAAATTAAATTGTTTGCATGTGGCATTTATTGGAGGTTATTCATAGGGCAAGGGACTGTGGCAATGGATTTAACTTATTAGACTGACTTGGTTCCAAGTACACTAAAGTTTGTAAGATTTTTACATATATATATTTTTGTTAATAATAATATTTTTTTGGAATTTTTGCTGTCTTTTTAAAGTTGTGATATGCAGGTGGTGGAAAGTTTGAGTTTTAATGCATAATAATATTTAATCTAAATGCCTTTCAATCTGATAAATGGAGTAATATGTATACAAAACAGTGAAAATACAATAGAATACAGTGCCTCAAATTCTTCAGGCAGGTCCAACAGTGAAATTTGTTTAACAGGCAGAAGCTATTTTAGGCTGCTGTCCCTTTAAAATTGAATGCACGGATTAAATGTACTGATGCACATCCAATTTCTTCCAGCTGTTTATGTTCATTTATAATATAGCTAGCTGTGTTTGAGTACTCACCAAGATTAATGTTATTATTTATTGTTACACTATCAAGTCTGGAAGACTTGATTCTGATTGGTCAGTCGCAACATTCCAAGGTATGTTATTCCAAGATAACACCAGCTAAATTACACAGGCTCATCAGGGAACTTCCATTTACCATGACTGTCAGTAAATACATTCAAATCCTTATACTTACATCCACATTCACATGTATCTGGTTGTCTGTCACAACTTTGTGGGAAAGAATTTAACTTATTAGACTGACTTGGCCCCAAGTACAGAAAAGTTTAACAGTTAGGGGTTTGTACAATTTTTACGTATATAATTTTTCACATAATCATGTTTTTTTATTTATTTTTTTTAGGTTTGTTTTTTGAAGGTATGATATGCAGGTGGTGTAAAGTTTGAGTTTTAATGCATTACTCATGGCATCATTTATTTAAACGTTTTGTTCAAAATGACTCATTTAAAAATGAAACGAGGCAATCTTTTTTAATTGATACAAACAAACTGTTTTAGTCAATGATTCTGTTTTACTAAGGAACAAATTACTGGGATATTACTCAAACAAATCAGAGGGGAAATGTGTGTTAAAGCTAAGAGAAAAAAACTAATAATTATCTATAATATTCCTAAAATCAAATGTCTAATATTAATAACTGTTTATTGAAATGTTGTGTAAAATTAAATTGACAAAAGTGTTGATATTTGTGTAATATTTACACATAACTATTAGGTAGTTTTTTTGGCTTTCATATCTTTAATTATAAAAACTCTGTCTAACTGCATTCAAATATGCACCTTTTTCACTTTCAAGATGCATTGTTGTCTGGGATCAAATGCCCGCCTAAAGTATTGTGGTCACAGATAGAAAAATAATATGCTTAAATCAAAAAATTGACATTGCGTGTAAAATTGTAATGAGCAAAAGCAAAAACTAAACACTAAATAAGAAACAATGAAGTCGCGTTTAGACTTTTTCGCTCATATTTGAATGCTTTGTGTGCTTTTCCCCTTCCTTCTTGTTCCCACATTCCACGATTCCATACGATGCAATTCAAGTTTCATTTAAATCACGGGCGGGCTTCAGTGTCATCATTGGTTCATTAGTCAATATTGATAGTTGCTTCTCTAGCCAATCAGATGCAGGGAAAGTTGACGGCACTCTAATGCAACTCATGGCTGCTCAAATGAATTTGTTTTCAGGAGTTTCTGATAATATAGACACCAGACAGTAATAGGGAAGTTCAAAGTCAAAATCTATTCAAAATAATCAAAATTTGAAAAACATTAAAACATTTGTTTATGCAACAAAGGCTAGTAGGGTTAAGAATAAACATTATGCCATATTGATTTGCATTCTGTGGACTAAAATACTGACTTAATATTTTAGTTTCTTTCAAAATATGCTTTTGGGATGATCTGAGGATGAATACAAAATGACAACACTTTCATTTTGGGCCAACTACCACTTTAAATGAGGATGGATAAATTAGTGGGAGAGAGTTGAACTGGGATCAAGGAATCATTCGATTTCACATTAATCATTTAAGTAAATGTAAATCATCATACATTCTTTCATATCTTGCATTTAAATGGCTCATGTTGACGTGTGACCTGAGGGATCGTTGCCGCCTATCCAAATGAAGATTTCAGTAAGTCATCCATTCGCAAAATCAAAAGAGTTAGCGGAAGTAAGCCACATATTTTACGGACTGAGTAAAAACGTCACTATAAAAACAGTAAATAAATAAACCAAGTACTTCTGGGTAATGCTAATGCAGTGATTTCAGGGAAGTCATTTAAAAAGCAACTAAAAAAGCTGGCTTTTTAAAGACTGGCCAGATTTATTGATACACCTACGCTATCGAAACTGTTCATTAAAAGCATATTACTTCTCTTTTCAAAAGCAGCCATAACAAAAAAACTGCTGAAACGCACAGCCTCGCATCTTTAAAAATGATCATTTGATAAAGCCTTTATGGAATATATAAATGAAGCTAGAATTAAGACCTGTCACAGTGCTCTCTTTCATCATCTTCATAATGATTATTATAATCAGTAGCTCTCTTTCACAGTCTCTCATGGCGTGCTTCATTTTCTTGCCGGGCTGTAATGGTTGATGGAGTAACCTTTGTGTAACTTTTCACTCAGCGCTCTAACAATAGCATGAAGGATCACTGATGGTGGCTCTGATGTGTTCGGCTGAAGTGTGAGCCAGGATAAAATTACCTTCCTCTGAAATTGCCTCTCTCCTTCAACCAAATTTCCATCTGTAAGTACCAATGGGCTTCATTTTATTTTTTTTCTCCAGTCATTGTTACATGAAATAGCCAGCTTATTTATGTGTGGGTGGGAAGCATTGGCCATGACCCTGGAAGAAACATAGAGACGAATGTCCAGCTGGACTGTAAACGATAATCGTGAGGCGGGTAAAGCAGACAGAAAGGAACTGTGTGCTTTATGGGTTTATATAATGGCAGATGGAAGGGTCAGAATAACACAGAGTCTGTGAGAAACGGGGAGGGTTTTTAGTGCAGTAGTGGTTTGGCTGGGTTTAGTGGAATACAGGAGGAATAAATTGGAGTAATCAACATTTCTTGTACAATAATGGTTCATTTTGGAATGCAAATCAAATCTGAAATAACAAATCTTTTTCTTATGCACTGTAAAAAAATATGTTTGCCAGTTGTTCCAACAATGTATTTAAAAGAAGCTGAAGCATCACAAGTCTTGAGATTTATTTGAGGGACAACTTAATTGTTTTAGGTTCAATCCACTTAAATTTGTAAAATCAATTATGTTAACTTAATCGATTTGTGTCGGGACAACATCTTAGCCACATTTGTGTCGGGACAACATGTAGCATTAGTGTGGAACTTAACATTTTTACAGAGTATTTAAAATGTATCTTTACCAAGGCGAAACATGTAATATTTTTTTTGTGGTCAATTTTCTTTTTCTGTATTCCTACATAGATTTATGAAGAGAGTGAAATACGTCCCAGGAAGTAAGTTTTTTTGCAGTGTTTGTTTTTGATGGTCAATTTTCTTTTTCCGTATTCCTACATAGATTTATGGAGAGAGTGAAATGCATCCCAGGAAGTAAGTTTTTTTGCAGTGTTTGTTTTTGCAAATCCACCAGGTGCAGCTGTAAACGTTATTTCAGATCACAAATTTCTCTCGAAAGTGCCATTTGTGCGCCTTCTGTTCTCACGTAAATCCACCAGAGGTTGCAGCTGTACACACTTTTTCAGATCTCAAATTTCTCTCAAAAGTGCCATTTGCGCCTTCTGTTCTCACGTAAATCCACCAGAGGTTGCTGTCGACTGAGTGACTGACTAACCGATCAACCCGGTCAATCCCCCACCAACCCCATGCTTAAACCCAACCCAAAGTGTTTTCAAAAACACCAAAGGGCTATATGCACAAGGACATTTAATTTTCAGCCAGGCACCCCAGCCAGCCAGGCTTCCCGTGAACTGTCTTTCCATTACAAAATTGTCACGTTTAAGGTCTAATTTCTTTAAAAATCTGCGAGCTTCACTGCCTGTTAGATATACGATATGAAGTCAGATTGGACAAGAAGCTCTGCGTTAAATTCCATTTGCCCCTGCCATGTCTTTAAAATATGACAGTTTATTTTACCCTAGTATTTTCAATGGAATATCTGCAATAGTCTGTTGCTACTTACGGCGCTAGCGGTTACAACGATCTTTCATCTCGTTTTATGCTTGAACAACTTAATGAATGCTTAAGTCTATTTAACTGAATGCATTGTAATTACATTAAAATATCGATGCTGTAAAAACAGCCTTGTGAAATTGAAAATAGTCACATTAAGCTTACACCGGAAGTTTATTGTTGGCTTTAAAAGTCTAGCTGTGCATAGAGCCCATCGAGTCAATCACCCCTTCCCTAAACCCAACTGTTTTCAAAAGAAATCTAGAAAAAGAAAAGCCTTTGTGGATGCCTGATTTTTATCATGTTTTTAAATGTTGCCCGTTTCTTACCCTGTTATTTACTTATTTTATCTTTTGCCTTTTATTTTTGATTTACCTGTTTTCTGGAACCATTCTTCAAAATATAAAATAAATAACAGACTTTAAACCTTTTATTTTGGTGAAAATACTAGTGGCTTTTGCACATTACTATATATATTTATTTATTTTTTATAATTTTTTTTTTTTTCGGGTCGATTGTATGAGCATGTACATGATAAATTGTCAAATTTAAAATTAATAACTCATTCAGTTATTCATTTTTCTTCTGCTTAGTCCCTTATTTATCAGGGGTCACCACAGCGGAATGAACCGCCAGCTATTCCAGCGCATGTTTTACAGGAAAACACCTATACACTCTCATTCACACATAGACTCATACACTACAGCCAATTTTGTTTACCCAATTCACTTATACCGCATGTTTTCGGACCGTGGGGGAAATCGGAGCAGCCGGAGGAAACCCATGCCAACATGGGGAGAACATGCAAACTTTACACAGAAATGCCAACTGGCCCAGCCAGGATTTGAACCAGCGACCTTCTTGCTGCAGGCCGAAAGGGCTTACTACAGAGCCATCGTGCCACCCTAAATTAAAATGAATGCGCTCTAATTCTCTTTGATGTTTACAAATAACTTCAACATTTCTAAATCAAATGATTTGTGTCCAAATTGTAGTGATATCATGTAGTCTGAACAATTAAATACACATCATCCTGGAACTCTTTTAAAATTTAACTTCTTCAATCATGACTCGACACTAAAAATATCACAGATGTAAATGGTTATGTGTTTTCTGTGCACTTCTTAATGATACATTAAGATACATTGCAGAATATAATTCAAACAAATGCTCTTCACTTTCAATGTGGTGTGGTTTTTGGGAATGGAGAGACAATGTGAGCTAATGGCAAACTTGACAGGTGTGGTGCATGATGGATGTGAAGTTTTCTCTGAGACCGACAACGTGATCATATTGAGAGTGTAAACATTTAGTGAAGAGGAACAATGTCATTCAATTGCTCTAAAGATAATTAAACACCATATGCTTTGGGCGGTAATACCCATGGGCAGAGATTGCAGCATAATGGCTTTTAATTAATTTCTCAAAATTCAATCAGGATTTTACCTCTGCAGCAATCCTTCTGGTTTCATACTGGATAGCCAAATGCTTGAAGAGGTGAAGATGGTGTCTTTGAGTAGGCGCACTTTTATTCACGCACAGTTAGAAAATGACAGGAAAGTAAGGACATTTGTGATGACACCCTTCATCCACCCCTGACATAAATATTTAGCATGCTGTCGATGTGGGATGAAAACTGTCTTCTTAGAGTTCAGTGCTTACATTTGGGATGCTGGTTTAAAGGGAAGATAGCAGTAGTGGCTGTTTACTAAATCTGTTTATTCATCATTCATCTTTTTTTCTGTTTTAACATTCAAATTTCCAAATATTGACAAATGCCCTCAGTTATGAATCCATGCACATCGCTGTAGTAATATTTTATTAATACAACAGGTGCATGAAGCGGTGTAGGTGGATTGACTTTTGTAAGGACTCAATTTTTGCTGCCATATTTTTTAATTATGTAACAATGTGCTAAAGTGGTAGTATGAAATGCTGCCAAAACATTGTCTCAGCACTCAATATTTTTTTTCTACAAAGTTAATTAAATATTGAGAAAATAATAACTTTAAATATATTTGTATTAAATTTTAGTATTTTAAAATGATCATTAAGTGATTGCTGCATTACGACAATTTAAGCTCTCTGAACAGTTTAAAACAAAAAAACATAAAAGCATTAAATATAACATATTTGTAAATATATTTCATTCATACATAATGTATATTTACAAACTAATACATAATATATACACATAATATATACACAGACTGTATGTGAAACAACATATGCATTTTATATAACATAAAATCAGTGTCCTTAGTATTAAAATGTCTTCAGTTTTCAAAACAACATGTTAGACCTTAAAAGTCTTACATTTGCTGACATATTTTGTTGTAGATCTTCACTTTAAACAGGTCTTAAATTTCCTCTCTCCAAGTAACGCTACCTAATCAGCCGAGATTCATCCAATCACCATCAATCCATCTTAATAAAACTTTTTTGTTTAAGTTTTAATTGCAAAGAGATACAGCAACTAAAAACAGTTACACAGTTACTCATGATAATAACAGCAACATATCCCTTTACATGATCTTCTATTTACACAAAAACTATTTACAGTGGTAAGGGGGAGTAGACATAATCTTTATAAATAGACATGAAACTTAAGGTTTTATAACAGAAACAATAGGGCTTTGCAATATTATTGATACATCTAACTATCGTGATAATTTCTTTTACGATAGTGTATCGATAGTCCATCCTCAAGTATCGATTTAAGTTGTGCCAAATGACCTCCTCCTCCGCTCCTGTAGATGTCGCTAACTCGCAATCAACAAAACGCCAAGTAGTACGGTATCAGAAGTAAGCAAGAATGAGCATGGCATAAAATATAAAGGTGCCTCCAGCTTTTAGAGCTGACGTGTGGCTGCACTTTGGTTTTAACGGTATTAGAGTTGGGTCGATAGACGATGCCATCGCCGATGGCCTATAGACATCATGATACTGCTGAGGCGGCATCACCGATCCTCCGCACCGCCCCCATTGCAAACGCGCTCGTGAAAAACATGCACTCGGGCCCCGTTTACATTGATACAGCTTAGTTTTGAAATGGCATTTTAGAACGAAAATTATATATATATAGATTTAGAAAAATATATATATTTTAACTATCCATGCATCCATAAATGAGGAAAACTGTTCAGCTTGCATTTCCCCAGTCTCTGCTGTTATGAAGCTATTTTTAGAAGGTGCAACACATGAATGCATGCAGCTGATGCCCTCTGCCCTCCCATAACCATTTGCACATAAAATGCTTTAAATCATTCCAGTGCAAATGCTGTAGTCTTCAGCGATGGGGTCCTTGGCCTTTCAAGTGTCACAAGTGCCTTGAAAATGTTGTGGAAAATACATTGTTTCTATTGTGAGTAATTACAGCTTGAACAGACCACATGCAACTTTTTATGTTGTTCTCAAATTGCTTTCAGTAGTTCTGTAAAAAAAAACAACAACAACATTTTGAGCATTTTCTGCTAAAGAATGTTTAGATCCATTCACTGAGGTTAAAAAGGAGCAATTTCAGATCAACAATATACCCAAGTCCATTACAGAGGCAAACATCAAACCATATTCGAGACCTCTCTCTGCGTAGGCACTACTCATTAACTCCAAGAATTTAGAGTATACTGTACCGGCACAAATTGTTAAAGAGATACACTGAAGTATGCACTACTTGTTGCATAGTAAGATATTTGTGGGCGCATGGTAAACAAGTACATATTGCTCACGTGAGGTCGCATACGAATATGTCATTTTGCAATGAAAAGCTTGTAGAGCAGACTTCAGTACACATGCATTTGACCTGGATGTGGGTGACAGGTCATACAATTGTCAATTATGTTCAATTTGTTGCACAGGGTGATTGTTTTGCTTTTGGTTCTTATGACTGATACGTTGCAGGGGTATCAGTTATGTTTCGCATACATCCGTTTTTTATGAATCTCAAAATGATGGCATCCACTGACCTCCATTATATGGACACCAGGAATCAACTGTTTCAGCAAAATTGTGTGTATATATTGTTAAACGAAATATTGAGCAAAAAAGCCACATTTGTCTTATAAAATTTAAATGATTAATTCAAAATGCTGATTTATTAAGAAACATTTGTGAAAGTGTTACTTTGGGACAAGCAAATGTTTGCAAGCATAGTGTTGAATAAAATTAATATCTCTTTTGTGATCATCCTCGAATGCTAATATTTGGGAAAACAACACTCTTGTTTATGTGATATTACTGGCATATTGTGTGACAATGTTATATCTTCTAACCATATAAAATGTATACTTTTTTTGCTTTCATAACTTGAATTATGTCATTCTGACTGAATTATATCAGATTTCATAAATTAGGATCTTTGGATTCTTAATGCAATTTACTTTTGAGTGACATTAATGATATTATCATAGATGAAATATTGCTGCACACACATGGCTGATGTAATTCGCCCAAGAATTAAACTTACTGATTGTCAAACCTGTGTGAGATTATCTACTTAATTTTGCTTAAATTACTTATTACATAATTTTAAGAATATTGGTACACTGTAAAAATTTATATGACAAAGTCGTGACTACAAATGTGTTTGTTGCTTAAACTTATTTCACTAAGTTAATCCGGTGCCAGCTAAAATATTTTTATTGCTTAACTTAATATTTTTTGTCAGTTTTATTGGTATAAGTTGAGATGAATAGAAAAGTTAATTTGATTCAACAAAAAAAGGCAGAAGGAATTTTATGTACAGTGTGGAAACCAGTGTTTACAGTCAACTGCTTTATAACAGTGTGCATAATGTCAACTGTTTAATAACCATTGTGTTAATTAAATGATAATCTCATCTACTAAACGAGAGATTAGAACAAAAAAAATCATTGGTTTAAAAGAAGTGGAGTAAATGAAGACATAAATTCTGAATTTACATTTAATCCTTTAATGTAAAGACACAGAAAGCTTTTCAGAAAATGTATGGTTATATATTCAACCCAGGCTCATTCTGAAAACGTACCGCTATATACAGTACATTTCTGGAGATCACAAACTGCATTCCAGGAGCTACGTTTTTTTGCATTTTTTTTTTTGCGAATCCACCAGAGGCTGCTGTGTACGCCTTTTGAGATCTCAAAATTTTCTTGTGAGTGCCATTTGTGCCTGCTGCTCTTGCGCAAATCCACCAGAGGCAGCTGTCGATTGACTAATTGACTGACTGAACAATTAGGTGCGTTCGACTTCATGCAGCGCTGCGCAGATCGATCGAAATCTGTCTTAAATCGGTTTATGCCGGTTAGAAATTTTGGCCGGATTGATGCTGCGCCGATGTCATGTGACTGTCACATGTGGCATCAAAGTACCACGACAACGCTCCGAGATCAGACGACTGATTCAGCCCGCGCAGCATCTGAAGAGGGCCTGCTGGAGCTAAGATGACGACACCAATATAACACGATTGGCCAAGTTTACCGCATGACAACAACCACGTGTGTTTCGCGATTATTTTAGACAAATTCTATCTCACAAATTTCAAAACAAACAATTAACTTTTCATACCATCTCTTTCTTGTACACATGATGCTTATTAAAAGACTACAAATATTTTACTGCAGTATCATCTTTTGTTAAATAATTTGTTCATAAAGACTAGATTGTTTGCACAGGTTTATTCTGCCTTTTTATACAGACTATTGTATTTAGCTACATAAACGATTTAATTTATATATTTTAGTATATAACCTAAATATTAACTCAAATAACTCCTACAGACTTGTAATAAAATAATTATCATCATTGATCCTGACGATTTCTTAGCAAATTAAGTTATATAAAAATATGTAATATAAAAATATATGATTCTAAAATATTTCATTTCCTGTCAAGCTATTAATGCAGAAATGTACATTAATGTACCTGCTCTTTCTGGGAAATGTCTACTTGAAGTGTAGCTCATTTATTTTGGTCATTTTGTTCAATATTTTTGGATTAAAGTGCTTTTTTAAAAATACTTTCATTATCCAAAATAATCATATTCGTGGGTATTTATTTCCTATTTATGTGCCCTCTGGTTTCCCCCTTATTTCTCATGCGTATGTTATGTAGGCTACTTAAATTTAATTCATAATTCACTTATTGTTTAAAAATAAACTATAGTTTGTAGAGACTGTATTTTGTTTTATTTGTACTGTAAATATTTTGTTTGTTATTTCAATAAATAAATGATCACGCCATGTGATCGGTCATCATGACTGCAGCAACTTTGAGCCCCCGAAGTGTCCGTCTTGACGGCTCTGTTTTCAACTCCGCCCCCGGCTGCGCTCGGCTAATCTTGTTGATCACCGGCTGCAGCTGTGCTTCATGTCGAACGCACCTATTGACTTACCCTCCCTCCTCCTTCCCTAAACGCAGCCGATTACTTTTTTTTTTTTAAAAGCAATCCAGAAAAAGAAAACCCTCACCTGATTTTTACCACGTTGTCAGATTTTACCACATCTCACCTTGTTATTTACTTTTTATTTATTTTTATTATTATTACTGTTTATTATTATTTTTGGCTTCTGTTTTTGTCTTACCTGCTTTCTGGAGCTGTTCTTCGCCGGACTCGAAACCCGTCGTCATAGTCATCTTCTCTCTGCTTCTCAAGTCCACCGACATACTTGGCAAGCTACTGGACAAACTGATAACAGAAAAGCCATCCACATGTAAGCAGTCAACTGGTTAGGACAAAAAGGATTGGCTTCATACCGCCCCGTAGCGTTCGTTTTAAAGTTGAAATCCAGCCATACGTACTTTTGGCTACAATTTGCGATCTCCAGAAATATACATAGGGGAAGTTTTCAGAATGACCCTATGTTGTATATATTAGTGTATTCATTCTCAGAGATCATCATATTTGGTGTCCCTCATATTTCGTTTTCAAAGTTTGCAAACCTCTGTTTTTTATGAATTTTTATGAATAAATAATAAAGCTTATAATTTTTTGGTGAACTACCCCTTTACAGGCATATAATGAAGACTGTACCCTGCTGAACAACCTTTTTATTCTATTTAAAGCAAGTCAAACCTTAATTTTAGGTCACAGTTGGATCTTTGACTACCTGTAAGGAAACTTGTTTTCCCTCTTGAAGCTTTGATTAAAAAATGAACATAAAACAGACGTGGCAGCAGGTCCACAAATACCATGAGGTAAATGGCTCTCCTGCCTGGCGCTAGAACGATAACACACACCCCAGTGTGCGCTTGCATATAGCGGCAGATAATAACTGAACCTGCAATGCCCAGCATCTGTTTTCAGAGCCGAGTTCAGAGCTCAAACTCGCAGCCTGGTGGAGTGCCAAATCCTCTCTTGCCCTATCTTGCTCACAGCCTTGATTTTAATCAGAATATCTAATAGGTGAGAGGCAGGAGGTGCGCATTGTAAATTAATAGGATTTACTAGATGAGCTTGAGTCCATGCTATCTCGCTTCCGGTGTTTTCCCCCTATTGTGTCTACGCCGCTTTGCCTGTCAATTTCATTCTCGCCAGGCAAGAAGCTCCTGTGACTTCATCAAGTGACATCGCACACCCACATTTTTTTCTTATTGTGATCGTGTTGGGCTAAATATGCGCTGCATCAAAGTGACATTGGCAGTCAGTCAAGGCAGGTGATATGAAAGGTGCAGCAGGGGGCATGAAATTTACCAGAAATAACACATGAAGTTGAATCCAAAGGAAGAAGCTATGTTTTTTTTATCCAAAGATGCAAATTCGGCTCAAAACTGGAATATTGCAGAAAACATTTAAAAATAAAGCACCGTTTCCATACAGTGAGTCAAAGTGAACAAAATCATCGCCTCCTGATAATCTGGTGGCAAATTTTTTAGATAAATTGCAATTTGCCGTGGCAGGGGAAGCAACTCCGTACATTCACATTGACACCAATATTCTTATTTTAAAGGGCACCTATTTTACCCCTTTTTTAAGATTTAAGATACATCTTTTGCGTCTCCAGAATGTGTCTGTGAAGTCTCAGCTCAAAACACCCATCAGATTATCTATCACACCTTTCAGAAGTTTGCAATTTTCAGCTCTGAGCATCTTGTAGCTGTTTTTGTGGCCTGTGCTTTTAATGCTAGTTCATAGCACCACCGTTCCTACGTGCCTGTCAGAGTGTGCCTCAATCTTCACCTTGGATGCATCAGATAAACAGCACAGTGACAGACGTGAAGGAAGCAGATCTCACATACATTTGTGAGAAATACTATAGTAAGAACTTTTCCAATGATTATCTGATGTATTTGTTGAGGAGTTAATGAGTCGATGAAAACGAAGAGTCACACACAATGACGTTACGAAGTTCAAGCACACACACACAGCAGACACACACTTTGCTTGCAAATGTGCGTGTAAATTAAATTATTAGTAAGTAAATTATTAATTCATTACAAATATGCACTGTTTTAAAAATGTTTTAAACTCATTATTGGTTATATTTGATGATGATTGATGATCACAGGATCTTTTAATCCTAGTTGTTTTGAACATGTCCTGTCTTTTTAATATGATTATACAAGTTACTACGGAGACATGATAACACATGGCTGTCAATCAATTCGGTGGGCAGGGAAACCGCACTCCTACAGCACATTGCAATGGGCCCTCGAAATGGGAGGGATTTGGATCCTATTTTACCGTCAGTAAATTTACAATAGGAGACTTATTGTATTTATATCATCCCAATTTGACCCAATAAACAAAATATGGTTTTCATCATAGGTGCCCTTTAACACGATTAAGAGTCGACCATGTAAACAACAATGTTTGATGACCTTAATTCAACTAAAGTCATAATTGAACTAAACAGAAATCAAATTTAGATGCGGAGTGTTCTTCTTTTTTTTTTTTGTCATATTATGGAAGTGCAGTACAGACGTGCAAACACCTTTTTATGACAAGATGCACACAAGGCAGTTGTCAAACAAATGAGAATGACTTTAAGCAAGAGAGCACATTTTAAGTGCAAGCAGGAAACAATGACTGTGCTGAGAATTTTCACACCAGCCTTTACTGCGTTTCCTGTTCCTTAGAGTTTGTCGTAGGTCATGAATGAAAAGTTAGTGAATGAAACCCACTGCAGAGATGGTCTGTTGCTTGACAATTTATGTCTGCCGTTGTCAGTTTGTATGCATAGTGTGAGAAATAAACTGCAGTTGAACTGAAATGAAAATCAAAATGCCCAAAATCACATATGGTGCGATGATAAACACGAACTGTTTTTGTGTGAAACGGCGGAAGAAAACTAGCATTGAACGCTGACGTAATAATGCTAATTGAACTATGTGCTATAACATGTAAAATGGAACCTGAAAGGAACATTCAAAAAACAACTCATGTAAACACCCTAATCATATTATTGTCTTATTCAGATTAAGGCAAATGATTAGATTACTGATTACTGTCCATGTAAATGTAGTCACTGTTGGCCCTTTGTGCTTATATAATAAATGACTTGCATAGGCAAACCACATTGATGACAGACTTTGGCTGAGGGGTTTTAAAATGACCCAAACAACATTTCAGTTCATTTCCAATGTGGTTGATCTGCTGGTTAATGCTTTAAATGTCACATTTCAGGGCTTGAAATTAACCTTTTTGCTTGGTAGCACTGGTGCTCCTAACTTAAAACATTTAGGAGCACCAGCCAAAACTTAGTTGCACCCACCAATTATGAGCACTGTTACAACAAGTTTTATATTAACAGATTTATTGCATTTGAAATCAACACTAATCAAAACTAACAAACAAACAAAAAAAAATCTGCAAGTGCCCATCGGCCCTGCACGCACTGCTTGTTATGAGTTAGTGATAATAACTGTGCTGTGTTCTCACGGGTGCTGTCTAATATTGCACAGGTGATATTAACATATAACTTATTATTTGATTAATTTTAGTTAATGCAAGCCCTTTTGGAATTGTGTATGCGGTTACATTTTACATATAGCTGCCACTTGCATGGCTGACAGCATCCTGACAATTAAATAAAGGATTAAACGGAAACTTTCACGTTTAAATTGTGTAAGTTAGATGTGGCAAGTCCTGTTACCTGCAAACTCCATCCCACAGGCTTTACGGTGAATGCGTTAGTCATTTTCATGGCAGACTTTTACCCACTGGAAGTCTTTTATCCACTCTTCGAAAAGTGTAAATGGTGGATTAACATTCACCACATGATCACTAATCAGATGTGCCATTATTTATAACTTTAGGTGGTTTTTAAAACAAAATCTGTCAGTGTTATTTTCATTCTCCCATATTCAGACCTTTAAATTTTTGCGATTGTCACTCCCTGTCATCTGAGGCAGAAGGCATTGACTGCAGATATTAACCAATCTATTCGCGTTCAGTTCTAGAGCAGTAGGCGAATCAGAAGTGCTTGAAGGCGGGGCAAGCATTGTGGTTTTTGTTTTCTGCAGTAAGTTGATATGACAACTGTTTTAAACCATTCCTGAGCGCTGCGTTTTGCATTGTTTTAGATGCAAAGATGCATTTTGCATGAATGTCTTGCAAATCTACGCATGTGGTTAACATTTTGCAGTGAAAACAGGTCACACAGCAACAATGTTTTTGCACTCAAATCCTCTCAAATATACCTTGAGGTCATAGATAAAATTTTGGGCGCATATGCGACCAAAACGCAATCACCATGATCTTTTTTTTTATGTGAAGGGGTGGAACTTATTCTGTAAATGTCTTTCTATTGTAGCTTTTGCAGTTATTTTTTCCTCTAAGACTAAATGTTTATCCTACTCGTTTTTTTCGCATATGGTTTTCCTTAAAGCAATTTTGTATGAAATATTCCAAAATTCACATAAAAATAGGTGGATGGAAAAATAGCAACTGAGAGGCTTGTTCATGTGCTTGTTCACATAATTGAACACTTGTGCAAACGTGTGCTCTCAAACTCACGTAGGTAATCGCTTAGCATGGCAAAACATGTAATCACACGCATAACTTTTTATGAAAATCTGATTTAGATGCTGGATGATGGTATAATGTCAGGATTTGCAGGGTTTCTGCTTTGATATCTCTATTGAAGTTAAAAGCGAGACATTGATGCAAATGGGATTGCCAGAGAGGCAGGGGGCAGAATAGACCGACAACACATGATGAGACCTGACTAGTGTGTGAAATGCAAATACTTCCCTAACTTCACTGCTACGTGTTTCTCATGAGTTGACATGATGTGTGCTTTTATGAAAACACCAGAACTGATTAATGTTTTTTTTTTTTTGAATGCTGTTTTTTAGCTTTAGAAAAAGTCTCTGAAACTAAAAGTTAATTTATTTGTTTTTACAAATTTAAGTGGATTAAACATAAAGCAATTAAGTTGTCCCCCTTAAACTTAAACGTAATAATTGTGTTGGTTCAACTTATAAGTAGTTTGAACGAGTAGTAAAAGTACAAAATAATTTTCTGAATCCAGAATAAAAGCAGATGAGTTTGTTAAAGGTACACTGTTATTTAATTAGATTTGAGACTATAGACTACAGTAGATATGGCTATGAGAGAATACACAGTAGGGCTGCACGATATTGGAAAAATCTGATTTTGCTATATTTTATTTTTTTGAGATAAATATTGGGATATGAATACAGTTTTAGAAGATGGTTTGAATTTAACTATTTGACGGTTTTCTGGGAGTCTTCACAGTATTCAGGTACAGAAAATGAGTAATCACAATGCAAAAAAAATGTTTTTTTTACTTTTTGTCTTGTTTCCAGTTCAAATATAAAAAAAATCTTAGACCAAGTTAAAAATATTGTTTAGTTTTCACTGTCAGAAGAAATAAGTGAAAATTGTTGCTTGTTTTAAGGAATTATCTGCTAATGAGGTAAGTAAAATAATATTGTTTTAGCTTTGAAATGTAGATATTTGCACTAGAATCAAGACAAAAAATCTTAGTAAGAAAGTTTTTTTTTTTGCATAAATCATATGAGTTCCATAAAAATACAGTGATTGAATACAATTCCATAGCTCCTGGTCAACTATAATTCACACTGGACGTTGCATATCTTTGCAATGTGATTATTGATGTGCACATTGTGGTATCAATGCTAAAATTATATATTGTGCAGCTCTAATATACAGTAAAGCTTATTTGGCATTATCTTAAAACTGTATAGGCAGATATTTCATGTATTTCAGAAGAGAAGAAAGGTACTTGGTAAGATAAAATCCTTCCCATTCCCAGCTAAAAGCATTCTTCATACATATATATATATATATATATATATGAAAGATGAAAATAAAATGATTTATATAGCTGTATAAACAACCTAGAAAGCCACAAACATTTTTTTTTCATACAAGCTTCTAACAAATTGGTATTTCAAAAAAAAAAAAGCATGCAAGAAAATGTATACATATCACCCCTGTAAATCCTGCTGATTGAGTGACTTGTGAACCCAGAACAGTTTTTTTAAAGATTGCCCTCATTCTCCCATGAGCTGTGACACCATTCCACCACTGAGGTCTATGACAGGCCACAGAACTGCGCATAGTAATCTCCCCCTCTCACTGCCACCGTTTCCCAACCCTCCATCTGTGATAGCAGAAAACCTGATTCCAGAGCCCGTCTTTACATCTGTAACCCAACCCTCGGGGTCAGAGCTGAGGAAAATTACTTTTGCCGGGGCTGAGAGGCCATGCACTCCGGATACAAGAAAGCTTTTAGTGTAGTTTTATGTTTGCGATTGAAATCCGTTTCACAACAAGGCCTTCAACTCTCTGGTGGTGTGTGATGTTTGCATGCGGTTTTAGTCTGGCCAGCTGCGAGGTCAGAAGGGACTTTGGTTATTCATGTTCTCCGGTCTCACAGCTTCCATTTAGGCTGATTTGTTTTCATTCTGTGTTTTACATGAGTGTTGTGGCTGTGGGTCAACCAGAGTGGACCGGCTCTCCTGTCAGCATCTCTTCTGTACTTGACACATCCTTAGTCCAGTCAAGCCTGACTCCATTCAACCGCTCTTCACTTACACTGCACACTTACTTAAGGACATAATGGAGTGTTTCTTCAACTACAAGCACTTTTATGTGCCACAGGTTTTTGTTTGTTTGTTTTTAACCCTTATGTACTGTTTCCATCCACTTTGGGGGGATTTTGAGACTTAATCTGGCCACAACTTTCTCTGTGTTTCAGTAAATGGAATGATTTTTGGTGCCAAATCTTATTTTGACTAGGCATGGGCCAGTGTAAGTTTCTGACGGTATGATAACCTTGAATAAAAATATTTTTTATACATTTCTGTGTGGAGTTTACATGTTCTCCCCATGGATTTCCTCCGGGTGCTTTGGTTTCACCCTCAGCCCAAAAACATGCGCTATAGGTGAATTGAAGGAATTAAAATGACCGTAGTGTATGAGTGTGTGTGTGAATGTGAGAGTGTATGGGTGTTTCCCCAATACTGGGTTGCGGCTGGAAGGGCATCCGCTGCATAAAACATATGCCAGAAAAGTTGGCGGTTCATTTAGCTATGGCAACCCTTGATAAATTAGGGACTAAGCCAAAGAAAAATGAATGAATGAATGTTTCATATTGTTTTTGTTTAGGATTCAAAATTCACAATTGTCATGATTGTGACAGGCCAACTTGTAACAATAAATTCAAAACTTGTTTTTTATGCACCCAGATAATCATTTTTTTGTGGTCAGTGTGCTGTTGAACATCCATCAGCATTTTACAGTGTCAAAGTCATACGTGTGAAGCAATGAGCTCTCTGTCCAAAGCAAAAAAAAAAAAAAAAAAGAAAAAAAAGAAGAAGATTGATTGACACAGAAGGAAAGTTTGCTGAATGACAGTGGCTGAAGTGTGGAGCCGCTGAGAGCAGAATGAGCTGAGAGGTGTGATTGAGACTGACATGTCAGGAGGAAATACAGCACTCAAACCCTACTGCACCTGTTATCTGCGTGACTCTGGACTCAGATCACTGGAGCTGGAGATGCTGACCATGTGTTCACCATCACCATGTGCCAAGCATACTGTAATCTGCCAAAGCACAAGAGCTAACTCCGATATGACTCTTCATGTCACTAAATCACATATAATATCAAACTGTCAAATAGCTACACACATCCAGTTCCAAATAAGAGATTAGAGTTCTACATTGGAAACACTGCTACCCAGGCTGAGAGGAAACATGTGCACAGGGGTGCATTTTTAAGAACCGACAAATATGTACCCTGATATGTGCACTACCTGACAAAAGTCTTGTCATCGATCCCAGTTATAAGAGAAACAAATATTAACTTGACTTCTTGTTAATCAATTGAAAAAGTGGCAGAAGATAGATATTTCTGATGAGTCATCTGTTGAACTGCATCCCAATCATTACAAATACTGCAGAAGACCTATTGGCACCCACATGGACCCAAGATTCTCATAGAAATCAGTCAAGTTTGGTGAAGGAAAAATCATGGTTTGGAGTGGATCATGGTTACATTCAGTATGGGGGCGTATGAGAGATCTGCAGAGTGGATGGCAACATCAAAAGCCTGAGGTATCAAGACATTTGTGCTGCCCATTACATTACAAACCACAGGAGTGGGCAAATCCTTCAGCTCCTTCTCACTTCAGCATCCACATCAAAGTTCCTGAAAGCAAAGAAGGTCAAGGTGCTCCAGGATTGGCCAGCCCAGTCACCAGCCATGAACATTATTGAGCATGTCTGGGGTAAGATGGAGGAGGAGACATTGAAGATGAATCCAAAGAATCTTGGAGTCATTGCAGAGATGTATGGATGCAGTCCTCTAATCTCATGGAGTCATACACACTATTAATTATTTTTTCACTGCTCCATGACTTTATATTCTAAAATGTACATTATTTCTGTTAAGTGATGACTTTTGTCTAAGCAAAGTCAGACCTTACTGTCCTAATTAAATAATTAAAAATCAAGGCATGATCATATTTTATTTTGGTAAAATAAGCGTAATCTAGAGGCCTTTGCCTTTCATATAAGCCACTTCTGATACCAAATAATCAACTAGAATTTGTTGTTCTTAAAACTTGGATAGGCGACAAGACTTTTGTCAGGTAGTGTACTTTATTGCAGGTTTGGTTTTTACAAATTTGCCCTGTACATTTAATTTTAACACAAAATGCAGCCATATGTACCAGTGAGCACATATTTGTCAGTTCTTAAAAGTGTAACCCTGGGCACATATTCCAGTGAGCCTGTGTTGAAACATTAGCTATGTTTCCATCCAAAAATGTGAATTAACTTTAAATTCAAAAATGGATCATTGCATAAAAGATGTGCGAATAAAGCAGCGTTTCCATCCAACGACTTAAAGCAAACAAAATCGTCACTTCCTGATTTTCTGGCACCAAATATCAGTATTAAAAATAGAATTTGCTGCAGTAGGAGAAGCTGCGTGAATCTTTTTTTCATTTAACAAATGACTTGCACCTCAGAAGGCAATCCTGACACGCAATGAATGCGTGGTAGCATTTAAAGGCTTGAGACTCGGAGCAAAGATGTTGATTCTAGAGGTCATTAATAATATAATAACACTAAAAAGTACACTAATACTTTTACAGTGCTCAGCCTGCTCGTTTGTCCATTTACACACATTTTTTATCATCACATGATCTCTTATAACAAAATCACTTTTTTTTAATGTACATACTGGAATTTGTTTGGTAAAAGTGTTTCCATCGCAGATATACACATCTTTTGTTATAGAATAAAAATGTTATTCTACTCAGTTTTGCGCATTTGTTTTTTATGGGCTTTTAATTTATGCGCATCTTAGCATTTCCATCAACCATTTTATCCAAAATGCACATACAAATAAGTGGATGGAAACGTAGCTTCTGTCAGTTGCATGTGAACAGATTTTCCGAATGTTTTTGTGAAAACCACTTGAATCACTAATGGCTTTGTGTTGCTTGTGATGAAACGTGTGGAATTGTGAGCAACAGGTGTTGGTATAAATGCCTCTTTCTTCAGCTGCCAAAATCTGTAGGCGTTTGACTTATTAATTTCTCTTTTCAGTACTCTACCTGATGCTATTTGATTTCAACTGTAGTAATGGCTAAATTGCAGCTTTAGCAATGTACCGTAATAAAGCTGGAATCTATAACAAAAGCAATCAGAGAAAATTATAAGTAACTCTTCAATAGTGAAGCTGAAGTTAGCTTTGCATTTATGATATTCATCTTCCTGAAATATTAATAGAAAATGTCTGTCTGCAAAGGATGTGGAAAAGTCATTTGGATTTGCATTTGCTCACATTTAGGCTTGTAGACTGATATACAAAATCAATAACACTTCTGTGAATTACTGCTTAATGAAGCTCCAGATTGATAGTGTTTCAGATCAATATGCTTAATGGTGAAATTCCCTTTATCCAATTCAAAACTATCAAGCAGTGGAAATTATTTTTGACAAAAAAGGGAGATGTTTTTATTTAACTGGACATGAGAACTGAACTATGCTTTGCATAAAGTGAAAATAAAATTGTTTTTTTAGATGTATTAGTATGTTCGATTTAAGAATATCTATAAGCTAGTGTTCTCCAAAACAGTGACAACACTCGTTTTGGGGTGACATCAGAAACTTGCAGTTTGTCACTTCATTCTTAATGGATCAACATGGAGTACATCTAGGGCCATATATACTTGCAAAATAAAATAAAGTTTTGCAAAAAAAAAATTTAATTTGAGCAAAAATTAAATACATATTTGCAAATCTCCAAAAATCGCAAAGAGAAAAAATTATTTTTGAGAAATAAAAAATAATTTTGCTAATATAAATAATTGCAAAGGGAAAATTAAGTTTTGAGAAATAAAAAAGAAACTTGCAAACAAAAAAGAACTGCAAATAAAAACCAAGCAGTGCAAAAAGACTCAAATATTTGCAAAACATTTTTTGCAGCATTGCCTTTACAAAACCAAACGATACAAGGAAACTTACCTGCTGGGCTGTAGAACCACCTCTGTGTCTCCAGGTGATGATGTCTCTTAAATGGAGGCAGGTCTGAGCCTACCATAAACGCCCAGGTTTCCTTGCCTCCGCCCACTTGTCAAATCAGGGCCACAAAGTGAAACGTGCAGAAACATGAAGTGCAAAGTAAAAACAGCATTGCAAACTCATTGTTGACAAAAAAGCTAATCAAAATGAGCATTGCAATTGACAGGACGGGTTTTGTAAAGGCAATGCAATTTATTTGCTATTAATATTTGCAAATATTTGAGTTTTTTTGCACTGCTTGATTTTTATTTGCAGTTCATTTTTATTTGCAAGTTTCATTTTTATTTTTTGAAAACTTAATTTTTCCTTTGCAGTTCCTCATTTTTGTTAGCAAAATTAATTTTTATTTAGGTTTATTTTTGACCTTTTCATACAGACCCTTTACTGTGTACAGCTCCATGTAAGATTTAAATTATACAGTTTTAGTGAAAAACCAAATGATTGCCTCACAGCAAGAAGGTCGGGTCAGTTGGCATTTCTGTGTGGAGTTTGCATGTTTTCCCCCTTGTTTGCGTGGGTTTCTTCTGGGTGCTCCGGTTTCCCCCACAGTCCAAAGACGTGCTATAAGTGAACTGAATAAGCTAAATTGGCCGTAGTGTATGTGTGTGAATGTGGGAGTTTGTGGGTGTTTTCCAGTGTTGGGTTGCGGCTGGAAGGGTATTCGCTGCATAAAACATAAATGCTAGATATGTTGGTGATTCATTCCGCTGTGGCAACCCCTGATTAATAAAGAGACTAAGATGAAAAGTAAATTAATGAATGAATGAATAACCAAATATCAAGTCAAATAGGTCTTGTAATATAGTCATCTCTGATCATGCCACCCTCACAACGTTTTCTTATTAAATTGAGATAAATAATCATTCTATTAAATAGTTCCAAAATAATTTATATATTCATAAAAAAGTTTTATCCTGTAAAGCTGTTTATACAGAAATTTAACATTGATATATCTTGCTTTTTCTGTGTAGCTCACTTACTTTGAGGATATTCTTTTATTCAATCGTTTTGAATGAATGTAGTTGGATTTAATGCAAACTTGGAAAAGGCAAGAAATTTGTATTCATTTGTATTCACAAAAAATCTTGATAAATACATTTTAAAATTGACATGATGTTAAAAGGATTTGTATGTATGTACACTACTGTTTAAAGGTTTGGGTCAGTAAGGTTTCATGTTTATAGAAAGTCATTCCCATAATTAGTAAAGATCCAAGCTTTCAGTTACATTATATTTACACTGCAGAAATGAAGTGCATTTGTAAATATTTCAACATATTGAAAGCACTTAATTTATATTATACAAATATTTCATAATGTTGCTGTTTTCACATGGTGAGTATAAGAGACTCAAAACACAAATCGTAGATAACTTTATTTTTACATATGTCACAGAGAGAAAGCAGTCATTTAAATTATTTTTTGTTTATTTTTTATTTATTTAGTGCGGAGGAATTTCAAGAGTTCACACTTAGCTGATGATTGATAATAAAGCTTTTTGGCATGCTGTCTCAGGGAAGAGCCCTGAGCTTATAAGATCCTTCAGCACTGAGCTCCCTCCCGTTAGCAGGGCAAGAAGGGAGATTAGCTCAGGTAGATCTCGATGAATTCCTCCAACTTGTTTCTGGCTACTGAGAGATAAAAGAGAGATATACGGCTTACTAAGAGCTTGACTATGATGCCAATTTAGAAGTTCAATTTACTTAGATCATATGTTTTTACACTGTGGGAGGAAACTGGAGAACCTAGGGGTAACCCACGTGAGCACGGGAAGAACAAGCAAACTCCGCACAGAAATGTCGATTGGTTCAGTAGGGACTTTAACCTGTGAGGCAACATTGCCACCATGTCACCCAATCTAGAAAAAAGGAAGAGTGGGGGTGGGAGGGTGATGCTTCAAGAAGAAGACACTATAAATAACCAGAGTTCCTTATCTCAGTGAGTTAGGAATTATCTGATTGGTAAATCATGTGTTGGCAATGTGGTGGCACAGTGGGTAGTGCTCTCGCCTCACAGCAAGAAGGTCGCTGGTTCGAGCCTCAGCT
>CAIGQZ010004625.1:3373906-3386637 GCA_903798205.1 Danio tinwini
GAAAGTCAAAGAAAATTGGAAAAAGTAGGCCAAGAAGAGTTTTGGAATTGGATCGTGACTTCAAGAATCGGGATCAGATCGTGAAGTCACTTGGGATTGGGATTGTATCATGAAGATTATCACCCCTACTATGTAAACAAAAACAACAACAAAAAACAAATTATTCAGTTTTCATTTGCTAAACTGGTGAGTTTTATGGGGACATACAGTACATGCAGAAACTTTTAGATGCGTCAACAGTACAGCATCAGCAACAGTACAGCATTGAACCGGAAGGTCAAAGAAAATTGGAAAAAGTAGGTCAAGAAGAGTTTTGGAATTGGATCATGACTCCAAGAATCAGGATCGGATGGTTAAGTCACTTGTGATCGGAATCATATAATGAAGATTATCAGCCCTACTGTATAAACAAAAACAGCAATAAAACTAATTTATACAATTTCCATTTGTTAAAATGGTGAGGTTTATGCAGACATACATGCAGAAACCTTTAGACACGTCAACAGTACAGCATCGAATTTGAATACAATCGAATCTCAATGTCAGCAGCAATAGATTTTTTTGCTTGTGTATCATCGAGCACTATTGTCTGAGCTCACTATTTCCCCATAGCCCCATTTGCTGCAGTGATGCATCACTATGTCTCCACTGCAACAGTGATGTCTCTGTTCATCTCCGGATTGAAGCTTTCTGTGTCATGGGAATACACACAAATCAATTAACAACAACGATAACCTCCTTTACCCTTTTCTTCTCCATTCCTCACACGCAGGAATTGGAAAAACATAATTGCAGAGAAAACAAATCACTGAGCCAATTTTCGTAGGTAATATGAGGTTTAAGATGACGATTACGACTCATTCCTCCTTCATGTCTCCAGCGCCTCAGATTTCCCTCAGGCCCTCTGTGTTACGATTCGCTAATGTCTTTGCAGACACCTGCATCTGTGGTAATTAAAGATAGATGGAAAGAGACATGGATGTTGTGCTAACTTATCCACAAATGTCGTCTTCAGTGAGAGCGCATCAATCCGATATCATTAGCAGAGAAAGAAACATGTAGATCTTAAGCGTATTTACTTCTTGAATGTTGAAGTGTAGATGTTTGTTTGCTGAAAACCAATTTCAACTTGTTTGTTTTCTGAACACTAGCTTTTGTGTGGCAAATGTAGGCGGCTGCGCTTCTCAGGGGAGCATTTCGAGTCTTAATTGTGAGCGTCTGGTGCTCTTAGTGGATACGATCATGCTTAGTGTGTCAACTCACATTTGTGCTCGTTTAACAATAAATGAACATATCACATTAAATCTTGACTCTAAATGCAATTCATATAACGTGATGTGTTAACATGTTTAGCTTATCGCTAAAGTGCTAACTTTTCCTTTTGTAGGAATGTGTTGGTTTAAGACTCTAGGAGTGCAGTGTGCATCTCCAGTGAATATGGGATCACTGAATCAATAACAAATTATAGTTCTGCCAAGCCCCTAGATATTCTTTTAGGTGGGAGCAATATTAAAACAGCTTGAGGTCTTCTTTAGGATCATGGTCACAATGAACAGCAAAACCCTTCAGAATAAGAAACAAGACAACTAATGCCACATGAAAAATTCAGTTAGGGCTTTTGCTTATGCAGTGTGTTGCTGCTGAGATGCCTTGTGTCGTTTTAACGTTATGGTTTGGATTGGATCGGATTTATGAAGTCGTAATCATGAATGATTACTGTCACCATTGTCTTTATATGTCTGGGGGAAACCCTATTCGAGGAGCAGCCATGAGATAAACCATGTTCTCTTTTTGAGTTGGATCTCTTTTATTGAATAAGGCATTTTTATTACAAGAACAGGTCCCATAAATCCATTCAGGCAAACTATGTTGGGAGGCTCTCGTGAACATGAGAGGAAAAACTAGTGCAGTTTCTGATGCCAAGCCAAATTTTGTACAGTAACCAAATGCCATTTCAGAATTAAAGTAATAGTTAATCCAAAAAAACTGAAAATTCTGTCATTAGTTACTCACCCTCAAGTGGTTACAAACCTTTATGAGTTTCTTTCTTCTGCTAAACACACACACACAGACACACAAATTAATATTAGTTATATTTATGTTTTATATATACTCACCGGCCACTTTATTAGGCACACCTGTTCAACTGCTTTTTAATGCAAATTTCTAATCAGCCAATCACATGGCAGCAACTAAATGCATTTAGCCCTGTAAACATGGTCAAGATGATCTGCTGCAGTTCAAACCGAGCATCAGAATGGGGAAGAAAGGTGATTTAAGTGACTTTGAACGTGGCATGGTTGTTGGTGCCAGACGGTCTGGTCTGAGTATTTCAGAAACTGCTGATCTACTGGCATTTTCACACACAACCATCTCTAGGGTTTACAGAGAATTGTCCAAAAAAAGAGAAAATATCCAGTGAGTGGCAGTTTTGTGGTCCCAAATGCCTTGTTGATACCAGAAGTCAAAGGAGAATGGCCAGACTGGTTGGAGCTGATAGAAAAGCAACAGTAACACAAATAACCACTCGTTACAATCGAGGTATGCAGAAGAGCATCACTGAATGCACAACACGTCCAACCTTGAGGCAGATGGGCTACAGTAGCAAAAGACCACACAGTGTGCCAATCCTGTCAGGTAAGAACAGGAAACTGAGGCTAAAATTCACACAGGCTCACCAAAATTAGTCAATAGAAGATTGTATTAACGTTGCCTGCTCTGATGAGCCTCGATTTCTGCTGCGACATTCGAATGGTAGGGTCAGAATTTGGCATCAACAACATGAAAGCATGGATCCATCCTGCCTTGTATTAACGGTTCAGGCTGGTGGTGGTGGTGTTAACGCCACAGCCTACCTGAGTATTGTTGCTGACCATGTGCATTCCTTTATGACCACAGTGTACCCATCTTCTGATAGCTACATCCAGCAGTATATCGCGCCATGTCATAAAGCATAAATCATCTCAGACTGGTTTCTTGAACATGACAATTAGTTCACTGTACTCAAATGGCTTCCACAGTCACCAGATCTCAATCCAATACAGCACTTTGGGATGTGGTGGAAAGGGAGATTCACATCATGTATGTGCAGTTGACAAATCTGCAGCAACTGCGTGATGCTATCATGTCAATATGGACCAAAATCTCAGGAATATTTTCAGTACCTTGTTGAATCTATCCCACGAAGGACTAAGGCAGTTCTGAAGGCAAAAGGGGGTCCAACCCGGTACTAATAAGGTGTACCTAATAAAATGGCCGGTGGGTGTACATGCATTAAAATTGTACATATTACATATTTTAATATGCTTAAATGTGGCACACTGTAAAAATGGCCTTAAAGTCTGCATGGACAGAAAGCTGTGGTCATTTTGTTTTTTATATTGCGATGCGGTTTCTAGAGAAATTAAATATCATGCACTCACAGAAATATTTCACCCAAAATTTAAGATTTATGTAATTTTATTACATGAAAAATTCCCATTTATATTTTTTTGCATAATTTTAACACAAATCAACCAAATAAACTTTATATTATTTATTTTCATTTGGATAATAAAACCTATTTATTTTAAATGCATAATCCTCAGGTTTATGTAATTAGTTTATGTAAAGTATAATTATTCTAAATTAATAATAACAAGTTTATTTATTTAAAATACATAAAGTTTATTGTATAAATTGCATAATAATTAAGAGAACTAAATCAGGGTAATTAAAAAAAGATAAATAACATTTATTTGAATCATGTTTAATGTATGCTTATATACTAAACCAAATTAAACAATGCATCATATTTATGCAATTGTTTCCCCATCAAGGGTTGTATATGTTGTATATAGGGGCTGTATATGTTCATTATTGCCAAATCACTGGAGCAAATTCAGGTTCAGTGTCTGTACTTTCGTGGAAAGCTTGGTTGAGTCCAGGTCCATCAGGATTTTCTGGTACACCTCAAATGTAAACGACAGTCTTTTAGGGTAGCTCAAATTGAGCACGTAGATCAGGCCATAGCACATGCATGAGTGACACTCTGCAGGTTGTGGAGAACCTCCACACCTTCTAGCACAAAATAGGCATCAGTGAAGCGTCCATCACCTGGACCACAATCCTCTGATTGTTCTTTGTAGATGGCCATGGTCTTTCCTGCCCTGTCTTCCTCTGCCTCTCTGGATTTAATATCCTGGAATGTATAAACACACACTTAAAATATAATATTAACCCCCCCAACCAGCATACATACATCTTTTCATTAAAGCACACAGCACATATGCATTCATGAGAATGGAATGGCTGCAAGTTGAGGATAATGACCTTAAGACCTGATCACCCCCTAAAAGCCTGTAAAAAAAGTCAAAAGGCTGTTGATAATATGTTAACAACAACACAATGCATTTTTGTGTTGCACAGTTGTGCAATTTCCTATTAATGTAACACCAACAATATAATATCTGAAAATTCCAAGTATTAGTCTTGTTCTCACTTGATTATGGGTCAACCCTTCACTTGGGGTGAGGTTTTGTGCTTTAGAACAGAGGGATTTCCAAGGAGACTGCAGAGATTTTTCTTCCAATGAAGCCATTGACCTGCCACAAAAAATGCTGTTAAAAAAGGTAACTAAAAATGGAGACGCTTCTCATATATGCTGTGCACCTTTCTGCCAATGTAACAATTTATAATCTGACAATCAAGTCAGGATGAGTGTAGTATGTCCATCAAGCCTGAAACTTAAAGGGATAGTTCACCCAAAAATAAAATTTTTACTCACCCTCATGTTGTTCCAAATCCATATCACCTCCGTTTATCTTCAGAACAGGTGTGCTAATGGATGAAGACAGAAATTGCAATATCTTTGTAAACTACATTGTTAAAAAAAATACAAAAACCCACCAAAATCAAATTTTAATTTTTTTTTATCTATATGTGAAGTTACACCTGTAAGATAGCAAGTGAATACAATAGAAAGAAAAGAGAAGGAGAGAAGGACAGTGCAGTGGGGGACAACGGTGAAAGAACAGGAGGGAGAGGAAAAGAGACAAAGAGGAGAGTAGAGTGGAGACTGGGGTAGGGAGAGGGCAAGTGAAATGAAAAACAGCTGATTAGTTTTTTACTAAAATGTCCATACTTGCCATATCTTCAGAGATGACAAGAAGGCTTCCTTCTGTGTGATGTTCTCAAGGACCTTGAGTTTGTAAGCAGACAATCCAGAACATGCATCCTGGTGATACAAGGCATTTCTTACTAAACATTTCCAACATCATATCAATGCCGTAAAATCACTGGTTCATGAGCACTACGAAATGTCTGTGTCCTTACCTTGTTGTTTCTGGCGGAGAGGGGCATGTGGGTGCCAGAACCCGGACAATTTCATCTTCAGGTTCCTCTGGACCAAGCGGATTTAATTTCCTCGGAGTGACAGCTCTACCACATTTACTTGCATGATTTTTTAAATTCAAAACAACCCAATGTACTCAATGTTGAAATACTGGTGGTCAATGTGTCCTCATGTCCATTCCATTCTCATGAACACCCCATATTATCTAGATGGAAATAATTACTGGCACACTATTCTGATACATACCACATATTCTTTGACAAGTGTGTCCAGGTCTTCATTGAAGTAGATGCTCAGACAGCTCATCACACAATCTCCGGCTATGGTATGAATGTCTTCAGCCTCAGATGTTTTAATAATTCATACCTGGAGGATAACGAACTTTCACACAATTTGCAACACCACATTCACACAGCACCTGTGAATGAAGACAAACACAAAAACAACTCTATTAGGTTATTTGTGAACTTAGCTGCATTTTCACTTTAGTATTTTGTTAGGGTTTAACAACATTAATGATGCTCCAAACGTAGAAGCTAACACTTGTTCAATTATATAATGCAAAATAATACCTGGGAAAAAAAAACACATTTTCAACCTAGTCTTATATCAAACATTGTAGGCATAATTATCATTTTATATTGTACATTAAATACTTCACATTTTAACGTTTACTGTAAACATTTCAGCATTATATTGAAAATCAATTTTACATGGACTGAACATTAATTAAAACATTTAATATGTGCTATATTTTAACATGTACATCTTTTAACTTATACTTACAAAATCTATGTTGCCACGTGGAGGTGAGAACACGGCGAAAGGAAAAATAAGCAAATACCACGAGTTACATTTCTGGAAAAAAAGAACGTAAGAATAAAATCAGTGGCGTCATTCAATTCTGTAAAACAGCAAACATTAGCTTACATATTACAGTGACAAATTTTGACTTCGAATTCAATCCTCTTCATTTTCACAAACATAAAAACCTACAGCAATGGGTTAATTTGATGCATTTAAAAGTTGTTTGGCCAAGCTAGCTGAAGTTACGATTCTAACTGGCATCTGTATAAAGGTATTTTTGGTGCAAAACTCCCAGGCAGCTGTAAAAGTGTAATTTGTAGTTGTAGAGAATAGCCACACGTGTGGCTCAGAGCAAATTTACAAATGTGTAAGTATTATTAATTTTTTTTTTTCTACCTGGCCTACAGAAATTGCTTTATATAAATGTCCCATTATGGTAGCCTACATCATTAATAACTATTGAATTCTATTATTTATATTTTTGTCAGCTTGTTGTCTTTTATTCAGGATTGGTTTTGTTCATATTATAGTAGGACACCCCATCAACCTGATTTTTTAAGGAAATAAGCTTTCTGTGAATGTTTTTTGATTCAACAATAAAGGAAATTTCAAAAACATGTTTCTCAGAAAGCATGCTTCAGTCTTTAAACAGAAAATTAATATTGCATTTAATCTAAATGAAAAAAAGAATCCCAACTGAATACAGTTGAAGGTAGCCTACATTTCACATGTGTGGTCAGTAAATCTAAGTCAAGTCAAGCACGTTATCTAGTATTTACAGGAAAAATAAAAATAATTTTGACCCATATAGAAAGGATTATTTAGGATTATTATTGTTATTATTTACTATTAGTATCATTCTAATTATTATATTGTCATTTTTAAAGTAGAATGAAGGCAAAGGTACTTGTTGAAAGAGTAGCCGGGTGATATTAAAATGGAAAAATAAATGTTTGGTAGATAAATACATTTATTAAAAATAATAATAATAATTGTTTAAACTAACCGTTTGCACATAGTCATCATGCTCTCTCTCTCTCATTCACACACACACACATACACAATCACGCTCTCTTTCTCATTCATTCACACACACAGCATCCGGGCTGCGCGCGTGCTCGCTCGCTCGGGAGTCGGTAGAGATATTGTTGGACCGCCCGCTCCCGTTCAAATTACACCAGAGTTACCGACCGCTCCCGCGCTTTATTCGGAAATTTATTTCCGCGCCGCAAAATATCTGGTCGGGTACAACCGCGGGAATGCAGGCCTCTATTTTGCACCATATTCACTGCAGCAATAGTAGCAAAAAAACACGAGCGGAGGAGTTTCTTTATTTGTGATTCGTCCAATAGGACTTGTGCATCTGCGCTGAAGAATTTGAAAAGATGTAAATGTTGCGCTGTGTTTGTGGGGACGAAAAATACTTACACATTTGCAAATTTGCTCTGCAAGTACAAATTTACTGATACACATGTGTGGCTATTCTCTACAACGACAAATTACACTTTTACAGCTGCTTGGGAGTTTTGCAAGTCTCTGTATTTTCCGATAAATCAACGTACGATAAAACCGTTTAAAAAATCACAGACTACATAAAACTTATCATAAATGGATTAATATTATATACCCTCGATGCTAAATAAAATTTATAATTGGAACAGGAGCAATACAACAAAGGATGTTTCGGATTACTTACCAACATGTGTGTGACGGATTCCAACAATATCCTGAGGGCTTGTGTCCAGTGAAAGTGACGTCGTTTCCTGTTTCCCAATTGATTTTTTTTCATAACTTTGATGAAAACCAATCACATAAACTTTAAATAACAGAATCTTGTTTGTTTTATAACTCTTATTATTTAAAAATGTTAGTATTTATTAACTAATTGCATTAAATAAGTTGTATAATTGAAAAAAATTTTTAGAGTATATTTACTTTTAATGTATAGATTTAAAAAATATGAGTTTTTAAATAAAATCAAATAGATGTAAATGCATAAAAACTAACTCTGCCATGAAATATTTTCTGTGAGTGTGAGAAAACAGTAGGCGTGGCTTGTTTTTTTTTTTTACTGCGAGTTGATTGGATGTAGTAAAGTCATAATTCAATCCCGAAAGCTCAGAAAAAGTGTTTTGAGAGAGTTATTACAACCTGATAGACACCTCCTCCTCACTATTTCTGTTTGTTGTTATAGCGCTGATTATAGGGCATAGTTAACATACTTAATACCTCAGACAGACATACTGTAATCTGAGAATTTAACTAAAAACAAACAGGAAGTGCATTTTCAGATTTAAATTTAGATTACAAGGGCAAATTTGTATTTTTTTTTAGTGACCTGCACAGATAAATTGTCCACCACAAAACTAGCAATGTGAGCTTTCACAATCAATATGGTTAGTTTTAATTTCATGCATACTTTAAACTGACTTCAAATTTAAGACCCGATTCAACTTACAATGATTTTTTAAAATGAAAAATATGTAAAAAAAATTTTATCTAATTATATTGAACGCACAAAAAATAAGCCTAATGATTTTAAACCTTAATTTGATGGCCTCGGTTTCATCCCTATCTGGAGGAAGTGGAATTATGAATATATACAGGCTTTATTTGCATGAGTTTGTGAATGCCGAAGCCATTTTATTCCACTATCTCCTGCACACTGCTGCTTGTGATATGCTCGGATGACTCCTTCCGTTCCAAGGTTAATGTAGACACAGTGTTTGGAACAGTGAATAAGGCTGATAATGCACTGGAAAACATCCAGGGGCCATAGTCAAGTGTCGCGGCCGATCTGCATTAAGAGCCTCATCAGCATGATCGGGCAGTTCTTTACCATGCATTTGTGCTTTGCTGACGGCACTTACGGCGTGTAAAGTGTAACACCAAGAACAGCTTTGTTTTCTGCCCTTACAGCTAAAAAGTGGCGCAGATAATTCAGAGAATAAAAGCACATTTGAGTGACGGCATCATACTGAACGCCTCGCATTAATGTCTGTCACTCACATATGCATCTACCTCTAGCTGTTCAGATGTAATTTTTAATGTTTTTTTACATCCTTGTTGCTTGTTGTATGATGACGTGTGCAATGTGATCCATTTTAGGACTGACTTCAGGGCAAAAAGACACTTTTGTGCATCTCTTCTGTCATTCAGGGAGGTAGGGATGAGTGTTTTGGATGCTAAATACCCCTGAAGGAGGAAGAACCGAGAGTAAAACACAGAAATGCTCTTAGCGAGAGTGTGGAGATTTGCCTGTTTTAATGCTGAAACAGGGTTTGTAAGGGAAAGGTTACCTTCGAGATGACATTGAAATGTCTAATGAGTGTTTAAGTTTATGCCTTGAATACAGTCTCAATATAACTGTATACCTGTCAAAGGAACTTTTACACATCAGTTTGTTGTTTTTAACTAAAATAAAAATTAGACTTGGTAAATGAATTTTATCTGAAAAAAAAAACAAAAAAAAAAACATTTCATTATTTACTTTTATAGCACAGGAAGTTATATTAACGTTAAACTGTATGACGTTAATAATAATAATAATTATTGTAATAATTATAAATTATTAGAAAATAATTTTTTGTTTATTTTTTAATTTTCGTGTTTTGTTTTATTTTCTTGTTTTTAATTTTCTTGTTTTCTTTTTGTTTTTATTCTAGTTATTTTTTATTGTTTTGTTTTGTTTTTATTTTCTTTTTGTTGTTTGCTTTTTATTTTCTTGTCATTTTAGTTTGTTTTATTTTCTTGTTTGTTTGTTTTTTTTTTCTTGTTTTGTTTTATTTTTTTGTTCATTTGTTTTATTTTTTATTCTTTGGTTTTTGATTTTCTTTTTGCTTTATTTTTTATATTATATATTTTTAATTTTTTTGTCGTTTTTGAATAGTGCTGGACAAAGATTAATCACGATTTATTTATACATTTTCTTTTCGGCTAAGTCCCTTTATTAATCTGGGGTTGCCACAGCGGAATGAATCACCAACTTATCCAGCATATGTTTTACGCAGCGGATGCCCTTCCAGCCGCAACCCAACACCGGGAAACACCCATTCACTTTTCATTCACACACATACACTACGGCTAATTTAGTTTATTCAATTCACCTATATCGCATGTCTTTTGACTGTGGGGCAAAACAAAGAACCTAGAGGAAACCCACATGAACAAGGTGAGAACATGCAAACTCCACACAGAAATGCCAACTGACCCATCCAAGGCTTGAACCAGTGACCCTCTCGCTGTGAGGCGATCGTGTTACCCATCGTGCTTCACCTAATCGCGATTTAATCTTATTCAAAATAAAATCTTGTTTATGTGTGTGCATTATATATTTTTTATGTATGTGATACACACACATACAAACAATTTTGTTACATAGATATTTAAATTTATAGATATTTAATCATACATATTGATATTAGATCAAAATTTAAATAAACATTTGCTCAAATATATGCATGCATGTTTATTTATATATACATAATAAATACAGTCAGTACACACATATATAATGTTAAAACAAACTTTTATTTTAAATGTGATTAATCATGATCATTTTTTGTCCAGCATTATTTTTAAAATAATTGAACAATACAAAGTAATAATTTTGCATTGTAAAAGTTTTATCTTTATATCTAAAAATGTATTGATTTATGTGTTTGACTTTAATTGTGTGTACTGTAAAAACAATTGTGTGATCAATAAGTAATGACAGCATGTTTTTACGTTAATTATAACTTTAAAATCTAAATCTTGTTTTTACTCAAGGTTTTAAGTTATGCAAGCTGTTTAGTGTAATTTAAGTTAAAATCACTCATAATTCAACTTAAAAATAATAAAGCAAAAACTGTTGTCAAAAACTTTTCCCCAAAAAAATTTGAATTATTCGACGTAAATGATGACCGAACGTTAATTTTTGGATGGCATTTAAGTACAACTATTACAAATACAACTATTTTAGGTAGGAACTGATCCCAAAGCTAAAATATCATTAATCAGTAAATGGTGGATAAACTTACTGTATGTGAGAACGAGGTTTTAATGGCAAAATCATGTGTAAATTAATTCCAGATTGTCCTAATGAAAGTAAAATCATTTGCACCTTTCGTATGGCTGATTATAATAATTATGATCAAGAATCAAATATAACTGAAGCCGCTTAAATTAAGTGAGTGCCACTTTTTCCATTTACTGATTTATGTGTGTTTCTAGGTGCATATGTGAATTCAGAAATCCCACCGCGTAGAATGAAACTATTATGATGTCAAATTAGCTCAAGGCGTTAATTGTGTTAAATGAATGTGATGGGTTGAAGATTTAATTAATCTCATTAATTTAACATATAATAAACCTGTCAAACATATGATCTCCGGTCATTTATTATTCTGTAACCTCAAAAGAAGCATAACGGTTAATCTAGTAGAAAGGTTTTGGTTTCTAGCCACATGAATACAAGCATGTGTGCAAGAACAAACTAATATTACAAATACCAAAGCAATAATGTGTCTTGGTCAGACTGAGAGGTCATAATTCAAATTTTAGAAAGAACCAAAAACAGATTTTCATTGAAATAAATGTAATGGCAAATTATTGTCTTCCTGTTCACAAGGAATATATTTTAACGTGAAGACTGAAATTGAATAAATTCAGACAAAATGTCTTTTAATTGGTTTACTTTTCTGGAGCATGATCAGTTTACACACAGACAGCCTCTGTGAGCAAAAAGAGACCAAGGATGGACTCACAGGCATTTTTAAAGACAATGTTAAAATGTTTTAGAGAAGAATTTCTCTGCTGCTCCTTAACCCTTAAACAACCGCTAAATTACACATGGCTGTAATAGCCCAATGATTATAATGCATTTGGTCTTTACTTTAGCAAAACCTTAATCAATCTATAATATCAATATATAATTATCAATATATGATTATCAATATTCAAAAAAATGTATCACAGCGATGTCGCCTCACAGCAAGAGGGTCGCTGGTTCGAGCCTCGGCTGAGTCAGTTGGCAATTCTGTGTGGAGTTTGCATGTTCTTCCAGTGTTCGCGTGGGTTTCCTCAGGGTGCTCCGGTTTCCCTCCACAATGCCAAAGAGGTGCGCTATAGGTGAATTGGGTAAGCTAAATTATCAGTAGTGTAAATGAGTGTGTATGGGTGTTTCCTGATGATGGGTTACAGCTAGAAGGGCATCCACTGCGTGAAACATATGCTGGATAAGTTGGTGGTTATTAAAAGGGACAAAGCCGAAAAGAAAATGAATGAATGAATGAATGAATAAAGTATAATAAAGTTATTATTATTATTATTATTATTATTATTATTAGTAGTAGTAGTAGTAGTAGTAGAAGTAGTATAAATGAGCACTAATAAGAAGAAGAAGAATAAGAAGAATAAGAATAATAATAATAAACAAATGAAAATAAATTTAAAATAAATAAAATATAATATTATTGTTATTATTATTATTATTATTATTATTATTATTATTATTATTATTATTATTATTATTACTATTGTTGTTATTATTACTATTATTAAGCAATAAATAAATAAATAAATAAATAAATAAATAAATAAATAAATAAAT